>CM053764.1:125213776-125229387 GCA_028658305.1 Pachyuromys duprasi
GGCAGAGAACTTTATGTTAGTGCTTAGAAGTGTGTAGAACAGTGGTTCTCAACCTTCCTGATGCTACAACCCTCATGTTCCTTATGTTGTGATGACCCCACCACCACCATAAAATTATTTTCATTGCTACTTCATAACTGTAATTTTTGGTACTGTTATTAATTGTAATGTAAATAACCGTATTTCCTTATGGTCTTAGGTGACTCTCATGAAAGGGTCCTTCGACTTCCAAAGGGGTCATGTCCCACAGGTTGAGAGCCTTCGATAAGTAGAATAATGCCATTAAGAAAAAGAGAACAAGCCGAGGAGCGGTGGTGTACGCCTATGATGCCAGCACCTGGGAAGGCAGAGGCAGGTGGATCTCTGTGAGTTCGAGGCCAGCCTGGTCTACAAAGCACATTCATGACAGCCAAGGCTATGCTGAGAAACCCTGTCTTGAAAAACACCGAAAATAACAAAAGAGAGAGAGAAAAAGAGAGAGGGGGGAGAGAGAGAACAGAGGCTAGTGACAGAGCTCAAGTGTTAGAGCATGGGCCTGACAAGAACAGGGCTCTAAGGTCAATCCTGAGCACCACAAACATAGGATAAAATACAGTGTGTAAAGAACACATTAAAAAGATATTAATTTTAAAAAGAGAGAAAACAAGAACCCAAATGGAGTGGTAAAACCAGACCAGGAAGAATATTATGTAAATTCCACATTTATTTCAGATATATTTTGAGTTTTTACAAGGAGAAAAAGTACAACTTGGCTAACAATTAGAGAAAGAGATTTAGGGAAAGGACAGAGTGCTTTAGAGTTGGCTGGAACTATTTACAAAGAAGTAACCCAAAGGTTTGTAAACTGATTCTTAACTGCTTTGATTAAAGAGGGTAATTAATAAATGACAAGACAGAATGAAAAGTTCATTGTGCCATTTGATAAACCACCCAAGAAGTTAAATCAATGCTTTTCTGTTTAATTTCACTATTTGTTTTTCCATTTGAGCTGCCAATTTTCTAACAAGTTACAGAAGGAAGAATGCTCTCTCTTTTTCTCTCTCCTCTCTTCTTTCTCTCTCCCACCCCCCTCTGATGGACAAATATCACAGATTTTTGTTTCAAATCAATTGAACTTTCTCCAGGTGATCCCTGCATTTGTCAAGACATTGTGGTCAAGCCATTATTTCATCAACACTCTGTAACTAGCTCCCCTCCCCCTTTTAGCCTCTTTGACAAGAACACCATAACAATTCACATCACCCTTGACCTTCAAGGTGTACATCATCTTGTCAACATATAAACAAACACACTATTGGTTGTATTTTAATAGATTCTGTAAATATCAAGATCCAATTTATCAAAAGGTTCACCCTGAGTGACAGCTCTGAATTTCTGCCTTGTATTTGCAATGCTAATTCTGACTTTTAATTTGAAAAGGATATTTGAGCTGTGATATGTTCTTCTGTCTCTCTCTTCTTCTTCCCTCCCCCCCCCTCAGGAAAACATAGGAAGCTACCAGAATGATATTTTCCTTGATATGATAGAAGCTTTGACTGTGGTTCTGTTTCAAAATAGCAATGCTAGAGCTATATAACAGAAACCATGCTCAGCTAGAAGACAGCACACAGGAATTTTTTTTTCCTCTCTCCTCCCTCCTTCTCTCCTGTCTATCTTTTGTTTCTTTTTCTGGCCTGCTGGGATCATGCTTGGGGCTTCACACATGCCAGGAAAGCATTCTTCCCTGTTAAGTTACACCACCAGCCCCACAAGAAAAATGTATAGGCTGGGTGGTAGTGGCTCAAGTCTTAAATCCCAGCACTCAGGAAGCAGAGGTAGGCGGATCTGTGGTTTAGTGCCAGCTTGGTCTACAGAGTGAGTTCAAGGACAGCAAAGCTACACAGAGAACCACCATTTCCAAAAACATAATAATGATAATAATAAATACGAAGAAGAACGAAACAAACAAATAAAGAAGGAAAGGAAGAAAGAAAGAAAGAAAGAAAGAAAGAAAGAAAGAAAGAAAGAAAGAAAGAAAGAAAGAAAGAAAGAAAGAAAAAGACAAAGAAAGAAAAGACTATAGTATAACCCTACTACTGTCCCCTTGCTTGGAAAAATAGGTCAACTACCAAGCAGAAAAGATGCTTGCATTTAGAAGCTTTCACAGCTTCCTGAATTGTCAACATACTCTGAGATTCCTTCCAGAGATGGGGCTGTTTACCTGCCTTTGTGAAAACCATTAAAAAGTACTTACAAAAAACCAAAACTTAGGAACCGGAAACAAATACAGAAAGAAAAATGAAAAAAGCTCACAGGACTTTTTTGTTACCCAAACAGACGAATTCGTTTATCCTTTTTATGTTTTTATGTGAAATTTGAACCAGCAAAATCTCTAATTTTGGAAGTTCCACGACATTTCCTCATATGCATGCATACTGTGCTCTAATATAGCTAGAGCTTTAGCTCTGAAAAGACCACAGTGTATGAATTCATCTCCAGGAGTGGACAAAAGGAAATTGGGCTCTCTCTAGGAACATTTAAAATATGCCATCAAGAAGAGGAATGTTATGAAAAGGGGACACAATTCAGAATCAGAAGCAATCAGATATGCGGGAGGGGGCTATGGCGGGGATACAAAGTACATAACCTGTGAAATAAAAATGTTTTAAAAAAAGAAGTACTCAGGTTGGAAATAATGATGGACGTTAATATGTTACTCATTTGCTGTTACACACGGGACCAGGCACTGCATTGAGTATTTTACATGTGTTAACTCATCCTCACCCCCATGCCTCATAAAAATTAATCTGTGACCCTCTCTTCTGTCTTTGAGGCACAGAGAGCCAACCACCTAACCCAAAGACATGCTTTCAGTAGGGGACAGGTCTGTTGAAATGAAACCCTGTCATCCTAGCACAGTACTAGGCACATAACAAGCCCTCGGCCCTGACTAACTATTACTATCACTGTGCATTCAGCAAACACTGGAGCAATGTGGGAATGTACATTTGAGTTAGACACAACCTGTCACCTCAAGTTGAGCCTACTCAACCTACTAAGACATATACTCAAGTTTATGGATATAGTGTACCATGGATACATATTAAATGTGTCCTCCCCTTGGGGCCTTTTAAATGTATTTAATAGGAATAGTTAAATTGCCCTCAAAAGAGTGATTCTAGGCTAAGGTGAGTAATATATGCAAAGTACACAGAGCTCGTCTGACCTGTTGATGAATATTGCAGATGTGAACAATTAACAACAGTGTTAAATGTAATGAAAACATGACAGTAGCAGAGACTGTTGTATGCTCTTCAGAATAAATATGTAATTTCACTTTTGCCAAATTCCCAGACAAATTCCTCAGAGTCAAGAACTTCTGATTGGCTGTTAATTGGCTCAAATATAAGTTTTAAATCTATTAATAGCATAAAAACCTTAATGAAATAGATGGACTTTGTTTTGTTTTTGGAGAAAAATCTCTAATAAATATCAAAATTTGAATAAAATTATCAGAAAAATAGAGCCCTCTCTACGTGGTTTTAGTCAAAACTGATATAGGCTCTTCTGCGTGTATAAAGAAATGAGCAGATATAGTCGTGCACACCTTTAATCTCAGCACTCAGGAGGCAGAGACAGGTGGATCTCTGTGAGTTTGTGGCCAGCCTGGTCTACACAGTAAGTTCCTGGCCAGGTAAGGCTATGTGAAGAAGAAAGAAGAACGAAGAAGAGGAGGAAGAGGAAGAAGAGAAAGAGGGTGATGAGGAGAAGGAGGATAAATCTATATCCCATTCCTGAGGATGTCCTGGTTCTTCAGGATGTGTTAGGGCTGGAGTGAGCAGGTTGGCTCTGCGGCTAATGGCATTGCTGCTAAACCTGGTGATGCGAGTTTGGTTTTCCCAGATTCCACAGTGGTGGATGTTGCCCTCTGAGCTCTACACATGCGCCTTGGTATACATGCACCCACACACACACACAAGAAATAAATAAATAGATTAACTAATCAATTAAAATTTTAATGTGTCAGAACTAACTGCTGTGGAAAAGGACATAAAGAAGAGCAGATTGGGGGAAGAACAACTAGATTTTCTGATTCTCCTTTGCTTATTGCTAAATAAAATAGAATTTCATGTTCTTGTGGGTTTTTTGTTTTTTAATACAATAAAGAGAAGGAAACACAGAGACCTATTAGATGCTAGGCAGTGTGCTATTGAATTTGTAACGTTTAGCCTTATTTAATTTTTATAAAATGAAGTGAAATTGATGTCCCTCATTTTGCAATGGGAGAAGTTAAGTTCCAAGGTCCCATGGAGTGGTGCCGCTGTGACCTAGCCTACATGGCTGAGATGCCTGCTCATTCCACCACCACACAGCTCTTTTCCCATAAAGATTCCCTTTGTGTATAGGATTGACAGGTAGCTAGATAGTTGGCAAAACTACACAGTAACCTTTATCTTATGTCCCCAAATTCCTGCTTGTTGGTAATGCAAGGTAATGCCCTTAACTCATGGACACTCCTTGACATTATTACTAAATCTGAAATTCAGGTGTGAATTTGCTAAGGACCATCTGTATAGCAAGTCCTGAATTCAAACAACATGCACAGCTGCACAGGGGTACACTGACATTTCCTTCCTTTGTATACAACACCCCAGCATTTGGAGAATGGTCCCTTACCTCCCAAAGAACAGCTCCAAGGAGAAATGAGAACTTGTTCTCAGCCTGTTGTTTCCCCACTTTTCCCCTCCTACCTGTCAGCTTCTTCAAAAGCCAAAGTTAGGCTGGAGCTAAAGTTATGTAAGATGACAAGCCACATGTTTCTGATCCTCTAAACAAGTTTGTTTGACTCGACTGCAGCAGATGCTCTTGATCACAGGTAGGCGGGAGTTAGAAGGCAAGAAGTAGCTCAGAATCTGTGCTTGCCCCTGATTGGACCTTGGTAAGGAATGCATAGCCTTGTGGATTTGGCTTCATAAGCCTCTGCAAAGCGTGCTGTTTTCTGGGAACCCAGGAATGGATCTAGCCAAAGCCCATCATCTTAGACAGTATTTAATTAAAGCTTGCTTCAAATTTGGCTCAAAAACTGTAGTAGCAGTCTTATTCTTGACTGGTGGGTTTAACACTTCCCCTACTGTTTCCAGTGAACAGGGAAATAAGGAAGGAAGTATTTGGGAGTGGTGTGGGATAGGTGCCAGGGGTCCTGGCTCCTCCGCTGCTACAAAGTCACTACAATTTCACGGGGGAGAGGGGTGACACACTTGACCATGCATCTTTCAGGGCCTGCAAGTCTTTTTCTTCAGGAAGGCCACTTCCGGGAACTGTCTCTTCTTCCTCACAAGTCTGACACCAGAGATTCTTGTTTTCCCACCTTTCAAACCTCTCCCACAGAAATCACAAAAGACAAGGGCAAAATCTATTCCAAGTATTACATAACTCCCCCCCCCCAAACCAAGAGTATTCATCTAGCTTGCAATCTGCCTTAAACAGATCAAGCCCACAGGAGTAAGATGGGGGAGGGGGGGCACGTCAAGCCAACTTTGCATTTCTGGCAACTGGTTCACTGTATATTTCATTTCAAAGGCCTAATTACGTCTGCATAAATAAACTGTGCTACGCAGCTTGATGCACAGCCATTTGTCATATTAAAACAATGGCACCCAAAGTAAATTCCCATTAACATTGTTTAACTTTTATGCTGTGGGGTGTTTGCTACTCAAATGATTAAAAAAATGGAGTGATTTATGACATTACAATTTAAATGAGGCAACAAAACAAATAGACTGTGAGTCACCAAGACGTAAAATGCACTAAGGAGACCAAATGAGTTAGCTGTGGAAAAGGCACCCATGGTTGAAGAATCCCTGGACCCTATTCTGTGCGATGTGCATGTGCATGTGGAGGAGGGGAGTAGTGTGTGTGTGTTTATATAGCTTCCGATGGGTACTGGGAGGTTTTGAACAAGATGCAACATTTTTTTTTTAAGTTTTGTAAGTTGCCCACACCCAGTCTCCAGGTAGATTGATATCAAAGTTTTAGGATATAACAAAAATGTAAATGGAAAATACATATGAAAAATTTCCCAAGCCTAGTTGCATCACCTGTGTTTTATTCATTCTACTTTTAGAAAACTCTACAGTGTATCTTTGTTTTCTATAGAGGGAAAAATGCAGAGCTTTAAGACCACTCCTTTCATAGGCCATAGCTCAATCTTGTAAAGTAAAACACCATACACGGGCCAATAAATTAACAAGTGACAGAATTAGACAACTTTCCAGATACTTCTGGTCTTAGCCATAAATTTCTGGATGTAGAAGAAGTGTTTGGTTTTCACTGCTGTCCAGCTTGTCTGCTTTGCTCCCAGGAAGAACCATGTAAATGCCCAACCCTGTCCCTCCTAAATAAGGGCAGTTGGGATACCGCAGCTCTGAAAGACCAGAATCCCTCTGCCAAAAGCCAGCTCCAAGCTGGACTGTTGTTTTAAAGAGCAAACTTGGATTAGTACAGTTATCCATGGAGCAGTGAGATTTTTTGCTGTAGCTTTGAGAACCAAACTTCCTGTGTCTGTTCAATAAAAATACTCGGAGGTCTTTTAAAACAAAGCACCATATGAAGTGTGTCTAAACAGCACAAGAGTAAACTGAAATTTGGCCACATTCATTCTGCCAGTGTGAGTGGCTGAAGTGAACAGCGTAAGATAAAATCATTTCCACTGGAGTCCGAGTTATCCTGCTGGCCATCTACACTGAAATAATTATTTAGGAAATCGCCAGATTGGCTCTTCCTGTTGGGCTACAGAAACAGCGACTTCTGGCGTGGCTGTTCTGCAGATACAGTACAGCACCATGTGCAGCTTACCTTCTGTAGACGACCAGTCACGTAGCCTAGCCAGCCGTCTCTAATGGCTAGCCCTGGCCTGGGTGGAAATTCGACAGTGATGTGTTCCTCTCTGGCCCTCATCCTGTTGCTCTGAGCTTTGTTTAAAGACAATAATCTACTCCAAGACACACATTTTTCATAGTTTTAAAACTATTCAAATACCCCAGAACTTCTTTTTTCCCCATCCAAATCTCAGCTCTCTCCTTTACTTCTCCGTATTATTCTTTGTTTAGTCTCTCTGTAATGAGAGCCCATACAACGCCTATCTGATAGGTGAAACTGCACCAGTGTGTCTAGAATAGCCAAGAAAGAAACTGGAGGCATGTCTAAGGTCCCTATCAAGTACAACTCACATTTCAAACATTCCCAGAGTAGTCTGGGACCTGCCTGGGGGAAGCAAGGAATTCTGTGTCTCTCCTCAGCATCAGTACACATGCAGAAAGGGATGAAAAGCAACACAGATGAGAATAAGCAATCAATCTGAAACTTTTATTTCTGCAAACTTTGACCCTACAGATCCTAAAGATAACTGACAAATTTGCTTAGGATTTTGTTGTTAAATCTTCCTGTGAAATGCAGCCACTTCTAGAATGTGGATATTTCATTACCTTTGCTACAATACATGATATTAAGGTGAACACACACATATACCTCAACAGGCAGCCACATGGTTCTGAGCACTTTAACCCCTCTAATGAGAACCCAGAGTTCTGAATGGAATACAAGTAGCTTCGTAGACCTTCAAAGGTATTTCTCTAACACCAGGCAAAAAGGACAAACAGGAAATCGCCAGTTACAACAACCCTCAAAAGCATACATAAGGTACTCTGCTAAAAACAAGCAATGTAAGACAGACAAGAGCACACAGTAGTTTCCAATAGAAAGAGACCACAGCGCAGAAGGGCATTGGGAAGGAGGCTGATACAGTTCTGAAGGTGAGGAGGTTGAGCTAAAAGCTTTTCAAATGTGAAGTGCTTTAACTCAGGGTCACAAAAATTTATAGCAAGAAAATAGTTATGGTATATATTTAAAAATCAGTAAGGATTTTCATAGCATAGAAAAAATTTTAATGTGTCCAATACCCAAAATGAAAATATGTATATATGTGTGTGTGTGATAACACATAGCTATTGATAGATAGGTTCTTTTTTTTCTTTTTATCCATACATTTTTAGTTTTCCAAACCAAGGAAAAAGTTGCAAAGAAGAGTCATGTAACCACAGATATGACACAACAGATCAAGGGATTGAAATAGACAGTGCACTTCAGAGTAATAAAATTACGTGCAGCCAAGAGTAAGGAACAAAAGCGAAGGTAAAAAGAAGCTGGGAGCTTCTCACCTCAGTCATCAGCCACAGAAGAGGAGTCGCACTTCTAAACCCTCGTGGGCAAAGGGTTCATGCTTGTAAAATGACTAACTAGAGATTATTTTATTTAGAAAAATGTATTCATTGACTTGAAAAAATTATTCCAAAGGTGTATTAATTTTGCCTATTTGGTTTCTTTTTAAATCTGAATCTAACACTGTAGCTCAGGCTAACCTGAAACTTTCTAAGTAGCACAGGCTGTCCTGAATCTCAAAATCCTTATGCCTACATCTCTTGAGTCCTAGAATTATACATATACAAGCCACCACAAAACTTGTTCCCCTCTACAGAAATTTCCAAGCCCCTTTATTCATCAGAATCCTTGTAGCACTTTCTAAACTGTAGAACATCCAACCACATCCCTGGTGACTTAGGTTCAGCAGATCACAGGTGAAGATCAAGGGTACTAATTTAAAAAAAGAAAGAAAGAAAGAAAGAAAGAAAGAAAGAAAGAAAGAAAGAAAGAAAGAAAGAAAGAAAGTTCTCGCAATAAACTGTCACACATTAAAAGAGATGCAAAAGATAAACTAGCCAACTTAAAAAAAAGTGTATAGAAGGAGCTGGAGAGATGGCTCAGTGGTTAAGAGCACTGCCTGCTCTTCCAGACTCCTGAGTTCAATTCCCAGCAACCACATGTTGGCTCACAACCATCTAGAATGCGATCTGATGTCCTCTTCTATTGTGCAGGTGTACATGCAGACAGAGCACTCACATACATAAAATAAAATAAATAAATCTTTTTTTAAAAGCTCTGGAAGAAAAAAGCATGTGGAGAAAGATGAGGGCTCATTGAAATTGGGCATTAATAAATGATTATTCATATTTTCAGGTCATTGTGTGAGAGAACTTATTTGTATTTTTTGAATCGGTATCTTTCAGAGATGAACAGTGAAATACCTGTGGGTAAATTGTTATATTGACTATGATTTACATTAAGATATTTTGATAACACCATATTTTGGCAAATATTAGCAATCCAAGCATGTGGTATGATGTATAAACAATAATGGACCAGCGAGGTGGCTTAGTGGGTAAAGGCTCTTTTTAGGAAAGCCTGATGATCTCAGTTTAATCCCTGGAACCCATGGTGGAACTAAAGAAGCAATTCTGCAAAGCTGTCCTCTGACCTCTGCGTGCACACTGTGGCCAATACTATATCCTCTGGGGTCTGTTTGAAATTTCTTAAAAACTTAGAGAAAGGGGTTAGGTTTTTAGTGACTTGAGAACCTCTGCCCAGTGAATCCCAGAACCTCAGCTTTCAGGGCCAGAGGGCAGCTCACTGGCAGGGTACATCTTTTGCCTGTGTAAGGCTCCAGGCTTGATTATCAGAGCTCCTCTCCCAACACATTCTGTTTTCAGTCTGAAAAAGAGAAGGGCCCTAAAGCAGCTTTTAAAAACCCACTCTTGCAGAAATTAAAGAATGTAACAGTTTAAATAAAAAGATCCATACATTTTTAAAATACCTATCTATATATACTAATCACTTTGAATAACCCTATCAGAGATAATCCATAGTAGAGAGAAGTCCTGAGTCACAGTTACAAAAAGCTGAACATGTACAAAATCTCTCACTAGTCATAAAAAAAATATTAACTACTAGCCTAGCTGTTAAATGTCTAGCAGTAAGGAAATAGCTAAGTAAATTCTGACATATCTATTTGGTGAATAATACAGTAAATATAATTATTGCAAAAATCATTAATTATACCAAGATGAGTATAGCTAATATTTTTAACATAATAGAAATACATAGCTAAAATTTTTAGGAAAAAAATATTAAAACCTTAAGAGTTTTTCTCCAGGGAGTAAGCTATCAGAATTTAAATTTATTTTATGTATTTACTCAACTGTGAGTATTAATCACTTGCTTAGGGATGAAAAATAAATCCTTAATTTAGTAAAGAAACACAGCATTGTCTACTAGTCAGTTCTGGCCAATGGAGCAGACTGGAATCCACAGGTTGGGACAAACCTTCCCATTACGGCCACTCCAGTTCCATTTGTACAAACAAACAGCAGCCATCCTGGAGCAGGACGATGACAGGTGACCATGTCAAAACAGCACAGTTTGGATGCAACACATTCCGGCATCTAGAATATGTTTAAATTATGCACATTTGTTTCTCTTTAAAGTCTTCCATTTTCATCTTCTCAAAATATTTATCCATCTCTAAACTTCAACTTTATATGATATACTCAAGATTTTCTTGGGACAAAGTGAATTGAGGATAAATAAATAAACACTCATCATAAAATGAAAAATACTCAAAGTGGACCAATAACACTACAAAATGACTATGGGCTAGCAAAACGTTGAAAAGCATAGTGTGGCATGGGGATGCGGACTTTAAGACATTTTAAAACTCAAACCTTTTAAGTGAGGATATGCTGAGGTATAAATTAAAATACAAATTTTTAAGCCATGTTCAAAACTGACTTGGTTTTGATGTCATGGATGTATTTGAACCATGGATGTATTTGAATTTGCAAAGGCTCCTCTTAGCTTGCCTGCTCAAATTCTTTTCCATTGCTTCATCTCCCATCCCTGCTAGTTTTAAAGGGATGAACCTTCTGAGATGGGTCTATCTGACACTGCTGACACTGTAGTTCTAAAAACAGAAAGTTATAGATTATCAGAGAAGGAAGTTTAGAAGTATCAGCTTCGAGCCTGAAGCATGTCTTGTGAGGCCACCCAAAAAGACACCTTCCCTAGTGGTCCCAGCCCTGGCCTCTAATCTCCAGCACACAGGCAGATGCATTCCACTAATTCCAAGAGGGGGCAGGGTCAGACATCACCACAGAAGCTTCTGGTCACTACAGTAGTGGGCAATGTTGCTAAAGATGGAGGCAGTCCCCAGGAGGAAAGACCAAACCTTGCTCAGTACCTCCATCTTTCCCTTGAGTTCCTTCTTCACCCTTTCAGAGACTGCCAATCTTCAGCCCAGGGCCTTCTCCCTTGAAGTGGAGTATGAACACCCATCATCCAACCATGAGATCCTACACTAGTGGAATCCTGAGATTTTGTGTGTTTGTTTCCTCCATCTTTTTTGCACACCTCAGTATCTGTTGAAGGATGAGATCAGTGGTTCTTAACTTTTCTAATGCTGAACCCTAACGCAGTTCCTCATGTTGTAGCAACTCCCAGCCATCATATTATTTTTATTGCTACTTCACAACTATGATTTTGCTACTGTTATGAATCATACATATTTTGTCTTTGGGGGTGGGGGCTTGCAGGTTGAGAACCACTAGACTAGATAATGGGAAAAACACTTGAATGCTGAATCTAGCAAGAGACATGCATTGTCACAACACCTCAGCTGCTCCTCCTGTACCAGCTGAAGACTTTACAATTAACTGTATGGTCCCACCATTGGAAAAAATAAAAGAGAAAAGGAAAACAAAAAAAGGAAAGGAAGGAAAGAGAGGGGATGGGGAGAAAAGTAGGGAGAAGACAAAAATAAAACCCACAGAACAACTTACAAAGTAAATGCTATCTATCATACAGCAACGCCTGCTTCACTTTGGAGCACTGTTCTGCTCAGATTTACTGCCTGGCTACTCCAGGACCACCAAACCAGATGGCTACATCCCACACCCAAGGCATTACAAGATTCAAATGCTCTGAAATGCCTACTGGCTCTAGCAAACAGTTCATATGTATAAGATTAATACCCATGGGGATCGGAGGGCAGATTTGTGGACTTGGTTCTCTCTTCCCATTAGGGATTGAACTCAAGTTATTAGGCTTGCAAGGTAAGAGCCTGATAACCCATCTATCTGGCCCCTAAGTCAGCTTCTAAGGATAATCTTACCCAGCTGTCCTTCTGGCTTTCACACTTGCTGCTCACCTTACTTTGAATTCCATCTCTCCTGTTAGATTCTCTGCCATGTTCACTAACCTGGAAACGCCACATTGCAAACTAACTTCCAAAGGCTTGAAATGACTCTATTCCCAAACTGGTCCTTCATTCACCTCCTCAGTTACTCTTCTGCACCCCTACACTCAGGAGTTCTATCATGCTTATTGAAGATGTCTTATATACTTAAGATAAGAACTCTCTTTTTGGAAGGTTCCTGTTTTGTTCCCTCTCTTCACCTACTTCCAGTGCCTATTCTCGTTGCCCTTCTGAATGAGAATTAAGTGTCCTCCTAGGGCCCTCCTTGTTACTTAGCTTCGTAAGCTCTGTGGACTGTAGTATGATTGTCTTATGTTGTATGGCTAATATCCGCTTATAAGTGAGTATATTCCACGCATGTCTTTCTGGGTCTGGGTTTCCTCACTCAGGATGACCTTTTCCAGCCCCATCCATTTGCCTGCAAATTTCATGTTTTTGTGTTTTTAATAGCTGAATAGTACTCCATTGTGTAGATGTGCTACAATTTCTCTATCCATTCTCCAGTTGAGGGACATCTGGATTGTTTCCATTTTCCGGCTCTGAGGAGTAAAGCTGCTATGAACATAGTTGAGCAAATGTCCTTGTTGGGGAACATCTTTTGGGTATATGCCCAGGAGAGGTATAACTGGGTCTTAAGGTAGTGCTGTTCCCATTTTTTCTAGAAAGCACCCGATTGATTTCCAAAGTAGTTATACAAGTTTGCACTCCTCCAGCCACGGAGGAGTGTTCTCCCTTTCCCACAGCCTCAACCTCACCAGTACGCGCTGTCACTTGAGTTTTTGATTTTAGTCATTCTGATGGGTGTGAAGTAGAATCTCAGCGTTGTTTTAACTTGCTCTTCCCTGATGACTAAGGACACTGAGAGACTCCACACAGCAGGGGATTGAGGCAGATTCTGAGACTCACAGCCAAATTTTGGAGAAAGCAAAGGAAGTCTTATTGAAGAGTGCAGGGATAGAAGGACCTAGACGGGACAGGAGATCCACAAGAAAAACAACAGAGCCAACAAATCTGGGCCCAGGGGGGCCTAAAGAGACTGATGCTCCAGCCAAGGACCATGCATGAGAGGACCTAGAGCCCCTGCTCAGATAGGCAGCTCAGCCTCCAAGTGGGTCACCTAGTAAGGGGCCGACCCTGACATGAACTCTGTTTCCTGCTCTTCCATCATTTTCCCCCGATGAGGTGGTCTTGCCAGGCCACAAAGGAAGAGGATACAGGCAGTCCTGAAGTACTTGATAGTCTGGGCTCAGTTGGTAAGGGAGGAGAGCTCCCCCTTTCTGAGCATGGGGTAGGGGGAAAGGGAAGGGAGGGTGGGATCAGGAGGACACGCGGGAGGGGGCTACGATTAGGATGTAAAGTGAATAAATTAATTTTTAAAAATCTCTTTTTTAACTATTTGACAATTTCCTCATAAATTATAAGCATTTCCTGGGCACAGACTGTGTCTCACTAATATGACACTCTTCCTTCATCCCACATAGACTTGGCACATAAAGAAACATGCCCCATAGAGGTTAAGTAACTAAATCCATAGCCCATCTATGCATGCTGTGAGCTTCTCCCAAGCTGGACCTGCCTTGGTTAACACTTCACACACCTTCATATTTTCTGGCGTAGCTCTTGCTCTGACTGATGCTACAACCCATACAGGGGAAACACTACCTGAAATGGCATCTTTATCCCTCTGTGATGCACTCTAATGACACCCTTTACTCCTTCAGCACCACCAAGAGGCACTCATACTGGAGAGCTACAAATGGCAGAAAACCCCATCGGTGACCAAAAAGGAACAGAATGAGGGACGTGGAAAAGAAGCCCATCTTCCTGGTCATTATCTGCTGCTTCTAAAGAGCCTCTAAAGCATCCACTTTAAACTTTCCAGACACCAACTTGCCATGCTCCGTAGTTAAAAACACGAAATTTTCCATCGGGCCAGGCCACTAAACAGGGTTTTCAGATGCAGAAGCCACTGCTGTCCCACTTTAGCTAAGAGGGGGCAAAAGGCCAAATACCAAAAGTACCTCAAATGACCCATTGCCTCTCTGGAGCAGCCTTGGCTATGACTCCATAGGCCCTGGGCTCCCCAGCAGTGATAGCTGGGGTAAGGGTGTATTTGCCTTCTCGCCAGCTCCAGGCCCCTTCCTAGGAGCTCTAAGAATTACCATTGCATAACTCTAGAGTTACTCTGGACTCAGATCCAAATTTAAATGAACTGTTAGGATGCTGGGCAGCCATGGAGACCCTCTGGGAAAAGTCATCAGAACCCTAGCTCTGCTGGGCTCCAGAGCTCCCTGGCAGTGTGGCAAGGCCCAGTTGTGTGCAGTTGCCTAGCAGGAGGCAAGACAAGATGCTTGCAGCAGGACCTGGTAGCTGGAGAGCTGATTTATTCGAGGTACGGGACACAGGAATTTGCCAGCTACAAAGAAGTGAAATAAATTAGGAAGAACAAGAAAATTACTGGCTAGGAGACAGAGTTATTATGGAAAGCTGATTTCACTGTCCAAAAATTTAGCCTGCATTTATTCTCAAAATTATCCAAATATTTCAACAATTATCTGTTTATATGGTTGTTGTCTGGACATTTCCTGACTGTTCCTCTCCAGTCTTTCTTACAGTGTGAAAACTCTTTGCTGTTGAAGCTGTTTCCTGAGTTCCATCAGAGCCCACAAAGCCTAGCCTATCTGTCCCTGCCAGTCCCAAGGGCTGAATGTGGACAACATTTTTCAGCTGGCCTAAAGCCAATGTCCTGTAACAGGGAAAAATAATAATAATTTTTTTCACTTGTGGTACATAATTGAATTTGAGTTGTATATTTATCCCTTCCAATGACCACTGTGGACAGTGATCCAAATGTGTTTTGTGAAGACATTTCTGTTGTCTTTGATAACTCCAGACCCAGAACTCCAGATGTGGAATGGACAACTCTCTCGCCTTGAAGCCAGTATGGGATTACCTTGACTGTGCACACTTCGCCACACCGACATCCTTCTGTTTTGCGCATTTTGGAAAACAAAGCGAATAATAACAAGGGCATGAGTCATTCACATGGAGGTGACTTATAACTCAAATTGAATTAACTGTAAGTGCAAGCAATTTGAAAAAAATGAAGGCCTTATGTTCACTGTTGTCACAACATTTGTTAGGGATTTCATCACCGTGTGGAGGCGTTTAGTTCCAGGCTCGCATTTGGACAGATGGAAAGCTCCCCTGGAGCATGTAGGTCAAAGAGCCAGCTTTCTGCTGCCCTGCCCGGAAGAGCTGAGCAGACAGCGTCTCCAGAGCATGACTTCCCCATCTCAGTCCCAGCGGCAGGACCAGGCATTCCCTGATCCAGCAGCCACAGCAGCGAGAGCAACCCACAAAGCAGGTTGTAAAATCTCTTGTAAGCTGAAAGGTGGTGGGTAAACGCTCACTGTTGTTCCCAATACCATTAGTGTAGATGGGAATTGATCTGTGTGTGCTTTCTCCTGCAGACATTTTAGCACGCCTG
>CM053764.1:125229887-125289252 GCA_028658305.1 Pachyuromys duprasi
TCCAGGTTCTGGCTATTACAAATAGAGCAGCCACGAACATAGTTGAGCAAATGTCCTTGTTGTGTACTTGAGCATCTTTTGGATATATGCCTAAGAGTGGTATAGCTGGGTCTTGAGGAATCACTATTCCTAATTGTCTAAGAAAGCGCCAAATTGATTTCCAGAGTGGTTGTACAAGTTTGCATTCCCACCAGCAATGTAGGAGGGTTCCTCTTTCTCCACAACCTCTCCAGCATGCATTGTCACTAGAGTTTTTGATCTTAGCCATTCTGGAGTACCAACCTTCTTTTTAGTGTAACAGTTACCATTCAAAGCAGTGGTTCTCAACCTTCCTAATGCTGTGACCCTTTAATACAGTTCCTCATGCTGTGGTGACCTCTCAACCATAAAATTATTTTCATTGCTACTTCATAACTGTATTTTTGCTTCTGTTATGGATCATAAGGTAAATATCTGTGTTTCCCAGTGGTCTTAGGAGATGCCTGTAAAAAAGTCGTTCAACCCTCAAAAGGGTCAGGATCCACAGGTTGCGAACAACTGGTGTAGGAAAAAAACAAAGCCAGGAGGGCACGTCCAATTTCAAGATAAAAGTGAAACAAAAAAGTGATGGCATAGCCTGTAATCAGCTATGAGTTATGAGAGAGCACGGGTTTGGGTGTCAAGATCCCTACCATCTGTTCAGAAGCATGTCGACTTTTACATAATGTTTAATTATAGCACAGGTATAGCTTATGAGCATATTTGAATGTTCTTTTTCATATGTCTGTCAGATAGTTGATTAATTGAATGAAACTAAGCAAGAATAACTGCTAATAGAGAAAACAATTAACTTCACATAGCCACCCATGATTTTCTGGTAGAATCCCTGCTGAGCTGTTTGTGGTTTGATTCCCAGAAATTAACATTTCAATCAGTGGATCATCTCAAATTCCTGTTCCACAGGCAGAGGTATCCTATGGACCATTTAAGCAGCCAATCACATCATAGTGCAAAGATACTGACCCTGGAAGGGTGGACATATTCAGGCCTCCATGGGCTTTAAGGACAATCATATCTTATCAAAATATTGCATGAAGCAAAGAAGATAATTCTTTAAAGAAAACGGACAGATCCCTGCACTCCTTAACATTTTAGTGTCCTTTCAGATGAAGGCTAAGGAACCAGCGTTTCAGACAAGAGGTAGAGGAAACTCTTCAAGGTATCATGAAGCTCACAAAATGTACTCTTTTGCAAAACCCAAAGCTGTTAACACACCACACACACACACCCTGCAGAAAAGTATTTCAGGCTGCAAGAGTAAAGTGAGGTGGCTACACTCTGTGAAGGGCTTCGTGTCTGCCAATGACCCAGAGGTCAAATGAAATATTAGGGCAGGACCGAGGGAAATCTCTAGCTAGTAACAAAACTCACTCTCCCGCACCCCACCCGCCAGCTCTTGGCCCAGAGTTTCAGGAATTGCATCCAAAGCCCTGCACTATTACTAAAACTGATTAATCAACCCTGACTGCTTTGAAATAAAACAAATGATTTAAGAATTAAACTTTCTGTATCCCATTATCAAATTCATTAAGTCATCTAAAACTGCTGAATTTTGGATGAAATTCTAAATTCCTAAGAATCTATTCATAGATACCCCTCACACACATATTTATCCACAATACACAAATATTAAAATAACCAGACCAAGCCGCTTGGACAGCAAAGATCAACATAATTGTTCTAACATTTCATTAGTTTGTTTTGTTAACTGTCACATTGCCTTGGGCTATTTTTTTAATTATTAGTTTTTCACTCTTACTAAAGTAAAGGAAATTAAAGTATTAAAATTATGTTTGCAAATGGTCTCAGACTCTAAGATCTCACCATAAAAATGAACGGTTCTTTCTGGTCCAGCTCTCACTGCTGCGCTGGGCCCGCACAACATCATGGAGGCCTCTGTGGAGTGAGAGGGAATAAATACATTTAGCGTGAGGGTTTGGAAGGAAGATTTCAATTACGAGATTACAGTTCATCCCTGTCACTCTGGAGCCAGACTTTTATCTTCATTTGGAAATCATTCTATTTGTGAGTTTTAAGACAACGGTCCTGAGGCCACAGCGTGGGTTGTATTCTTTGGCGTGTTCCGTGATGACCCATACCACTGCCATTTTACTTCTGCCCCGGCCATTTAATGTGTTTATAGAGTTCATATTGACTCAGACCCCCAGGGAGTCATACAGTATTGTTCACCCAGTAGACTCTTTCGCAATATAGGTACCCAAGAGGCCCGGAAAAGCGGTCCTCATTGTTATTATTTTTGTTTTCTTTGTAGAAAGAATGAAAACAGCCAGTCGGTCTAAGAGATCACACACATTATTTTATTTTTTTTAAAGCATGTTTGACTTCATTTTGAAGCCTTTTGGCCACAGTTTGTCTTGCTAATGCTATCTAAACACCCCACCCCCACACACGTTTTGAGGCCAGAATCTGCAAATATTATTTGGAGTGTATGTTTTCATAACGGCCCTTTCTGTTGAGAAAGGAGTTAAGGCTGACCGCATTCACGCTGAATACCTTGAAGTGCCTTTTGCTTCTTTTTTTTTTTTAACTGTTTTCCAGCTAGTTCTCTCCCCACCGCTGTTCTCTGTGTTCTCTGTTTTGTTTTAGTCTGTCTGTTTTCTCTCTTTCCTCCCACTCCCACTGCTCTCTCCCGGCAGTTTCAGGCACGTGTGCATAAGAAACCTCAGGAACTGAGCAGTCCCTCAGATGTGTTTCAGTGTGTTTTGGTGGCAAGCCCCGGAGAGATTTAACTTCCAGACAGATCATTGCCTGTCCCCATAAGCTTTTACAAGATATGTCTAAAATCTGCACACCTAAAGAAGCTAAACAAGAAGGAGGACCCAGGGTAGGAAGATCAATCCTCACTCAGAAAGACAAATGGGATGGACATTGGAAGTAGAAGAAAACAATTAACAGGACAACAGCCTACCACAGAGGGCCTCGGAAAGACTCTACCTAGCAGTGTATCAAAGCAGGTGCTGAGATTCATAGCCAAACTTTGGGCAGAGTACAGGGAATCATATGAAAGAGAGAGTTAGTAAGACCTGGAGAGAACAGGAACTCCACAAGGGCCAAATATATCTGGGCACAGGGGCTTGGCTAAGACTGATTCTTCAACCAGGGACCATGCATGGATATAACCTATAACCCCTGCTTGGACGTAGCCCGTGGCAGCTCAGTATCCAAGTGGGTTTCCTAGTTAAGGGAACAAGGGCTGTCTCTGGCATGAACTCTGTGGCTAGCTCTTTGACCTCCCCACCCTCTGTGGGAGGAACAGCCTAGCTAGGCCACAGAGGAGGACATTGCAGCCAGCCCTGAAGAGAACTGATAAGCTAGGATCAGATGGAAGGGGAGGGGAACCTCCCCTATCAGTGGATTTAGAGAGGGGCAGGGAGGAGATGAGCGAGGGAGGGTAGGATTGGGAGGGAATGAGGAAGGGGGCTACAGCTGGTATACAAGGTAAATAAACTGTAATTAATGTAAAAAATAAAAATTAAAAATATTAAAAAAAAACCAAGATATGTCTTCTCATGCCTTCATCTTACCACCTGTGAAGGTCAGTGAATGGTTGTGAGGAAGTTGAGGTGATGGCCCTTCCTCCTGGCAAGGGGATGATAATCACCAGAAAAGTGCTTGCTGTCACTTCTGTTGTGTGCCCATTGTCAAGCCTGGGAGCATAGTAGGCTATTTTCTACTATGGCAGGCTAGTAGACATACTGTGGAATACTAAACCTATATACCACATTTGGAGCTCAGAAATCCAGGTTCACACTCTGATTCTGCTTTGATTTACTGGATAAGGGTATAGTTCTTGGAGTCCTGGGATCACTGATTTTTTTTTTTCTTTAGAATTTAGAGACTTCCAAGGTTATATAAAAAAAATGTTTAGGAATGAACAAAGCAAGAGATCTCTAGAGCTTAAAATGACTCACTCTGCGGCACAGCAGGGCAGAGCTGGCTCAGGAATGAGCAGAGTTCTTTTGCACCCTAGGCCAGCATTTCCAGAAGTGTGGCATGTCTTGTTCCAATCACTTTTCAGTGATATGAAGAAAAATGTTTTCTAAGTGTATCTGGTATTGCAGACTGATAATTTTACAAATACTGTTGACTTCATTGGGTCTGGGTAGTGTGAACAGATCAGTTTAAAACCATGAAAATGGTCTGGGCATTGTTGAGAGCAAAAACCCATGTGTACTCACGCTGAGGTATAGGAAACCCTAAATACTGTGAGTTTACCCTTTGGGATATGGACAGAGGGCAGGGTTCTGTAACAGTCCACTTGATTTCTATGATGTAAGGGATTTTTCATTCATGGCTTTGTGACCTGAAATTGAAGGACTTAGGCCTGTGGCCTTTTTTTTTTTTTTAATTTTTTTTTTTTAGAAGTGCTGGAGTGAATATTGGTTGACCCTGTGACATACTGTGCTGGAATCCTAAGTGCAAAGGGAAGCAGTAGTTGTTGGTGATTGTGCTGAGGGAAGTGTGAAAGGTACTTTGGAAGAAAAGGGAGATATGAAAACCAAAATGTCAGGAGTAGCTCTGATAATGGGCTATCTTATCACATGCATGTAAGCTGTCGGCCATTTGCTTTCAGCCCAGATTAAGTGCCTATCTCTTCTCGTCCTTATCTGGGTGAGCACACAGGTAAAGCCTCTTTCACACAGTAGCAGTATTTGAAAAATGTAATTTGAATTTTTTTCCTTTGAGTCCTCATTTAGAGAAGGGTGTGTAGACACATATTTTCCTCAAGGAAAAACCAGTGAAACCTGTTGTCAAGCAAGATAACTTTTCTTTCATAAATTTGGATCACATTCTTAGTGCATCCGGTCATCAGAGAACATCATTGCTGTTTATGGGAAGTAGAGAACAACATTTGGTTGTGCTTTTTTCTCTGCTTTGCTTCAAAAGGCACGGAAGGAAGCCACTGCAAACATCAGCTAGTCTGTAGGATGAAAGTACATGGCCCCTCCCGACCATTGCTCATCTTCAACCCATCTTCCCTTTAAAATACACAAGGTCATTATTTTAAATAAATGAAAAGCCCAATCTTAAGTTCTCAGGTTTTTGTTTTTGCTTTTGTTTTGTTGTTTTGATTAAGTAAAAGTAGGAGTGTATAAGACTTCAAAACAGATGAAAGGTAGTGGAAGTTAGCTTTGAATTAAAGTGTAATATGGAATAATGGGTTTTGTATTAGGAATATGACCCCCACTCCCATCTTATTATGTAGCCCTGGTTATCCTGGAACTCACTATATAGACCAGGTCACTCAGACTCACAGAGGGAGATCTACCTACCTCCCAAGTGCTGGGATTAAAGGTGTGCACCACTATGCCTGGCCATTTATTTTATTTTATTATTTTATTTTATGTAGTCTATGATTTGGGAACATGAGTACATTCAGGCCACATCTCATAATTTGTGTGTGTGAAAGCTGAATTCAGTTTTCATAGTCTGTGCATGTGTAGTTGCTCATAGTTTGGAATGATGTGCTCCAGAGAGGGAGCCACGTGTAGTGTCGTTCAAAGTCTTCCGCCATCCCGGAAAGTGACTTTGGTGAATAAGTCTTTGGGGATGCAGGTGCCCCTCACTGTGTGTAGGCGTTGCTACCGGGTGACTATTTCTGTAGGGTCACTGTGCCTGCTATTTGATTTCATTGACTGTTGTAAACATTGCTTGAAACTAAGGATTTGAGAACTTTGTGTTGATTACAGGTCAGAACTGGAAGTCAGAGGTTCTGGATCTAAGATGAAGTAGAATGGAATAAAAAAGGACATGAGGCTAGAGAGATGGCTCAGTGCAAGAACCAGAGCACCCGGTTCATGCCTCAGCCCTCATGTGGCAGCTCGCCATTGCCTCTAACTCCAACTCCAGGAGCTCTGACACCTTCACAGAGACACACAAGCAGGCAAAATACCAGTGCACATAAAATAAAAATAAATACATCATTAAGAAGAAAGAGGAACTTGCAGGATGGGCTGGGTATTTGATGTCAGAGGTAATCCAGTAACAGTGACAAAAAGGAAGCTGTAAGAGTGACTTCCATTTGGTACGTATTAGACTACTTGATCCATGCTTGCAGTTGTCAGTAGGAAACTGCTGGATGGTACTGGGCCCAGAGAAAGAGAAGAGAAAGAGACAGAAAAAGTGAGTGAGAGAGAGACAGAGAGAGACAGAGAAGACTATGGTCATATAACTTTGTATTATTATACTGTTGTAATTGCTCTATTTTATTATTTCTCTCTTTCTTGCTTCTCCTTTCCTGTGCTTAGTTTAAAGACTTTATTATTTGTATATATGTATAGAAAAAATATGGTGTACATAGGGTTTAGAACTGTGTGTGGTTTGAGGTGTCCACTCAAGGTCTTGGAACATGGGTCGAGGGTAGATTCCTATAAATATTTTTTTAAAATTTGTTTGGGAATTGATGCTAACACAACTGTATTCCTTATTCCAAGTTGTACTCAGTTTTAAATTTGACTTAGAAAAAAAAAAAAAGAAACTGTAGTTAGTAGCCGTAGTTTATACTAAGCCATTAAGAGACATCATAAGCCCATAGACTTCCTTAGTGATCTCTTAGCTACTGTAGCTTATGAAAAATGGGCTAAGTTTTAAGTTGTAATAACACCTTTAATCTGAAAGTGTCTGTACTTGGCCAAATCAGCCTGTCTATATTTTCTTTCATAAAACATTTGGTCTCAATTGTAGTTTTCTTTCTTCAAAAAAAAAAAAAAAGGTCAGAAAAAGTTCAAAATGACATGATGGAATATATATTTGTTTGGGAAAATGATCTGGCTATTGCCATAACAGTATATTAAATTTTTAGGGTTATGTGATATACTTTTATATTAATACCATCTTTGAAATTTATTTACATGATGTAACAGCTCTGATGGTTGCATTACATCCTTGAAAGCAAGAATGTTCAAGCTGGCCAGGATTTATGCGGTGTCCCAGCAGGATGAAGTTAGTCAATTTTAAAAGGGAAAATGTTGTTTGTTGAGTTTTAATTATGTCATCTATATTTTGATGTGTATTTAATTTATTACAGAAATTCATACAAAAGTCTTATTTTTTTAAGACTAAGGACATATATCTTACTGGGTCTCTGTGTCTTTGCTCTCTGATGAAAATTTTACAAAAGCCTAACCAGTGGTTATGAGTGAGAATAAAATCTTTGTATTTAGTGACTTGGCTCTGCAAAATGGTCTACAGCTCAGGAGAAGGGAAGCTGTTAATTCTTGAATAAATTTCAGTCGTAGGCACTGTCCTTTCTAACTGTGTGTACAGGCCTATTTTTCATCAGACATTCCACATTTAAACTGGAACTCAGATTTCAAGTTAAAGGTTTGAAATGAAGTCAGTTATTATTTTAGAGTGAGGTCTAAATTGTTGCAGTGGTGAACACAAAAATAAATTAAGAAATAGAAATGCTGTGAAGTTTGTCACAACTTTATCTTTTGATAAATGAATTTTGAGTAGTTACATCCGAGATCTTAGAATTTTTCATTAAGATGGTTATGTCAAATTCTGGTTGCTATGACATTGTAGCAGCAATGATCCCTCCTTTAAAACATTATTTTACTTAAAAGAAAGCCAATGAGATACATGTTATCAAGTGAAATTTGTTTTAGTTAATTTTCAAAGTATTTAATAATTGAATATATATGGCAGTTTCACATGTATACAGTATATTTTTAACATCTTCACTCCACTGCTTTCTCCTCTTTCCCTCTTCCTCCCAATGAACCCTTTCTTCATCCCCAGGCCCCTCCCACTTTCACGTTGCTTTTGTGTGACACACTGAGCTGAGGAAGAGCTCTTTGAATAAGCATAAGTCAGGGTTAGTTACTGGTGTGTGGCAGCTTGCCAGTGGTTACAGCACTGAAGAAAATGTCTCCTTGGCATTTATAGTCTAACTCATTATGTAATGAAGGAATTAAATAGAGGCTTTCAGAATTCGTTGTGATTTGTGAAAGACACTTTTAATATTTATAGGGACAGGGTCATTGAACTACAGAAAAGGGGTGACTTAAGCACCCCTTTTTGTAGTTGAATGTCAGATGCTGTTCTCAGCCTTTTGTACACTGTCTTTCTCTTCAGCCTGTACACCCCAGGACTGTCGCTCTTCACCTTTTTGGAGAAATCAAATCGCTTGTCTGATGTCACACAGCTAAGATTTGACACCCGTTCTACTCAGTTCTGCTTTACACAAGAGACCTGAGGGTCCACACTTCTCTGCCATATTCTTCTGTATGGAGTTTTATCTTGTTTTTTTTTTTTTCAGAAATATTGAAATAGAAGGAAAATTGAGAAAGGAAAAATCAGAATCCTCCATCATAAACAATGGTAGTGTGCTGTTTACTGAATATAGACTCTGTGTTACATGGGTGATTTCATTTTACCCTCCTAGAAGCCTTTTAAGCCGGCAGTAAGAACAGCCTTATCTTACAAATAAGTGTTTGGCTGAGATGATACCGCTTATAGCTGCTTAGACACAGGCTGTCTAGCCCACTCTACCACCCTTTTAATTTGAATAAAAGTGTATAGATCACAGGTCTGCATAACTGAATTCACTTTCAATTACACAGAATTTAAAAAATACAACTTTTTTATTCTTGGAAGGTCTAACTTTTAATTAAGTTTGCATAGTTCTAACACATGATTGCATTGTTTTGATTATGCCATGTTACCTCTCCTTTAATGGGCACTGAAATCTTCCTATGTCCTTGAAACGATTGCATTATGATTTTTATGCTCTGGGTTCAGCAGTTAAGTACTTACATTTCATACCCCTTTGCATAGGCGGACAGTCATAGGATCATGGGAGCTATCCCACTGGACAGTACAGATCACTGCATGACACGGAGACTTGAGTGAAGCAACTTAGTAAGTCCCCAAGTCAGTGCTGCCAGCATCAGATTAGTGCCCAGAATATTGGTGGGGAGGCGAGGTGGGGCAAGGTGAGCGCAAGGTCTCATTTTAGCCCAGGCTTGTCTCCTGCTTCAGCCTTCTAAATGCAAGGCCTATCCAGCTTCAACATTCTTTTTCTTTTAGGCTCAGACTTTTAATGTAAGAACATTTTTCTCCTTTTTGTTATTTCTTTGAGAATTTCACATAATATATTTTGATCATATTCATGCCTCCTCCATTCTTCCTAGATTCATCCCCTTTTCCCTACCCACCCAACTTTATATCCTCTCCTTTTCTCTTTTGTCATCGAGTATAGTTTATACAGCCCATATTCTCTTGGATGTTTGGTCTCCACTGGAGGGTAGTCAGCTTATCAGGGCTGCATCCTTAAAAACAAACAAACAAGCAAACAAAAACCCCACCAACTTTTCCCTCTAATAACTGTTTAGTGAAGAATGGGACTCCATGCTTACCTCCCCTCTTCATGTTGGAATTTAGTCTGTCCTGAGCCTGTGCAAAGCTTATGAAATGCTGCCTCAACTTCATTGACTTCACATGTGCAACTGTCCTGCTCTGTCCAGAAAACACTGTTCCATTAAAGTCATCCATTTCCTGTGGGTTTTTATACTTCCCCACCCCCCGCTCTGCAGTTATCCCTGGGCCTTGGGAGGAAGACAGGGTGACATCAGTGTCCTGTTCAGGCTGCATTCTGCAACCTCTTATTGTCTGTACCTTGATGAGCTGTGTGTCTCTGTGTTAGTTGCTACGTACTGTAAGAAGAAGCTTCTTTGATGAGGGTTGAGAGAAGCGTCAATCTATGGCTATGTAATAAGTCACTAGAAAGTCAGTTTAATAGAGTAATAATAATATGTTTTCACCTAGGCCCCATGAGCTGCCTACCCACAGGTACTTAGCCCCAGTACTGGTGCTGGGTAGGAAGAAGGCCTTAAATCCTAGCACAAAGTGGTTGGTTTCCTCCATAACGTTCATGCTGCTATTGTAGCAGTGAGCGTGTCATGCCGGGGGTAGTCTAGTCACTGTAGCTGTTAGGGCTCATGCCTGTGTAAGACTGATGATTCTTTTCTCTTCCCCCCCCCCCCCCCCGTTGTGTACATAACACCTTCCAGCACTATCGAAACTGGCCAATAAGGGTGAAACCTCTGCCTGGGTAACTGCTTGATTTCGCCTTGTTCTGTGATTCAGGCATATGGTTTCCAAGAGCACTGGCAATCGCCTGTAATGTTTGGGGGTCTATGGAGCATCACTTGGCAACAACTTCAAAAGAGATAACCCATTCCTGGCACTGGGCTTTTTACTTGTTAGGGTATCGTGTCCAGGAGGGGCACTGTTGCTCCATTATAGGTTAACTACATTTAAACGTTTAATTTACATATACATAATTATTAATGTCAATCATATAACTAACTTATTATGAAATATAAGGGTATAAGCCAGAGATGATAAAGAAATTCAACTTATAAATAACTAGTTATTTTATTTAAAAATATCTATTTGTGTGTGTCTGAGTGTGCATGTATGTACCATGTGCATGAAGTATCTCAGGAAGACTCCCTGGAACTGGAGTTACAGGCAGTTGGGAGCTGCCATGTATGTGCTGGAAACTGAATCTACATTTTCTACAAGAACACCAACTGCTGAGTCATTTCTTTAATCTGCAATAACAAATGCTTTTGAAGATCACTAAAAGCAATTCTATTGCACCTACTAATTGTTTAAATTATATGTTTCCATTTCACTTGGAAAAATGGTAGCACCAGGGGTTTGCTCAAAGTTGAAAGGGAAGGCTGGGTGTGTCACTAACCACAGACTCACTAAATTCAGCAATAGACAGTGCTAAGTGTTCATAAAGCTCAAACCTTGACCGGCTCAGTGTAACCTGGGCTCACATGGTTTCTACCCTAAAAATATCTGCCTTATAAAATAACCAACCTGAAGAGTCTATTCCAATTTGCATCTCCAGTGGTCCTCAAAATGTAGTCAGAGATTTAGGCAAGAACATCAAAATATCATTGCAATCAAACATGAAATCAAAGTACAGAGGAGAAAACTCATAGGAAGCTTAGGATATCTAGCTCTGAGAGAAAGAGAGACAGAGAGAAAGAGACAGAGAAAACCCATCAGGCTTTGAAAGATTGTCCTCAGAAATACACTAAGAATTCTAGCTCATCCACAGATGTTCTCTTTTCTGTTTCTCCATTCACTGCTCTCTTTCTGTTTGGAAGTGTGGGGTTTGGCAGTCCGTTTTAACTCCTGCGCGTGTGTATGCACACACCCCCTTTGAGAATCTAATAAAAACTACGGACCTTCTTCCCAGAAGATTACTCATGAACATTCATCATTTTCTCGGGATCTCAAGGTGTTTGCAGCCTTGCCCAGAGCCTCTCCATGGACCCAGTGTAAAAGATTCCATTCCAGTCTTTCGTTCCGGTGCACAGATGCTTCCTGTGGAAAGAGGGAGACCTAAGTCAGGCTTAAAGATGAGGAAGCTGATGTTATAGACACATGCTAATGAGGTGGTCTCTTTTCTTTGGGGTTGACATTAGTCATAACCTCTGTTAACCAAATGACTGGCAAACTTTGAGCCTTAGATATTCAGGTTTACAGGATCTCCTGGTCGAGTTCCCAGGGAATCACACCATGTGGATTCAAATGCTTGTCCAGAAACACAGGGCGGACTCTCTGTAGAAAGCCCAGTGCCCCGGTGCTGGCACTGCACTTGCCAGCCCTCCAGCCTGACTTTGTGAAAGGGGCTTTATTAACAAGCCCAAACCAGGGCTGCTTAGAGGCCTGGGCCACTTCCATGTTTCAAGGCTCTTGATATATTGAAAGATGAAAAGATGCCAAAGCAGGGTTACAAAAACAGTGGTATACTTTAAATGTTTACCTTTAACAACTTAATGCCTTTAATACTACAGACGCATGATTGTGCCATTCATAAGTTAATTACAGGATTTATAAAAATGTTAATTTATGGTTCACTTCAGGCGGTGTGGTCCAGGCTTAGAACCTGAGTTCAGAGTTGTGTAGCATGAGCCTCCTTTGAATCCGGGCTTCTGTGATTGTATGTGTAACCTCATTTGGAAATAGGTTCAAAGCTCTCAATTTAAGACTCTTTATGAAAGTGGGGCTCCAAGGCCCCGCTGCCTCCCACTAGAGCTGCTCTAGAAGGCTTGTTGGAGGAGCAGCAGGAGTTGCGCCTTCTCCAGGAGCTCCCTTTGCCTCTTCCTGCTCAGGGAGGCTGTGCCTCTCTCCCAGGGCTTCAGTGGCACAGCTGCCATTGTCCCCTGGACCACAAAAAAGATCTAAATGGTATTGCTCAATAGGAAGGGTGCCAACCACAGCCACTATCTTCTCTTAGTGGTGGGTGATGTCAGCTTTTGGATTCTTCTAAAAATTCACTGCTCCCTCTCAAGCCTCACTTAAAGTTCCAAAGGAGAATGTTGTTTGTTTCAGGGGTAGTTCTTTGATCTGCATTCACAGTTGGAGTAACCATACCTACCAGGGTGTTCCTTATAGGGTGCAAAAGGGAGACAGGTGGATGAAAGCCATTAAAAGGGAAGACTAGGGCTGATAACAGTAACTCGTAGCAAGGGACAGTTTGGGACCCGGAAGGGAAGGAAGAGCAGATGCTGGGAGAGGGGTAGGTGTTCCTCTTGACCCTGGAATCTGTGAACTGAAATCAACACTCAGATGCTTTGCTTAGCTCAACTTTTCAAAAACTCCTAGAGGCTTGTAAAGGACATGGAAATTTTAGCCGGTGGAGAAGGTGTATTTTAAAAGCATCATTTTTTTTCTGATTGGATATTCATCTTAAATACAATGTCCACTCAAAGAACAGGAAGAACTGGGTTAGTGTTTAGCACTTGAGTCATTAGAGGGCATTCTGTCCTTTCATTTGTACCCATCTTACTGTCTACCATCTCCCCATCAAAACCTCCACCCCTCCACACACCCGAATCAACTGACCAACCAATCAACCAATCAATCAACAAACAAACAAACCAATAACAAACAACCATATTTTCTGAGCACAAGGCATCCCATTGTGCTGAGCACTCCAAGTCACAAGCAGACTTTATTTTTGTCTTCGTTGATATGGAATTCTGGCAGATTTTGATCAAATGTTTATTTAATGCTACCTTCCTGGATTATATGTGTTTAAATAACTAGCACTTTCTCTCTCTTTAAGTACTGGTGTCCCTTTTGCAAAATTACCTATGAACCCATTTTGAATTGGATGGAAAGGGAGATTCAATGGGAAAACCTGTGAATTCAGGTACCAGAAGAAATGTCTTGATTTGCATCACACACACACACACACACACACACACACACACACACACACCCCTTTCTTACTGTACTGTAAATTTCTTGAGGGTAGAAGCTGAACCTATGTTTTTAACATCTTACCTCAAACACAGCATCTGGGACATGGTGGCTATTTTCCAAATGTTTGGTCAAAAAATTATGGCCAGGAGGTGAAAGGTCTAGATCTGAGAATCACCATCAGCACCATCACCTTCTGTCCTTGGTACCTAGCCTCCTGGATCTTGATGGATCAGGATGGGTGGCTTCAACCCTTGCTTTGACTTCCTAAGCCAGAGACTGAGAGCCTATGATGTGTGTGTTCAGATCCTCTGTGCAGCTATACAACTTCTTCAAGGAGAAGGCGCTCATACATACTGATGCCACCCTGTGCTACTCACAAGCCTCCTCTTTCTCTGTGACTAATTTGTTTTACCTCAAATCAGCTATCTCAGGATGGCAGTAACCATCAGGGACACTCTGTGAGGACCATGGCTGAATTAGAGCAGGGCTCCCTTAGCTTTCTTGAGTGCCCTGCATCCAAGGGCCAGCTTCATCTCTGCCATTGTCCTATGATCCAGAGCAGGACGGTGTCCAGTGGGAACTGAGGACATATTTGGCACTGGCTCTACTTCATGTAAGAGGTTTCTCTTCCATTACTTAAAGTCTGGAAATGTGTTTTTTGTTCTCCACAGACAGTCACCTTCCCCTTAATAAAGTGTGTCTGACAATTACACTTTACTGGTGTGGTTATGAAAAGAATGTTGTAGACTTAGAAAAACATAATAATTTAAAGAATTATTATTTCAGCAAAGAAATAAAGCAGTGGGCTGCTTATAAAAGAAATAAAACCATAGGAAACTGTTATTTCACTGGGATAAACATTCTGAGTCTTCATAGAATTCTTAGAAGAAAAAAAAAGGAGGGTTGAGCTCTAGGGCACAGTGTGTGTGTGTGTCACAGATACAAAGGTGGTCTCTTGGCTTATTATTATTATTTGGGTGTGTTTTGTTTTGTTTGAGACAGGGACTCTCTATGAAGTCCTGGCTGTCCTGGCACTTTCTATGTAGACCAAGCTGGCCTTGAACTCACAGAGACTGGCCTGCCTCTGCCAATCAGTGCTGTCCTTCTTCTGACTTTTGATAGACAGTCCCTTTACAAATTTCCCTATTTAGTGCTTTGTATACACTGTGATGATTCTAATTAAATCAAAGTATAGTGCAGCCATTTGCACTATTCTTTGGCCAAAGATACTTCTTGGAAACTTTTTCCTTTGTAGCCACTATGCTAAATTGTAAAATCAGTAACAGTTTTCACCAAGCTCTATATGATATGTTCCTACTAGAACACTTAGGGCAAATGTCTGCGCTATAGTGAAGGCTTAGGTAGTACCCGGTAATACACAGTGTACAAACGGTATGGGGGTTTGATCAGGGCTCCGTAATCACTGCATTAGCTTCAGTGTGTTACTTTAGGTCTTAAGGGCAGAACTGGTCCACACATTGTTAGGGATAACGTGAAAATCCCATCAGTTCATGCTGGTATCAGCTTCGGGATTACTTTAACAAAATAATAATCCTCTTTCCGGTTTGGAGGAGACTGGGCTTTGTTTTCAGAAGTGCAGGGGACTGTGGAATCAAATTTCCTCCCTGGTTTAGTTTCCAAAATTCATATTTTCTCACACATAACACAATCTGTTGTTTATATGTTTATTGTTTCAAAATCTGCCTTACTCTCACACACACACACACATACACAGATGGCAAGTAACTATTTCTGCCTGTCAGTTGCAGTTTGAGATCAGCCACAAGATTGGATTCTCTGGTACCAAGCTTTAAAATGTTGTTTACCAGCTCTCTTTCCATCTCAACCAAAGTGAAAAGGAGAGACAGGAGACAGCTAATCTAGAACAGGCTAGTGGGTGGGAATTGGTTCTGAGCAGGAGGAGCCATGACAACAAGCACCCTCCACTCACACCGAACCCCATCCACAGCGGTGATGGATGCCAGTCTTTATGGCAAGCTTCCGGGTGCTCCTCATCAGACCGAAGATGAAAATTCCTTGGTGCCTTACAGCCAAATATTCAGTCCAGCTTTTGTGAGACTTTTTCGCCACCACGGAACTCTCACTTAAAATATGGACTCAGTTTATGGATCCAGTTCTTACAGGATCCAAGTTAATTTCATTTGTAAACATATTTAGCAGAGAGCAGGACTGGTTGGCTCTTTCGATTAAAACTGGGATTAAAATCAGTACTGGATTTCAGCATGTTTTAGATGGGTGCAAAGAATTTCACATTTGTGCTTTTTTGTGTGTTTAACACATCAGTAGGAGAAAGAAGAGGGAAGAGAGGGGAGACGGAAGAGGTCAGAGAAGTTGCTGCATGCAAATATTGTCAAGGTGGTTCTTTGCAGCGTGTGATTACCAGCGTTTTCCTTTCTAGTGCTGGTGCTGTGGCCCCTGGAAACTGCTGCAGCAAGGGGCAGGAAGGGATAGGTTCGCAGGAGAGCTGGAGGATGGCACCGAGCCAGTGCCCTGAAAAATGGCAAACATGTCATGGCTAACAGCTGGATGCAGAAATAGTCCTCTTTAATTTGGATGGATAAATTTTTTTTTCACAGCAGGGCCCTCTGGAAAGAGCACAACATCAAAGAGGGCGGGTCTCCCCAGTGAGACATCAGCTGGCTCCGGGAAGGCTCGAAACGAATGAACTGTCGGGACTTCTCAAGCGTGTGTGCTTCTGCCAGGCAGAAGTTAAAGGTTCAGTCACTCGATTGCATCACAAAGTCCTGATAATGGAAGCCCACTCTCCAAAGTCCCGCTCTGATCAGCAGACACGGGACATCTGAGACATGGCAGGCTACCGTTGTCCTCACAGATAAGTGGAAGTCGCCAATGCTGGAGGTTCCCTCAGTAATCTCTGGTTGCCCATCCTAATCCTCAGAGGCACCATCTCCTCTGCTGAGTGACACTTAGCAGCAACTCACCCGTATTGTGACCAAAATACCCACTTCCGCCTCCTCCCATAGCCAGCTCTGCGGTGAAGGCCTTGCCACCGCCATCACCGCTGTTTTACAGTCATCGACGCTTCTCGACTGTTTTTCTGATTACCATATTTCAGTCTTGACTTATATGTTAGTATTATCTGCAAACTCAACATAAAGCTGTAATGATTTTCTAATATTTCTGGGGTGTGATGAATGTGGATTGACAAAGTACAGTATATAGCTTTCTACCAGCTTTACTGAAAATATAGCCACTGTGTGTATAATCATTACTCATTTACTTTATGGGGGCATTTATTACTTGACCTTTTGAAGTCTTGTCTCAAAATCTTGGCATTCCAGAATATTCCAAAACAAAGTGGGGGAGTATGTTACCCATTAGAAACAACAGCAATAAAAGTTAATTGTGATGGGAGGCGTGGGGAGAAATGAACATGACGAAAACATTTGAGGGGAAAAAAGTACAGCACAAATAATCTGAGTGTGCTAGCTGGTGTTGAGTGTAGAAGCTTGTACCATAGAATAGGCATCCTCACTCTTCTGCCTTGACCCCCCCTCCACCTCCCCCGTCACCCGCCATTCTGGCACTCTGCCAGTGGAAGGAGAGTGGTTTTACACAGAACTGGGGATTTATGAGTTCATCTATTGCATGGTTTCTGGTTGTGTAAATTTTACTAACAGATTAAGTAATTTTCACTAAATTGACATTTGCTCTGAAAATAGGGATTTGTTTGATGAATGATATTATTAATCATTGTGAACATAGTTATGACCCTCATTTGGAAAACCTTAGATGCTTTTAAAGAAAAAAGCCCTGCTGTTTTCCCCTGATAGAACAAGTGGAATATGATTTTCTTAAAAAGGGAAAAGGCCAATAATACAGTGGCCTTCTATGAACCAAGAGCCTGCCAGTGAGTCATGCATCTGTCTTACCATGAAATTATTTTGTAACTTAAAAAAAAACTTTATTACTTGTATGCATTTGCATGTGTGTGCACATTCATAATGTGTATGTGTGTTCAGGTGTGTGTATGTCACAGAACATGTAAAGGTCAGAGAACAACTTCCAAGATTTATTGTATGTAAAACTGAATAATATCCCCGGCCCCCTCACAGGTGAGATGGAAGGATTAAATTAGCCTGGTAGGGTGTTTAGAGACTAACATGCCATAGGCATATGACATGGTGACTGGCTGTATTCCCCTTCCTCCACGTGCAGGTGCTGGTATCTTTGTTCATTTCAGAGGAATGGGTTGATGTCCTTATCTGAAATGTATGGAGCTCAGTGTTGTTTGAATCTCCTACTTTTGGAGATTGGGAATGTTTGCATAGGTTTTCTAGTGGAGCGTTCCTAATCCAATATCCAAAACTTAAAATACTCTGAAATCTGAAACTCATTGAAATGTTAACACAATGCTAAAAAGGTTCACATTTCTGAACGGTTTTGGATTGTCAGGTTATGGGTGCGCAGTCTGTGTGACTCTCTTCTTAGGCTTTGATCAGCTTGACTGGGAAATTTAAAGCCTGGGAGGTGGGCTGGAGCGATGGCTCGGTAGTCACAACTGCTGGATGCACAAGCATGGCGACCAGAGCTTGAATCCCAGCACCTATGTGACAAACTGAGCATGGTTCTGGGGTTATCTCGAACCGTAGAATTGATGGGGCAGAGACCAGACTCACCTGGATTTTCTGACTTCCTGTCTTGCCAAAACAGTATGAGATACAGGTTCAAGGAGAGATCTCTTTTCAAAGGAATTATGCAGAGAGCGGTAGAGGAGAGTGCCCAAGAACATCCTTTGGCCTCCGGTGTACACACTTTCTCACATTTCTGTACATATCCTCTCCCACACCTGCCTCTCCACCACTAATGAGAGGGGTTAGAGAGGGAAAGAGCATGAATGAACACACAGGAGATTAGGAGCTGTATTCCAAGCTGGGGTTCTTGGTACATTTGTTAGAGTGGAGAGCTATGCTAAATCCTTGTGCATTTGAGGTTGGGGCTGAAACTTACACATGTCCCTGCTCCTAGGTACATTTGATCAGATAGAATGCTACTTACCTTGAACAGGGCAAGTCCATGGAGATATAAAATATAAGTCTGGGGCTGCCTGTAATCAATGTATCAGTGATCAGCTGTCCTGCCTTGTGGCTGATGTAGAGGGAGGGAGGTATTGGACTCCCAAAGCCGCCACTAATTAAAACATTTGGGATCAATATCTGTTAGTTTCAAGTATGTCCCAGGAATGTTCTTAAAGATGCGGGTGTCTGTGTGAATGGCAAGGGATATTGTCAAGCTTAAAATAATTAAATTTAGGAATACAAAGTACAGGCTTGAAGACAAATTTGTGTACTGTTTTCTAGACAGTAGTTATATTAGTGCACCATATTTCCTTTGTCACATGTACTTTTATTTTTTACATTAAGAATTATTTTATGTGTATGGGTATTTTGTCTACAAGCATATCCATGTACCATGTGCATACAATGTCAACAGAGGCCAGAAGAGGGCATCAGATTCCCTGGGCTTAGAGTTGAAGACAGTTGTGAGATGCCAAGTGGCTGCTGGGAATGGAACTTGTGTTCTCTGCAAGGGCACCCAGTGCTCTTAGCTGCTGAGCCATCTCTCCAGCCTCCTATACCTTTATTCTTAAATAGCCTCACCCGAAAGATACAATATGAACAGGCATTTGCCTTTTATACCCCTTTGACATCCTCAATCATTTCCTCATTCTCTTTAGTGTGCACAAAAATATATATGGTTAAATTTTTTAAATGGTGGAATTCATTTCTGCCCTCAGTGAGTGTTTGGTCTTGTCATCTTAGGAATCTATGTCAATATAAATGTTGTCTTAAATTTTTTTTTAAACCCAAGTCCTCATACACACAAGGTGAATACTCTATCACTGAGCTAGACACCAGCCTGCTACACGTATATTATGACCTCCGCTCATTAGCAGGTTTCTATATTTTGCCTGGGTAGACATTTCCCATCTAATTATAGTGTTGGCCTAAGGATAACTAATGTTCGCTGAGCAGTCCCTGGGTGCTGAGCCCTTACACACACTTGCTCATTTGATTTTTATCTTGGTCCTTGGTGTAGGGACCTTATTATCATTTCCATCCACCCCAGTTCTCAGCTTCCCAATATCACATCACCACACATAATGGACCCATGACCGTAACTCACACATTTTGGGGCCAACACCCCTAGGCATACCCTTGTGATCACCAGACTGGCTCATATTACATATTTTACCTGTAACATGTAAGATTGCCTCTGTCGACCATATACTGGAAGTAAAATCTACTTCTCATAAAGGTATTCTGACCACTAACTTCGCTGTCAAAACAATCAAGTCTGTTGTTCTTTGGAAACACAGTGGAATCTCAGAGGACACATTTTTGTCTGTCTTGGCAAACCATATGCTTTTCAACTGAGTTTCTCAAATTACTACGCTGTACGACCTTTAAAACCCTAACTTTTGTGGACTGGAGAGCTGGCTCAGTGGTTAAGAGCATTGGCTGCTCTTCCAGAGGACCAGGGCACAATTCCCAGCACCCACATGGCAGTTCACAACTGTGACTGACACCCTCATAAAGGCATACATGCAGGCCAAACACCAATGTACAAGAAACAGAAAGAAAATATTAATTCTTGAATTTTACAGAAAGCTAGAGGAGTGTGAAAGTGCAGTATGAGGGTGGACAGAAGAGATCGTAGGAACATCCCCACTCCCGGCCCCCCATCCTTTTGTTTTCTGGACCCTCCATCAGCTATGAAGAGGTTGAAAACAAAAGCAATTCCGGGCTCCCAGGTATGCCTGGAGACCGTGAAGAACTTCCACTGACTTCTGCCCCCTGCCCTTTAATCCCCTTCCCGCATCAGAGAACCAAAGGAGGACTGCCTGCAAGGAGACTGCCCTTTGTGTTAGTACGTTTCCAGGCAGTTTCTTTGCACTTAGGAGTAATTTCTTCTGAGCCCTTGAATAAGACCCAAGATTCTTTATTAAGCTGTACTTCTTGTGAGTGTGGAGGTCATCCCACATGTGGGGCTGGCATTGAATGCTTGGGTACAGAAGAAGTTCCCTTGCCTCAGTGGCTTGAACACCACAACCAAACCAACCAAAATGCCAGGGTTCAGGGCCTGGGTGAAAGGATAGGACAAGGCTGGGACAAAGACGTAAAAACCTAGACTAGTGTTTCTCAACCTGTGGGTCGCGAACCGTGCAGTGATCAAAGAACCCTTTTGCAGGGGTTGCCTAAGACCACCAGAAAACACAGATATTTACATTACAGCTCATAACAGTGGTAACATTACAGTCACGAAGTAGCAATGAAATAATTTAAGCCTGGAGGGGGTCTCCGCCACATGAGATGGTATTAAAGAGTCTCAGTATTAGGAAGGTTGAGGACTGCTGATCTGGAACATGTCTCACTCGGTGAGAACTGGCTGATGCTTGTTGTGCAACCTTAGAGACTACCTTTATTCCTTACGAGGACCAACACAAGCACTGAGGTACTGAAAAGAACAAACTCGAGTCTGAGTTGTAACTCAGGTTTCTTTCGTGCAAAGTTGTGGGGCCTCTTCCCAACACTCACAGAATTGAGGAGGAGGCAGCCTCAGCACAGGGGCACAGGACAGACGGGGATGTGGGGAACCCTCAGATGGCCTGTCACTGCCCAGCCATCTCACAGTGCTTGAGCCACGAGCTTTGGGAGACCTCAGTTCCTTTTGTCTAAGCGGACCAGGTGGGGACAGATGGGTGCTGAGTTTCTTGTGCTCTGGAGGTAGCCACCGTGCTCCGTATTGTAGCACAATTGCTCAGTCTTCCGGGAGGCCTTCCCTTCAGGAAACGCTCTCCCTCTCTGATAGTGCCTGCCCCACAACCCCGTCAAAACAGGACTCCTACAGTTGTTGTAGGAATGGTTTCCCCTGTTGTTCCCCTATGCTGCTGCTTCCACTGTGTCCTCCTTCTTCAGCTGGGACCACGCTACTGCTTTTCCAGTGGAATTACTTTTAACAGGTCTTTGAACTAACTTCCTGCCTTCCTGCCTTCCTGCCTTCCTGCCTGCCTGTCTTCTCCTCCCCCGCCCCCAATGCTTTCTTTTCTTCCTTTTTATGATGGGCTGCTCAGGCTGACCTTCCAGGGCTCCTGCCTCAACCTCCCAAGAGCTGTGATTGTAGGCACCCACCATTGTATTACCAGTGATTCTCTAAAACCAGTCTTGATAAAACTGGTATGTGCATGCATGCTTGCATGTGCGCGTGCGTGTTGGGAGGTGTGTTTCCCCTTACTATGGGAAGATGAAGGCTTCTGAACCGTAGAGAAGTGATGTTTGCAGGCTGTGACTTCAAGGTTCTGTCAAAGGGTTCCTGTCTACAGCAGACATTTTCGCTACCCCCCCCCCCTTGCGGTTGCGCTCAGAGGCCAAGCAGGTAAATTGCTGAAAGCATCCTGTGAAGAGCCATTAAGAGGTGCTGGGGATTAGTAAAACGGGAGGGGGCCGCTTTCCCTCAGCAAGATTGGGGCCTTGCTTTGTGAGCTTTCAAGAGAAGTTGAAACTCAAGTTAGGCCACATTTAAAAGTTTTTAAGGCTCTTGGCGAGTTGTCAGTGGCTCATTTGTAAACCTTACATTACCCTGTTCATTTAGAAGGTGCTGTCTTCCTATCGATGACAAATTGGATCAGTTGCTGGATTGGCTGCCCTTGTACTCCTCGTTGTAGTTAATACAAGCCAGCAGCATTCACAAGTGGCTAAACTGTATCCAAGCCACTTACCAGCCATCGTTAAAGTCAGATACCGGCTTACATCCTACTCCTCCTCATTTGCTCTAGGCAAATATGAGCTTGGAGGAGAAGGTGGCTCAGAGGAGGTTCACAGTCAATGCCACAACCTGATTTGAAGTGAGAGAATTTGTGTGATCTTTATTTTAGCCACATGTATGGCCTAACAGCTGATATGGTGGGATGGAAAGCTTAAAATCCCTTTTAAAAGTAAAAATTAGCTCTCCCTTCTCCTATCTGGCGACTGAAGTTGATACAAGATAGAAGAGATGCACAGAGCAGAAAGGATAGTTTTAAAACAGCAGCAGCAATCACAAAGGAAATCAGAGGCTGATAACGAAGATACAATATTACAAGCATCTTCCCAGGAGGATGCACAGATGAGCTCCTGACCTTCAGCAACAGCCACAGCCCCCTGTCTCAACAACACACACACAATGGAAGCCCAAAGAAATGAAACCCAGGTTCCTACGCTCTACTTATATTTTTCTTTCTTTGATCAGAAAGCAAGGCAGAACCTCAGGTTAGAGCAGAGTGGTACAGTCAGTGCTTCGTGAGTGGGAGTCCTTGGGTCTAATCTCTGGTGTAAAGACAGAAAAGAAGGGGAACAAAGAAAACGACACGGTGCAGATATTCACTTACGAACCGAAAAGCCTGACCAAGTGCCAACACTTTGCCGTACTTATGTCAAGAAAAAAAATTTTTTTTTCTACAGAAAGGAAACCTTTAAGGCAAAGTGTAATGCCATTCTTTCTTCCATTGTCTTTGCTCCTGAAAGCCCCTTCTCCAAGAAGGATGTCAGGATGCCTCACCTAGCACGTTAGTGTAAATTGCTGTGCATATTTATACTTACTTACCATACATTACAAAGGCACCACCCTGGCATGCACTGACTGCCTAGTTTGTGTACTTCCACTAACGGTAGCATAATGGCTTTGCTTTTTCCTCAGTCAACATTGTGTTTTTAATATTTATCTCCTAACACAAACAGGTCTAAATTGACTAATTCCAAATGTGTTAAGCAAATGTTTTTGGAGTGGATAAGACAACTTATTCTTCCAGTGATAAGATGTTTCCATCATTTCTAGTTCTTTGTGATTCCAAGCAGTTCCTCAGTGAATTCCTTAGAAACCACCTCTCATATTCAGCAGAATTTCACTGGGATACTTCCGTAGATTATTGCTAAATCATAGGCTATCACCATTCTCAAATTTACTGAGATATTGTCACAGTGTGCTCCCCTGTGGTTGCCTCATGGTCCACTCCACTTTGGCAGTAGCAGAACTGGCTCTTACCCAACAAATAGTAAACGATTCTTTCTACAGTTCAGAGGCTCCTTTACTGAATTTACCCTCCCCCACACCTGACCAGGTGTCCTACATGTTTCTTTTTATGAAGTTCTCCTGGCTTGAAAGCTATGTGTTTCATTTTGGAAAAGAATAGAGAAAATGTTAAAACACTGTTTATTTTTGCACATTTCTGGCAAAAATTGTGCCATGTTAGGTGTATTTCAGAATGAGTCTTTTCCTCAATCTAAAGTGAACAAACACTCTTACCATGGCGCTCACGGCTTGACTGAATGAACAGCCTCTGACCTTTCCAACATTTTCACATGTCCTGAGGGAGCTGTCTAAACACTCGGAGCAATTAAAAAAAATATTTTCCTGCTTATTTAAAATATTTTGAAAGATAGATACTAAAACCCAGTCATTCTATGTCTTGGCACAGTGCATCTCCTAAATTCCTTGAGTTTTAGGGGAAGCCTACCAGGTACGCAACCTAAAATGTCATGTTAACATTCCACAAATATGGGTATCAGTTCCTCCTCCAACAACAACTTCCTGTACGCGTAACTGGAGCTGCTGCTGTGGGCTGGCGCTGTTGATACATCTCATTTGGAGTTCCTTCAGCTTCTTTCTGCCTGGAAGCAGATGGCTGCTGTCTGGGAGATAAGCTACATTCAGATTCTGTTTCTTAACCGGGGTCTTCTGAAATGTTAACAGAGCTGACTGACGACAGTGAATGACAAAGTGCATAACAAAGTGCCCGTTGGTAGCTACAGCTTTTGGAGGTGTCTTTAGTTTCTGTTTAGCACTCAGCACTTGCACACCTTTCCTCCCATCTTATGTTCCTTGCACTAGGGAAAGAACACAGGCTTCAAAATTTTTCTAGGTCATTTTGGCTCTTGCTTTTAAATGTTGATTCTTAACAGAGCAGACCCCAAAGAGCTCCGACTTAATAGCCACAGCAGGAGATGCTGATTGTGACAGTGTAGGGAGCCCCTGGAGGACCCACAACATGTGTTGTATGGCCTGAAATGCATAACATTTGTGAAGGGTTTTTTGGGGGGAGGGGGAGGGGGTCCAGAGGCATTGTGCCCACAGGTATAGTTAGATCTGTGTTTTAAGGATCGTACAGTTTAGATACCATCTTAGAACCTGTAAGGATGGTGGGTCAAGGGGCTCTGGCCTCATTTAACGGTGGAGAGGGGGAAGGGAGTGTAACTGAAAGTTATTAGGAGGGAAATTGCATGGATCTGGTGGTGGCCGTGTGTGAAGATGGAGAGCAGAGTCAAGACCAGATGAGTTTCTCCAACCCTAGGCATGCAGCGATGAGATTTAAAAAGCTGTATGGGATCATCACAGTTTCACGTGAAATAGTACAGTCGGTACTGGCCTATTAAAGTGCCACATGCCACTTTAGAATATACTTCCTGACAAAGGATGAGCTACTTTTTCTTCAAGGCAAGGAGGAGGCAAAAATAGTGGGTTTCCCTGTGGACGTATTTATTGAGGGAGATTGATACTGAAACACATTTAGAGCAGGAAATCCATTTCCACTCGTTCAGAATACGTTTGAGAGTGGATGGTGTTCAGCTGAGCTCACATGCAGCCTAGACCTTGATACCTACAGGCCTCAGGTATTAGCGCATCACTTGCTGCTCCAGATCCTGGCTGAGAGTACTGAGGAGGAGGAGTGTTGTGTACCCTTCTTCTAATGTTTTGTAGTAATTCTCACCAGCAGCCTTTATGCAAGATGTCTTTGTAGGGAAAGGGTAAAACTATTTCATTAAAAATTTTCTTCCATTAATTATCAATAGCGGTGTTGAGGGGACAGGATAGTTTTGATTAATCTCTCTGGTTGTTGACAGTAGTTTCAGGGGTGAGAGTTTTGAAAGTTACTTGACTGACTGTCTTAAAAAAGAAAGAAACAAAACAAAAAAATATCATGATCCATCAACAAAAACAATTAGTTGAATCTAAGTGTGTGCCTGTCTTTAGCTTGCTGGTCAGCAGCAGAGAGATTTACCATATAACACGTTTCCATTCACTGCTGTTATCCCCAAGCTAGATACTGGAGGAAATGTTTGCCTCAACTGTGACACAATCCAGGGCCTTTTCGCTCCTTTCGGGAACAACTGTGATAGTCTTGATATGGTTATGAGTCCTACATTTGCAGATGATTGTCTTTATTAGATCAGTGTTTGTCCTTTACTGGTGGGGGTGGTGGAAAGGTTGAGGGAGGAGACAGGACATCAAGGAGAGCAGGAAGCATGCTGAGATGCTTTAAAATGACAGGTGAAAGGAAAAGAGAGATTCTTACACAGCCTAGAGGCCTTCAGATAGAAACACTGGTCAGAATTGGTATGAATGGCCATACAGTAAGGTATTTCTCTGGAAGATTTATTCTGTGTGTTTATTTGGGAGAGGAAATGTGGGAGGGCTCAGAAAAAGAGGTGAGGGTTTTAAGGATTCTCTGGGGAAGCCCTCTGCAACTCTTGCGAGGCTGTACCAACTCTATTCAAAATATACTCAATCTGCATTGTCCTTCTAAAAAGTCTGTACTCCTGAGAAACTATTTGTATGTATGTTCTAGTGTATGTGCATATGTATATGTGCAGATGTGTGTGTGTGTGTTCCTGTGTCTGTGAGTTCGTATGGGTGTGGAAGTCATAGGTTAGCCTCAGGTGTCATTCAGGAGTCTTCTGTCTTATTTGGTGATACAGGGTCTATTCCTGGAACCTGGAACTTACCATTAGGGCAGGTGGATAGGCCATTAAGTCCAAGGATCCTCCTCACCTGTCTCTGCCTTCCTGGTGGTAGGATTATAAGGATGCAACATCATACCCAATTCAACTCTCTCCCCAGACTCTCCAAGAAACTCCTGAACTGCCTTATGCTTCCTGGCTGTCTCGGTATCTGGGGAAACCCCAGTGAATTACCATTGGATATGTAACTGCCTCATCTTCTGCTCCTGGACACAGCTCACAGAAAGTGGATTCTGGAGGGGCACAAGCGTATCCCCATTCAGCATTTACTGCAGGTCTAGCTAGTTGTGCACATAAGGATTTTTTTTTTTTGTCTTGTGCTTATTGCCTGGTTTGAAGTAGGTTTTTCTTTTCTTTTTCCTGTCTTGAGGATTCTGCTAGGGTTGACCTAAGGCAGTAATGGTGAGAGCGAGCTTGGCTGAGAAACATAAACTCCAAAGAGAGATAGCTGTGCTCCTCTTTCTCTTTCTGCGGATGTTTTGGGATGTGTCCTGGCTTCAGAGACTGACATCTCCTGTGAGGGAACAGTTTCTTTATTTCCCCCCAGGGTCTGTTTTCACCAGTCCACTGCAGTTCTCCACTTCCCAGCTGCCTTCGTCTGGGGGTTACCCGGCTCTGTGGACGGACAGCACCCGCCTTCCTCGGGTGCTTTTGAACAGTTGCATGCCGGAGACGGAGGAGGGCCTTTTATGTGCTTGTTCCAATCACATCACCATGGCCTCTCCTTCCAGCTTGCTTTGTTTATCCAGCAGCTCATTATTTAAGACTAGCCTGTCAAAATGGGTTAAATATTCTTTGGGAAATATGGCCACATCCTTAGATACCACAACTATGTTTAACACAGGGAAGATTGGCTTGATAAGAAAAAATGTGATCGACTTGCCTCACCAAAAAAATTTTTCTGTTACCCTGGCTGAGTTTCCATGACTCTCAATAGGCACTCGCCAACCCACGGGCCGTGAATCTCTGCAGCTGACACGGAAAGACACCAAGGGAAACAGGGAAAATGGTTGCTGATGATCCGTTCTAACTACTTGACCTTCTGACCTCTTCTCTAGATATATGATCAAGATGGGACACTTCAGCACTTTATTGATGGTGGGGAGCCTAGTAAGTCGAGCTGGATGAGGTATATCCGATGTGCAAGGCACTGTGGAGAACAGAATCTAACAGTAGTTCAGTACAGGTAAAGTATGTCTTAATTTACTGCCGGAGCCCTTCGGCTTGCACATACAAACTCAGGCTTGCTGAGCATGGTCGAGAACATCCTGTAGAACTCTGCGTAGATCAGTTGTTCTTTGCTGGGTTCCTGAAACTGCCTTGGTTCCAGCGGTAGTGTTTCACAGATGTTCAGAAATAAAGGTGCTAGCACATGCCCTCTTTGATTCTGTACACAGGCTGAAGTTTCTCTACGTCATCACTTGAATGTCCATACCGATCCAAATAAGGTTAGCAGCCCCATTGGCTCGGGGGTTGCTCCCCCAGCAGAGCGCACACACCCACACACACACACACCCACACACACACACACACAAATTGGAGCTTGCAGACTCAGCTCCACCTCTTTCCTTCCAGTCTCCACCAGTCTGTCTCTCAAAGAGAGTAAGTCTCATTTGCACAAAGGTCTGGAAAAAACAAGAACCCAGTCTTGTAAGACCGGCCATGCTCAGCCGTAGGACAGAGCCGCAATGGCCTCTCCTGCTCTCTCAAAATGGCCCAGAGCATCTGGGTCTTGCCCTTTGATGAGTTCAGCTGTGTGCCAGGTGTCCGGTTGTTTCAAATTAGAGAAGCCCCTACCCCCACTCCTGTCTCCTAAACGGAATGGGCAGAGTCCAAAGAGTGACAGATCCAAAGAGAGGCACCCTCTCTTCCCAGAGTCACACAGGGGCGGAGCCTGGGAGCACTCTGCCTCCACTTCTCATGCACCTGCTGCACTCTACAGCAGCCCCCCCCCACACACACACACTCCCCAGTTCCTAAGGAAAGCTGGAATCAAGATGAGAAGGCCGGAAAAAAAAATCAAACAGAAAAAAACAGCCCCACCACTAAGCCTTCTCTCAGAATCCCTCGAAAACATGTGCCTTATAAATAGATGAGCTCAGTTATAAACAGCCATGTTCCCTTCAGAGTCAGAAGCAACTGTTTAGCTTTATTGGGCACCACAGACACATCAAAGCCAAGAGCCTTGTGCTAGGCAATTTGGAGTTCTGCCTGAGGCTATTTATTTTCTTTTTTTCTTTAATTTTTCTTTAAAGGGTACACAAATCTGGCTTGCTCTCTGAAGGCCTCCAATTCTAAAATGAACATACTTGGGCAGTGTCTGACTCATCCCCTGGGTTTCCCATGCAGTTTTATTAAGTAATGGTTGACATGAAATAGTGCAGGCAACTCTTTGGTAATGCTGGTACCAACATGGCAGTGCACCTCTGCTGTTAGGAAATTTCTAGACAACCCTGAGCTACATACAATTAGCGAAGATTGTGTTTGTCCAGTCAGCAAGAGATAGTTTGGCCACAAATGTAATAAATACCAAGGGAGCTCTTGAGGCAAGTTCTAAATTTGGGACAAGAAACCCCTTAGGGGAAGAGGGCATGAGTAAGTCATTACCTATCTGTCAATATTAAGTGGATTTTACAACTCTCTTTTCATGAGGGCGCTGAAGCTCCAAGCTCTCTCAGCCGATCTGTTTTGGATTACCACAGATCTTTATACAATGAGCTACAAAAACACAATTTAAAAAACTGGCATCCATCACAAGTGACCATGTCCAAAAGTAAGAAAATAGAAAAGCTGGACCCCGAAGAGCCGTCCTAATTTTTATTGTACATGAATGTCCTCTTCACAGAAAGTCAGCTGGTTTAAATTCATTCTGTTATGATTTGTAATATCTAAATGGAATTTTCTTCAAAGCGCCCTTGATTGATTGACCCTTAGCTGAACGTTTTGTTTTTATTTTGAGGCTGACAATAATGTTTGCTGGCATGTGTTCTGCTTCGACTGCGTTGGGACGCCATGAAGCTATCTTTATGAGTCATCCAACCACAATACTAAATACATGTCAGCAAAGGAAATATTATCTGAAAAGGGAAAAATCCCTTTGATGTGCCTCAACATGCAGGGATTTCTGCAAGCTTTGGAAGCTCTGGGTGCTTGTACAGAACGGTGTACACTTACACATCCCGCCCCCCGTTTCGGCCTACACTGTGCCTCAGAAGACCACCCATTGCTTGAAAACAGTTCTGGTCTTTCAGCGGCAACGTGTGTCATTTGGTTTTAGCACATTCATTTGCTGGGCGCTGTGTTTATATTAAGGGAAGGCAAACCCAGAGATGAAATGTTACAAGGGTGAAGTACAAAGTAGGCTCAATTTTTCTCAAGTTAGGAGATGTCAGTGATTTATAACTCGGTTCCAATTCTGATTTTTTTTTTAACACAGCAGTGGAAAGAATTAATAAAATGCACAGCTTTGAGAGATGCCAAGGCAGGAAGGGCAGCGAGGGCTGGACAAGTGGCTGGAGTTTTTGTCAGATATTCATAGAATGCTGGGGAAAAACGTTCTGCTTAGCTAGCAGTGCCCTCGTGAGACAGAATGGCAGCAAGTAAGGAAAATAACAAGATAAATGAAATTTTTGCAGCTGTAAGTAAAATATTGAGAATCTGCACTTTTTTATTGATCTTTATGATCCTATTGCCAAGAGCCACTTTGTGGTGACAAAATATGTTGACAAGCACATATCTCACTGCCGTGAAAAATGTGGAGAAAGATTCTCCTTATGTCTGCAGTGTTCTACAAGGAACAAATTACACTGCTGCAGCCAATTCCTTACAGAAAGGCAAAATTTAAGGCCCACCAAACCCGAAACACTTTTATCTGGAACTTGAGGCTAATATTTGTAACAATCCTTCATTGAGGAAACCAGCCTCAGTACCCTCTTTCTTTAAAAATCTGTAGATTTTTCTTAATGGCACCAAAGCTGCTGCTAGAAAAGATGTTCATTTCTTGGTACCCTTACTCCATCATCCAGGGTGTAATCTTTCAGCCCAAGTAAAGTGCTCCTCTTGTATTTATTGAATTTCCATCTATTTTACCCAAGATGGCTTTTCTCTTCTCCTACGTCAAACTTTAGGGGGAACGATGGAGCAGATAAGAGGGATTTTTGCTCCTTTAGTCCTCATACCAAGGTGCTTCATTTTATCATAAATTTGGCAAGTCCCAAGGCCAAGGTGCCAGAATACAATTGGTGCATTTTCTTCAAATGAGAAGTCAATAGTATTAATTTACATGTGAGGTTGGGGTAGCACTCGCCGCCTCTGCAGCTTGCCACCAGGAAGAATTTTTTCATTAGTGTGAGATTTAAAAAAATTTTTTTGTAATGAACTTTTCTTTTCCTGCTGTCTCCTGGGCCATATTTCTGTCTCTTCAGGACCCTCTATGGAGGGGCAGTGTGGAAATAAACTATTCGTTGTTTATCATACTGAGTTACTGGCTCTGCTCAATTGCCGGGGATCATAAGGTGGGTGTAGATTTATTATAAACTGTTGAGGTGGAGCTGGGCAGGATGTTTTGGGGGCAATAAAAATGTGGGACATATGAGCATTATGCCTTACTAAGCTGGGTTTTCTCTTGTTTCAAATAGGTCGAATATATTCTACCGAGCCTGTGTAGATATCCCCAGAGGCACCGAGCTTCTGGTGTGGTACAATGACAGCTATACGTCTTTCTTTGGGATCCCTTTACAGTGCATTGCCCAGGATGAAAACTGTAAGAACCTACGTTAGCTCTCAATTCACACGAAAACGTGCCTGTTTCAAGGATAACTTTTTAAGAATGCGTTTTGAAGCTTCTGAAATGTGGTTTGCTGTGATTCGAAATGCAACATGCATGGGTCATTCTGCCACTGTTTCTTTTCCCGGCCAGCTTGTGCAAAGTTTCAAAGTCTTTGCCAGAGTTTTAAAGAATTGCTGAGAGAGAGAAAAAAGAAGTGAAATCAGCTGGTCTCCACTGAGCACCCACTGTGTGTCTGCTTCTATGCTTGCCACTTTAAGAGGGAAAATGAAAGAGTTTCAGCTCTGAAGGGAGGCAGTCTTGTTGGAGCCATACTCTGAACAAAAATAACAACAACAAAAATTTTGCTCAATCAAGACTTATCACCTCTGCAGACAGTTGAACATGAATTAGAATCGTCATTAGAATAATGGGAATGAAATCTATAGGTATATGATTGTGGAATTTGGGTCTTTCTAAATGTTCTTGTTTAAAACCATGTCTAGAATCGCAACATTTTCTTCTGTCATTGCTATTCCGCCAGCCATTACCTTTAGAACAATGACAGAATATTCAGACTGATTGTGATCTTGCAGAAATTTCTACTTGAACTTATTTCAAGTTATTATCGGTGCTTTTGAAGCAGTTAAGGCGATATCTGCATTTGAGAGAGATTTAGGTAGTCCCAGAGTGCATCGGGACAAGTCTAGCTTCAATGATGCTGTAGTTTCCTGTCACTATACTGACTCATCTGTGACACGATAATCTGATATGCTACAAGAAAGAAACAGAGACAACTGATGGGTTTGTCCATGGGTGGAAAGCTTCGACTTGGAAGAAGCGCTCTTTTCCTACTCTCTCTCTCTCACTCATCTCACAAATGCCCTCAGCACTGCTTAGCACAACGCCAATCTTCTCCTTGTTGTCATTAATGCCCTTGTACAACAGAAAAATCTTTAAAGGGTACACTATTATCAGCTTTTCTGTTTTACCCTAATTCAAACCAAGTTCAAATGAAGACGTGAAGCTGGGTGGTCTCTTTACTTGCTGTGTTTCCCCTGGAAAGCATCTTTTCTATTATGAGACCCTCGTTAGAGAGAGCTTCTGTTTTCAATGAGGGAAATCTCCATGTTGGACATGGTTGTGGTGTTGGCATTAGAGAAGACACAGCATGGAGACCACTATGTTCTCCCTTCCCTAGGATGATACCCTGTCTGCCTCCCTCAGGACAAGAACTAGAAGAGCATCTGGGCTATTGGCATGGGTTTTCTGTGTCCTGGAACCCTGACACAAACTCAGCTCCTAATGTGTTGAGGTTGAGCCAAAAGGATATTGGAAATCCTGTGAGTTTCCTTATTTCTTCCATGAATAGACCCTGCTCCAGACTCTAAAGATACTGCCTTGTGTGTTGAGAAATAGGTGGGTGTAAACACTCAAAGGTCTAGGGTTCTGACATGCAGCCCATAGTTCAGACAGTCATTCATTTTTACTTATGGATGCCTACTGTGGAACAGCATCTTTGCTAGGTACCACAAATACAAAAGGAAAAAAACAGTCAAGAAATCCTACACTCATGGAGTTTATGTTCAGGGGCAGGGTGCTGTAAATATGTAATTAAACCTTGGTCATACTGTGATATGTTGAAGAGATACTAATGCAAAGAAAAGATGAGTATTCTAGGAGTTTGGGACTACAGATCAGGGAATCTGATTTGAAGTAGTTCCCACTGGCAAGCTGGCCTTTGACCAGAGTAAGGAGGTGAGGGAATGAAACACATGCTGCTACTCTAGAGAAGAGCATTGCAAGCAGCTCTTAAAAGTGTCATGATGGAAATGCCCCTTGTATGTGGAAGAGCATCTAAGATGTTGGCCTGGATATAGTAGAGTGAGTGACAGGCCATGTAAGTCAGGTATGGGTGGAGAGGGGACATGTATCTGGTTCTTATGAAGACCCTAGCTTTTACTCTGTGAGCTTGGTGATGGAGGCTACTATGGATTTTGTAGCAGTAGTGATGTCTGACTAAAGTTGTAGTCAAGTTACTCTGTCTTTTGAGTGCAGATTACAACAGGAACAGTGAGGTAGGACTCAAGGGCTCTGATAGAAACCAGGGAGTAATAATGGTGCTTTGGAACAACTTGCAAGTGGTGGAGGTGGTGAGAAGTAATTGAAGATATGGCATATGTTGAGAATAAGGCCAAAAGCATTTTCTGACATTTTAGGTATTGAGTAAAAGGTGTCAAGGATAACTGAGCCTTCTAGACCAAGGAGTGACTGTTTCCTGAGTTTAGAAGTAGAACTGGAAAGTGTGGGATGACTATGTAGGAATTGCCATGTCAACTTAGATCTCTGGATTAGAAGTCATGTGTTCATACATTGCTTTGTACCTTGTGACCCAAGCTATCACATGCCTGGGTGACTGGGATTGGAGGGAGGGCGTTTTGATGTCCATTTCCAGCCACCAGGCAAGGGATCTGAGTATACCAAGTGGTTTTCAGATTCAGGGCCATAGAGCCATTAGAAGTGTGCTTTCTGGAACAGCACACCATTTGTCTTCAGCCCTTTCTCCTGCAGTTTTGCCGGTATGAAGCATTCTAGAGGATGCTGACTACAGTGTCAAGCAAACTCTGCCAGAGAATGTAATGCCGTTTCACTCCTGAACCCCACAGCTGTGTACAGGTCATGGCTTCAGTAGGAAAACCAAGCTGCCCCTTTAAGTTCAGTTTGGAGGTCGGTTAGGATGGAGGGAAGTTTAACAGGAATTAAGTCATTGTCTAAACGGCTTAACGGTGACAAAGCCTCTTTCCACTGAGGGTGTTATGAGAATTTCATTTCACTTCCTGTCTCAAAGTCATATATCTGTCATGGGATTGGCTACCCAAGAAAACAGCAGCAGGCTTCATTGGATAGCAAGGGGAGAATAGGACTTCAGCTGTAACTCTGAGGCAGAATCTCATCCCATTTGATCACAGAGCAGCCTCTGTGATAACTGCTGCTCACTCTGTGCTGAGGATGGATTCAGATGACTGAGGCAGATGCAGAGGGCGAGGCAGGGAACCTAACAGACGGCCTTCCTCGCCTGCGAGGTCTAAATCATCTTCACCATCAACAATGCTAAGGTGATTTTCACTCCACCTTGCTGGTCACAAATGGAATTAGGTTTCAAAAAGAGCTTCCTGCGATCAAAGGATCACTAACCAACTGCACTTCCTGATAGTGCTGTGTGCAAAGCACAAGACTGCCTGTACTGGCCAAGGGGCTGCCCCCCGCAGGTAAAGGCATACCAAGCCTGGCGGATCTCTGCCCTCCTCCCAGGAGCTACATGGTGGAAGGAGAGAACTGACTCCTGAAAGCTGTCCTCTGACACACATGCACACATACGCACACACCCACATGCACACACCATCTACACATACCAAACACACATATAACACATACACACCACACACTACATTCACCGTATATACAGACCATATACACCACACACTGCGTATACCATATACACACCACACATGCAAGCCGTACACACACACACACATACACATACAGCCACACACACATGCACACACATACCTGTACACATACATACACACCCATTCACACAAACACCACACACATCTCTCTCACACACACACACCATACATACACACACACCACACCCATCACACATACACCCATGCACACACACACATGCCACACACCACGGGATGGACAGGAGACCTTCTATCACAGTTATGAGAAGAGACTGAATATTATCTCAGACAGATTTTCCTTGTTAGTGAAGTTGCTCCTGGATCAAGATATTCAAGGAAACTGTGATTTTAGTTAGTGAATAGTACTTCTTAAGTGCTTTCAGTGATAAAAGGATTGTTTCCTTCCCATAGTTCTTTCAATGTGCAGTGTACACACTTCCCACCGATTGTGTGTGGTGGGGCTTGGGAGCCGAGTGAGTGCCCCTCTGTCAGTGGCATGTAGCAGAGGGGGCCCTGGGTCCATGCCCTGCCCAGACGTGCCAGCAAAGCAGCCTGCGCTCAGAGAGGAGACAGTGCCCCACGAGGGCATCCGGGCTCTGGAAGCAATTGCTGTGTTGTTTTCTTTAAAAAAAACAAAACAAAAAACTATAGTTAAAAATGTTAAGAGCGCTCCAAAAGAGAGAGCCCCTCCATCTGCCGTGGGCCTGTCAAAGAGCCTGGAGGAGCGCTTGTGCTTGTGTCGACAGATCACATCCGCAAGAAGGAGTGAGCTTGCCCCAAGCTTCCAGTGGGGGATTAGCTCCTGCAGAGTGCAAAGACCCCAGTGCCTTCATGTTCCTTTCAGAGGAAATTAAAAGGGAAAAAAAGAAGCCTAGGGATAAATGTTAAACAAGGCTTCGCACTGCTCGTTCTGTCTAGCATAAGAAGCTGAGGTGGCAGAATGTGAGACCTGGTGGCCATGCCAGAATTGCCCTGGATTAGGCCCTGCCTTGAGGAGGCCTGCTCCTTTCCGTTTTCAAAGAACAGCAGATCAAAAGGGCCACCTCTGTACAGGGCCCCTTGTCCCCACCATTCTACCAACAGTGGGGAACTTGATCCAGCCTTAGGAGGGCCCTGCTCAACGCTATATCTATATGACCATGATACCATTTAACCCAGCAGTGAGATCTGTGTGTGCAAGTCCGGAAAGGAAGCACTGGGATGGTGTGCAAAAACTAAGTGCCCCCACCTGAGTTTTGGAGGACAGAAGAAGGCTCATTAGTGTACAACTTAAGCATAAAAGTCAATGAAGGCACCTCTTGGGGTAACTGCAGCAGACACCCTGGGCCAAGAGGCATTAGCTTGCCAGAGAACCTACCCCCATTCCTAGAGAGACGCTAGGGCTGGACTCCAGAGAACCTACCCCCATTCCTAGAGAGACGCTAGGGCTGGACTCCTTATACAAATCTGAGTATAGGAAGGTAGTATCCTGTCTCTGAATGGGGACTAGAAGAATGTTGACTCTAATCCAAGGGCTCAAGAAACTGTCTATCTCAAGATACTATGAAAACAGTGCACACCGTGCTATAGCTACAGAATGGTGTAGGCCTTGATTTTTATCCTCCCTGCCAGGCATAAAGACTCTGCATCAAGAACCTAATATTAAAATTGGGCTAGTGCCTAGGGAGATGGCCCAAGTGCCTTGCAAACATGAGGGCCCGAGCTAGGTCTCTGGACCCTCCCTACCCCTCCCCCCCCACATAAAAACTGGGCACGGTGGTGCCCACTGATCTTCCCAGAGCTGGAGAGGCAGAGACAAGCAGGACCCTGGGACCCGCTGGCCAGCTGGTCTACCTGAATTGGCAAGCTCCAGGACAATGACCCTGTCTGTGGGGAAAACAAATGTGGACAGTACCTGAGGAGTCGTAGCCAAGTTTTTCTCTAGCCTCTACCTGCATGTACTCTCTAACAAAGGTAGTAACCCACTGGAACTACATTCTCTGAGAAGAATGACAAAGGAGGAAGGAGAGGCCAGGGAGAGGTTACTTTATTGGCTCTCAGAAGTGTTGTGTGCTAACATATCTAGCTACATAAGTTCACCCTTCACTCTTCTAGTTCTCGGACCTGTGGGAGGTGAACATCTCTCAGATGAGCTTGTTTTCAGCACCTGCTCAGCATGGGTGCTACTGCACCCTTAGCCACAGCCCACCCTGAGCTGGACTGTTGCCCACAGGCAATGACTGCTCGGTGTGGAGGTGTTAAGGCCTGGCTATTTCCGAAGAGCAAACCCGCTCTGAAGACATTCCAGCCCCACAGCTAATCAGTCTGCCGTGGCCTTCACCCTGCTTCGCTGTCCAACACACCTTGATGCTCAGGAGCCTCCCTTGCGAATCTCTTCCCTACAGAACTTCACGCTTGACTTAGCTAAAGGCTAAGAAGGGGTCTCCACACAAACCTCCAAATTCCCCTCCCAGAGTCTGCTTCCTAGGCGCTCCTGGATCTGTATCTTCTTCCTTCCTTTTTTTTTTTTTAATTAATTGATTTATTTACTTTACATCCTGATTTTAGCCCTCTCCTTCCTCTCCTCCTGGTCCCACCCTTCCTCCCTCTTCCCTCATCCCCCTTTCTACTCCTCAGAAAAGGGGAGCCCCCACACACCAACCCACCCCAGCACATCATGTCACATCAGGACTGAGCAAGTCCTCTTCCCCTGTGGCCTTGTGAGGCAGCCTCACCAGGGGGAAATGATCAAAAAGCAGGCAACACGAGTCCATGTCAGAGTCAGACCCCACTCCCCACATACTAGGAAACCCACATGAAGCCAGAGCTGCCCATTGGCTACATCTGCATAGGAGGCCTAGGTCCAGTCCATGCATGGTCCTTGGTTGGCACTTCAGTCTCTGCAAGCCCCTCATCTGTATTTTCTTTTGTGTATATGGGGGGGGGTAGCTATAATTTTACTCTAAACTTCTGTGACTCACAGCCTCAACTATCCAATTGTCTCCTCAGCATCTTCACTCCCATGCCTTGCAGGAATTTCTCCCACAGTGTGTTATGACTAAAGCTGTTCTATTCATTCCCACAAACTGGCCCCCTCCAACCCCCAAGTTTGACAGTGCTCACTCAGCCATCCATCTGCACTTTGCGGGAACTTTGACATGTCACCCTCACACTCTGTCACCAGGGTCTGTTGTGTGTCTTCCTTCTGGGTTGTCATCTCTGTTGCCACCACCCTGATCAGGGTTACACGTGCACCATGAAACAGCCCATCTTTGGTGTCATCACAGCCAGAGTCAACTCTCCCATATTTGCTTATTTTACTGTTCCAGTTTATCCACTTGTTTTATCAACAGATAGTTTGGGCTCCTAGATCAAAGTCCAGAAAGTGCTATGGGCATACAAGTCTCCAGCCAAGAGATAATGAGGGATGTTGATAAATTCTTAGCTATTCTTCCAGAAATATATTTTTGTCTCTTCAGGCATCTAAGTGCATTCCCCCTTTCTTTCTCTGGTTTTTATGTTTTCCACTCAACCTTCTCCCTTCTGTCCCTTCCCCCTTTTCAATTAAAGCCTTTGATGGCCTTTAATTACTGATCTTATTGCCTCGGTTTCCTCAATAACTAGGATTACAAGTATATACCACCATGTATACACCCTTTCCGCTTTTTGCATAAGTATCGGCCGCATATGGTAGACACTGATCAACGTAGATCGATGATACGCTGAAAGCAAACATCTGGTCTCCTTGAGCTCTGGTTCAAGCTCTTTTCAACTTATAGTGCCCCTTTTGTTAAATAACCAGCTCTTTAATAGGGTCTACTATGAGCCCCACATAGTCTCAGGCACACACACTGAGTAATTTATTTTCAGATAGGTCTTATGTAGTCCCGGCTGTCCAAACTTGCTATGTGGCGGAGGGTAACCTTGAACTTCTTAGACACATGTCATGTCATCATTCCTAATTTTATGAGGTGTTGGGGATTGAACCTACGGCTCTGTTTATGCTAGGCAAGCACTCTCCCAATGAACTACATTCCCAGACCCTGCGTTTTAATTAGAATCCAGCTGGGCGTGGTGGCACATGTCTGTAATCCCAGCACTCAGGAGGCAGAGGCGGGATGATCTGCTGAGACCCAGCCTCAAACCCCAAATGAAGCCTAAACAAAGATATTAGGACCCCTCAGACCCACAGAGCTAGCCTTGCTAAGCTGTCCTCAGTGGTCTACAGACCCCTGGCCTTGAGTGTGTTCACTGGCCTGCCAGTACCCAACACTTGGCCAGTCCCTGGCAGCTCCCACGGATGCCGGCAATAGCTGCCTTTCTCTCCAGCCCCAGGTGAAGCCTGATATGCCCCCTCTCTTGCCACACTGGCACATTTTCAGTTCCTTTAGTGATCAGCTCCTTCCCCAGCACAGGACCTGGGCTTGTGCTAGTAGCCCTTGGCTCTCACTCATGTGTCCCTTCCAGGCTCAGATGCCAACTTCCTGGTATCCTTTCTTTCTTGTTGTAGTCCTGAACTTTGTCACATCTAAAATGAACATATTTTCCTATTAGAGCTCTCTGACATTGGCAGAAATCTTGACAGTGGACACTGGTGCCTTACAACTTAGTGATTCAATTAATAATAGAACTTAAAAAACTGAAGCTGTGTAAATGCCTGTAAAAATCCTAGCTTTCATTTCTGTCAACGTGTCATAGTGGAAGGGACAGTGAGCCCTCCTGCCCTCCTACAGTCTCACCAGTCACTGCGTACTAATACTCAGGAAATGTCTTGCAGATGAGGTAACGTCAGACTTGATTTTGTGGATCCTGAATACTTCTCTCTCCTCGCCCCGACCCCAGTGTTTTAATTATCCAGATGTGATGTTTTTCCTTGATTCCATTCTTCTGGGCCTTTAGAGTGCACCCCTTTCTCTTAGCCTCTGCCCTCACAGAATGAGGAGACTCTACAGCTCAGTCCCCAGATGTGGAAGCCACTTGTGTATCTAGCTGTGTTATTTAGCCCTCTTCAGGCCTCCTCTGAATTGCCTGTCTTGGGTTTCTGTGAGATAGTGTTTTTGATCTACCCTGTTTCCCCAGCTGATAACTTAGTTCCCTTGTTGAGTTAGTGTTTTTCATTGGTGTGCCAGTGAATTTGGCCTTGGGGAGAATGTTTTCTAAAATATTCTGCTTTCAAGGAAAACATCTATATATTGAGGGTTCTGTGGATGTGTGTGGGACCCCACGGAACAACTAGACTTTAAATACGATCTCTCTTGTGAAAACTTTTCATCCTACCCCTCCCCTCTCTAAATCATTTGCTCAGTTTCATTTAGTAAGACTGAATTACTTTATAAACACAGTGGAGGACCATTCTTCAGACAGAATAGAGAGTATGTTATTACCTGCAGCTGGGAAACCTTTTCTATTTGTTTTGCAACGTTCAAAAGAGGAAAGTAATAAAATGAGGAAGAACTTCATTCCAGTCATCCTCACATGTTCCTCCCAAGTGCTTCTCATTGCACTATGTTCATGCAGAATCTTATGTCTCTGATTACCACACAAACTTTTAAATATATAAATTTTTAATTTTTTAACTGACATTGATTATCAAACTTAGAAAAATTGATTGGCCCATGAATCTGCTTCTTTCTATGTAAAGATTGTGTATCCTTAAGGATTTAAACCATTGAAAAGCTTGGGCTGGGTTCGCTGCTCTCCTGCATGCTGACAGCCTCTGCCATCTTCCCTCTCTGCATTCCTTCTGAGGATCTTGGCCGGCAAGAGCTCACCGTTGCCTGGAGACTTGTGGTTTCTCTGTGCTTTGCCCTTTCTGGATTAGTGATGAAAATGCCAACAAATGGGCTCCACCCTGACCTCTGACAACACTCCTGTTTTGACTTGTTTTTATTATTAAAAATGGCAAAGTGTTTCCCTTTATCTTTTACAGTCTGCTTAAGAAGTAACATAAAGAAAGATTTTTTTTAAGTCTAAAAGAAATGTCTACAAACTTCATATTGATTATACAACTTTTACCTTGGAAGATCAGATGCTATGTGACTTTTATATGTGAAATATAGACTATATGTAATTGAATACAGGCATACATTCATGTAACGTGTATAGTTTGATATATATGATATATACACAAAGCACTATACTACCCATAAAGTGGCCTTTCCCTGTTTGAAACACAGTGAGGAGGAGAGAGGTATAGAAATGAATCAAAAAGTGAAGTTTTCTGGGTCTCAGAAAGCTAGAGCTTGCAGCCTAAGTCTGTCCTTAATTAATGGGTCATGTCATGCAAGTCTCTGGGTCTTGCTGGGCTTCTGTTTTGCTATTTGTAATGGAGGAGGATTGGCTTAGGTCAATGATTCTCAGCCCTGACTTCACCTCAGGCGCTCGGGGGACTTTAAAAACTGTAGCCAGGCACTTCTGAGAGACTTGTTTGATATTTTTAAATTCTCCTTTGTAGAGCTACTGTTGAGTAGCCAGAGAATGATGTTCTAGGGTCTTTCCTCCCTGATGAGATGAGCTATGCTTCCGTTACCATGTAAAGTTGTGCTTCCTGTGTTAGATTTGTTCATCATGTAATTCTGCAGAAAAACCTTAAGTAACACACTAGCACCCCTGTACCCACATGTGGGATCCACCTGGTTCCCATACCTCTACCGCTGTCTTTTAGAGTTGAGGATGCCATGTCAGGAAGGGGGCTTGGTTGTGGGGAGGCACACGAGCGGTCTCAGTTTACCTCCTACCGCAGTGCTGAGCCAGCAGTGAACAGCCACATCATAGCTGCCGCATGCATGGCTTTGCTTCTTGCCACCACTAATCTTTTTTCTAACCATCTTCTTCAAAATTTTGTATACTTTTTGACAATATCTTTCACTCTGCTTCCTTGGCTAGCCTGGAATTTGCTATGTAGACCAGACTGGCCTAGAACTCACAGAGACCTGACTCTGCCCCCAGGTGCTGGAATCAAAGGCATTTACCATCACTCAGCTTAATCTCCTTGACTCCTGAATTGACCAATAATTATATATTTTTGGACATAGTAGTTACTTGCAGAAACCTTAAGCTTATTTGGATAGATCACTTTTAGACCCACAGAATCACTAGTCAATACTTGATAATTATTGTTTACATAGTAAGCTCTTTTAAAAAGAAGCCACGAGCAGTGGCTCCTCTCTGAAATCCTAGTACTGGAGAGGCCAAGGCAGGCAGATCACTGTGAGTGCGAGGCCATCCTTGTGATGACCTGTCAAAAGTAAGATAACACAAAAATTAAAAGGAATAATAAACTTGTAGTATTCAGATTTCTCCCATAAAGAAACCTTTTATTTTGAGGGTTTATTTCCTTCTCTTCCACTTTACCACCCAACAAGGACCATCTCCCTCATTCTAATCTTGTGCCTCCCTACAACAAAAAGAATGGTGACTGCTTGTTACTGCTTGATAAACTCTTTGCTATCATGCCTTCGCTTCCTAGGAGGAGGCTGAAAGATGAGGAGACAAGGCCCCATTGCTTTTGGGTGTTGACCTCTTTCCTGAAAGACATTGATGCATTATGAGGACTACATTATGGGTTTGGATGGCGCAATTTTCCCCTCAGTCACAACCTTAGGAAATAGTGGAGTTGGAATCTAGGCCGCGTCAATCATGACTCCATGTGCTTATTATTTTTAGAAGTATTGTTACCACTGTCCATATTTTACCTAAGGGGAAACAGGGCACAAAGGGTTGAATGAGTTTGCCTATGATCACCATTTTTAATGAAAGCCAGAGTCAAGATGGGAGCCTAGGCCTTCCTAATTCCAAAGCCTTGGGTTCAAGCACCACAGCGGTCACCTCCCCCCCCCCTTCTGTCCATCAGTCAATCATTCCTCTCTCAAATCCCACCCTGAAATCTGAGTGTTTTTATTCTCCTCTACTCAAAACCAGCCTGTGTCTGTTCCCTGGGCCTTAAATAATTTAGAAAGTAAACTTACGGCACTCTGAGGTCTGTCATTTCCCTCCCATAGTGAGCACTCTTCCCGCAGTAGCCAGAATCCCACACCCCTTTCCATCAAGCGGCCAGGCTTCTGTCTCTGGGTAGCTCTGCTCCTCTCAGCATTTCAGTCAGCTTCATGGCGAACACCTGCCCTGTTCTGGACAGGCCCGGTGGGAGGCCTTGGCGTTCCCTGCCGTATGCAGTAGAATCCATCATTTCTGGGCACCCCCCTCACCCCATATCTCTCATCTCTGAAGGTCGTTAAGCAGGGCGCAGAGGGGAGCCCCGTATGTCTCAAGCCATAGTTGGGTGCATGTTGAAGGCAGAGGCTGTACAACAGTCCTGAGCATAGAGTAGTTGCTTAGTAAACTGCCGGTGGATGAATTTTTTATTTTCAATCAGCCTGATTTTCCCCACAAATGATCTTATTATGTTAATTTGGGGGCCAGAAAAACACAGCTTCACGCGTTTGTTTATAGGGATGTTTTGAAGTATGTGTTATCGTGTTTATTTAAGGGCTAATGAAACTGACCTTCTCAAACTCTCCGTGTTCTAGTGAATGTCCCCTCCACGGTAATGGAAGCCATGTGCCGACAAGACGCCCTGCAGCCCTTCAGCAAAAGCAGCAAGCTTTCTCCCTCCGGGCAGCAGCGCTCCGTGGTTTTCCCACAGACTCCCTGCAGCAGGAATTTCTCCCTCTTGGATAAATCTGGGCCCATCGAGGCAGGATTTAACCAGATCAACGTGAAGAATCAGCGGGTCCTGGCAAGCCCGACCTCCACCAGCCAGCTGCACTCGGAGTTCAGCGACTGGCACCTCTGGAAATGCGGCCAGTGCTTTAAGACTTTCACACAGCGCATCCTCCTGCAGATGCATGTGTGCACGCAGAACCCCGACAGGTGAGGCCCCGGGCTGCCGAGAGGCGCCTCCCCGCCGGCTGGAAGGGCCCAGAGTTACCTTAGGCCCCAGTGCGCCTCCATTGTTTGAGAAGGCTGCACAGACAGACAGGTTGGTGACTGCCCGGAGGCTTCGGCGCTCGCTGGCCAAACAGTTACGTCCGAGTTTAAAAGGCAGCAAGAGAGAAGGAACATTTATGAATATCAGGGGTGGAAAATGAGGTCAGGATAATCAGAATCCCCTCTGTCTTCCAAAGATAATATAGCTGGCTGCCGGGCGGCTGTCACAGCCATTTCAGAGTTCACCTCCAGTGTGCCGTGAGTATGAACTTAATTAAGTACTAAGAGGTAATGAATTGGAATTTTTTGCTTAGTACTATTTTTCTTCGGAGCATGCAAACCCATAAATCCTACAAACCTGTCAAAAGGAAATACCCACTCGGCTAGTGATGTGGAGGAAAACAGATGTCACTTATTCAATAAACTAATATCCACACAGAAGAAAAATGTTGACTAGATACCTCAGAGTCAAAGTTGGTTTGAAAGTTTGTCAATACGGAATTTTATGGCCATGAACTGAGGATGAAATTTAGCTGAACAAGTGAATTAAAATTTCAGGTACTCTGACGAGTGGCCCAGTAGATATAATGGAACTATTATTTATGAATCAAAACTGGTTTATTTGACAGTCTTGAGAGCTGGGAGCCCGAAAGACAAAGATCAAATTAATTCAATAAGGAGACTGCCTGTGTTTTATCTCTCCCTCACATTCTATGAGGACGTGATTAAAACCAAAACGTGCAAGAATAGCCTAGAAAAAGTTCACTTTGAACATAAAAGTAAAAAAAAATAAATAAGTAAAAGAATTTTTGGAGGTACGATCGGACATTTTGAAAGCAGGATTCCTGAGCTGTTTTCTTAATGTTGCCACTGATTAGCCTTGATGAAGCAAGATGCAGGACTCTCCTCAGCTCTGCAGCGAAGAGCAGTAGGATGAAGAAATCCGTGACCATGGTTGGAGGAGGCACAATAGAAGGGTATATTCTAAGCTTAGTTTCAGGATATTTATACACATTTGCATCTGTACACTTTTTTAAAAATTTGCGTCATTCTAGAAATTGCTTGCTTAGCCCCCAGCGTTACTGGAACTAATCAATACGGAAACATTTACTTTAGCGCTAAGGCAGCTGTGTCTAGGTGCGCAGCAGCAGACTTTGCTATGGAGATGAAATATAGACATTGTAATGTACCCTTCTCCCCCGCAGAAAGCCTTTTCTTAAAAGTTTGCAGGCGTACATACAGCCCCATGGTGTCTTTCTTAGCTTACACATCATTTTAGGATACATTTAAAATCTTATAAAAAAATTAGTTCAGGTATATCAGTATTTGCAAAAGAATCATGCCCAATAAAATTAAAAACAGGTCAAAGTTTCTGGGTCTTTGGGTGTCATGATTTCATGCTCAATGTCACAAAAGCAATGAAGATATTTTGTGATAAGTAGACACTAAAACAGCCTGTTCTGTCTGACCTGAGTTATACCCAGAAAGTCATGTGTGATGGTTTAAGTCTCTTAAGTCTACAAGTTTGTCCTGTAAAATGCTAGCACCACAACTTAACACATCTGTGAAAACTATCTGGACAATTCACTTACATGCCCAAAACATCTCCAGAGGAGATTGTTGAGGTCAGTGATGACTGCAAGCAAATTGAGTGTGTTTTGTAAATCCCCAGGTGGTATGTGCTAGATTCTGTTCCTGTGACTCAGCACCCAGGGATGGCAGGGGTTGCCCTCTTAGGGGACGTAAAGTAACAAGTGAGCACAAGATCTAGGTTAGCAACCAGAGTGAGACAGTATCACCCCTGATTCTTCCCCAAGCTTCCCCAACCAGAGGTGGTTGACATCATTCGTTACTAAGATAAAGAATCTCGACTTGAAGAAAGCCACTCTTTAAGGGCAACATCATACAGTACAATGCTTCTTAGTAACAACAGGGAGACACTGGAATTACATCATCAATCTGAAATGACTTTTAAAAAGGAAATAGAGTGAGATGCCTAGTCACTTTGATCTGTTAATTTTATTCCAGATGAATAATTTGTTTTTACCCTGTAGGACTTGAACTCTTTTTGAAATGGGCTCTTTATAGCAGAACATTTGGAGATACTCTTCAAAATTCCTAGTCACACAAGGAAACACTAAATAGAAGAAATGTCCAGGATTCCACAAATGTGGTATGGACATCATATTTGCTCCAGATGGTTGCTAAGTTTGGAAGCTTACCTGTTGTGTGTGTGGAGGCACACCTCTGCTAAATATGCATATATTCTTCAGTGACTAGCTTCAGTTAGTTGGGCATTTGTCTTTGACGGTTTGTGTTTATTCATCCATAGCCAGATGTCCCTCACTCCTGTGTAGAACCCCTACAAATATAAAAGCCATGCTCAAATTCCTTACATAAAATGGTGTGGAATTGCAGATAACCCATGCAGACACTCCTGTATATGTCTAAATTATCTTGAAACCACTTCTAAAATACCCCCAAACAGTTGTAAATACCATGTAAATAATTTTTATTCTGTATTGTTTAGGACTACTGGCAAGAAAAGTCTACACACACTTCATGTAGGCATGTCCCTTTTTATTTATTTTTTTTGAGTTTTTTATTTCTAATTGGTTGAATCTATTGATTAGAGACCTTACTAAAAGGAGAGCCAACTGAACAGTAAAATAGTTTAACAGAAACCATTTCCCTTCTCCTGGAAAACTCTTAGGAAAATCTCACTAGGAAAAGAGACCAGAGGACAAAGTCGGAAGGTAAACAGGTCCAGATTTGGAACAGGTCCTTGAATGTCCAATAGATTTTTCAGTCTACAGTGTATTTAGCTACAAAATGTCAGACACTTGAATTTTCATCAAAGAGAGTATATGTTCCCTGTGATTCTTTTCATGTGGGGTGCCACCCAAAAGTATCAAGGAGAGATCTGAGGATACCCAGTGCTGCTGACGTCATTTTTCATCTCTGACTTACACACAGCGAATGCAGGAGGAAAATGAGTTTGATCTTGCAAAACAGGAATCAAAACAAAACATGAAACAGATCCATGAAGGTCCAAGAGCCATGGACTGCTCTCTCTCTTTTGTTTTGTTGATAGGAGAGCAACAGATCCCTGCATCTTGTTCCTTTTCTCAGGCTACAAACTCCACCCCACCTCTGCTGCCCTGTACCCCTGGGTGATCCAAAGGGAAGAAGTTGTTGGAATGTTGACCAGCTGAGACTCTATTTATAGAGTTTGTAAGCTTTCGAGTTCCTATATAAGCTTATTGCCTGAGCCAGGACAACTTGACTTAACTTTTGCCGAGACCACGAGGTAGAAATCCCCTTACTCTTCTGTGTTTCTGCTGCAGAAACATTCAGTAGGGTCAGGAGGAAAGAAGGGAGGGAAGCAGGGAGCTCCAGGAATGGGAGAGCAAAGCTTTTGATCACAGTTGATTATTTTCTGAGCATTCTCATTTTCACAGAAAATGCCTTTGTAACATGTATTTTTACTTTAAACCTCTTTTCTTTCTCTTTCCCCCACCACCTTTTTTTTTTTAAATCTTTCTTTTGGTTATTTGTGCCACATTCGAGAAAGTCTGGGCACACACACCATCAGCTGTTCACAATTGTGTTTAAGTATCATTGATCATAATTGAAAAGGATGGGGGAAATGAGTTTCAAAGGCTCTTTCTGGCGGGAGAAGCCTAGAGGTCACTCTTTTAGTGTCTCAGGAGGTATCATGTTCTTGAAGTCTGCCCACTGCCATGCAAGTGCTAACGTTATCTTCTTTCTCCCTTTCAGGGTTCAGCAGACACTTTGGTTGAACACTTCTAACACTTTCCCTGCTCTTCTAACGCAGAGGCAGCCTCTTTCTCCACACAGCTGTCAGGGACTTAAATAGGGCCCCTCTGAAGTCTTGCAATATTTGTGCTTGGGCTGTCTGTCATGGAGCAAGGAGAAAATGTGCACAACTTTTATCCTGGAGGCTTTTCATGCTATAAAAGAAAAAAAATCAAAGGACGATTAATAATTTTAAACCAAACCACACTTAATTTATTAAATGTTTCATACTTTTCCTATGTACACCAAACCAATTACAGACTCAAAGCAAATGGATTGCACATTGTACTGGCGTAATCTTTGGCAGAGTGGCTACCAGTGACAGAGAATGTCAGGAGATGAGCAGAGTAGTCTCTCACTGCTTTCTTTCTGCTTAAAAATCTACCAGCGTTGATTCATGCTAAGTAAATCCATCCATACTTTGTCCATTCCTCAGTTATTTTGTAAATGTGTATGTAGCACTTTCGAATTTTTCACAAAGCTCGAGTTTTCCCGTATTGGAATGACCACATGAAGCTATTTCAATCTCAATTAGTGGAAATCAAGCAAAGTAACCCTTCAGTGTCTCAGTTGCACCGGTTGCTTTTCAAATGCTAGGCTGCAGCAGCTTTAGCCAGTCTCCACTGTTGACTTCCCTGCTTTAGATTCCAAGCAGCCACCCAGGCCCACAACTCTGCACTGTGAGATGCTATTTGTTTTTTCTAAGACAGGGCTTCTCTGTGTAGCCTTGGCTGTCCTGAACTCACTTTGTAGACTAGGCTGGCCTGAGACTGTGAGATCCTCCTGACTCTGCCTCCATGAGTGCTAGGGAGGGCACCACTGCACCTAGCTGAGATGCTATTGTTTGGGATTTGCTTTGAAAACAATGGGAGGCTATAGGCACATGGTGAGTTAGGAGAACCAAGTGCTTTTGAAATATGCTTCCCAAATGTGCTGATGTAAGATCCTGGGCCCATGGAGCACAACACCCACGAATGTCTATCCATGTGTGTGTTTCTGTTATGACACATCAAACAGAGATGCAGTTTTAGAGTTAAGATAGGTTCTGTCCAAAAGTTTGAGAACTTTAACCTTATCTTCTTGCCAGACTTTAGAAAATCAATGGGGGTGCTGGAGTTTGGGCAGTAAAGTACTTGCCATGCAAGTATGAGGAACTGAATTCCATCATTAGCACCTGTATAAGAAGCTAGACATGGAGGCACACACTAATATCTTGGTGCCGGTGAGGCAAAGACCAAAGGATTCTTGGAGTTCGCTGACCAGCCAGCCTCATTAGATCAGTGAGTCTTGGGTACCAGTGAGAGGCTGTCTCAAAGAAGAAAAGACAGATGGCCCTTGAGGAACAATACCTGTGATTGACCTCACATGCACACACACATACACACACAACCCCCTCTAAAAACTGAAGGGAAATGTTGGTAATGGCAGCTCCCTCTGTGCTCTAGAATTTCTGTTGTGACGTGAGAGATAGGAAGTGCTTTGGAAATATGTACCCACACACTAAACTCCCGTGGCCAGCTGTCCTGAAAGAAATTGTAATTTCCCAAAACACTTTCTAGGCACCCTTACCATTTGTCTCTGTTTTTAATGTATTCCTATATCTGTGTTCAAATCCTTAACTACAATCAGTTTTAAAATGGCTTTTTGATGATTTTCTCCCTCTCCTCTGCCTTGTTCAGTTGGAAACTGAACAAGGGCCTTGCTTCCGCTAAGGGAGGACCCTATCATTCTCAGCTCTTTTACTGGTTTTTAAAGGTGGTGTTTCACTAAGTTGACTAGGCTAGTCTTGAACTTGCTCTGTAGCAGAGGCAGATCTTGAATTTGCAATCTTCCTGTATTAGTCCCCCAGTATTTATGGGCCTGTAATGTCAGATCTGGCCTCTCTCACTCACTTTTAAAAGGAAGCTCTGAAGATAGAAGAGCATCAGCTTAAAAAAGCATCATCTACTAACTACACAATCTGTGGATTTTGTTGCTGTTGTTTTCTTTGGATATTCTGGAACTCAGTGTGATCTGCTTGCCTCTGTCTCTCAAGTGAAGGTGTGTGCCACCGTTCCTGATCTTCTGTTATTGTTTGTTTGTTTTTGAGACAAGGCCTTGCAGTATAGTCGAGGCACATCTTTTGTATCTGTGACTCCTACACTTTCCATATGTTTCTAGACTGAGAGAGATTGTTATAGTAGCAAGAACTCACTTTAGACGCAGATCCTCTGCCAAGCTGAATGTCAGCAAATGCCCTGAAATCACTGTATGGCACAAGAATGAAAAGGTATATCTTCGTTTTGTGAAATTTACTAAAGCAAGGTTTGTACCTACATTTTGATAGAAGATTTTCCTGTTACTCAAATGCTCAAATTTTTAACCAAAAGCATTGATATTGTCCATATTTTAGAGTATATACCGTGCTGGGGGGCAGGGACAGAGAAGGGAGGAAGAGTTTCATGGAGGTGGGGGGACTCTAGCTGCAATCATCATGCACAGTGGCATCACACTGATGATTCTATGATTTACAAGCCCCTTTGGGGACGGGGGTGGGGGGGGGAGGGCAGAAATTGGTCATTTCTCCCAAAGCAGGAGAAAAATATGATGGTGTGTGAAAGCACATCCAGGTGGACTTATCGTTTTCAAGTGGATGTGAAAACAGAGGTCAGTGAAGTTGAGTGATTTGCTCACATCCCATTGCTGACTAGACCTAGAGGCTGAAGAGGACGCACGTCTCCTATTCCAGATACCTCTGTTTGGCCAAGCTGTGCTCCAAGCTGTGCTCCACATAGTTTTTTAAATGGTGCCAAAGTGGCTGGGGAAATGGCTTAGTGATGCAGAGCACTTGCTCTTCGAGTAGACCCCAAGTTTGGTTCCCAGCACCCATATCAGATAGCTCACAACTGACTGTAACTCCAGCTTCAAGGAGTTTGATGGCAGCCACAGGTATCCATCCATACCCGTGTGTGTGTGTGTGTGTGTGTGTGTGTGTTTGTGTGTGTGTGAGAGAGAGAGAGAGAGAGAGAGAGAGAGAGAGAGAGAGAGAGAGAGAGAGAGAGAGAGAGAGAGAGAGAGAGAGAGACTTTAGAGACTGTTCCACAGAGGCCACTGAATCCCTAGCAAGTTTTCCCTGTGTGGTTCTGGGTAGAAATGATGCCCCAAGGTTTTACCCCTTTTCTCACCATCTGCTCTCTGAATCTTTGCCACTGTGACTAGTAGCATAAAAGGATGGATTGACTTCTGGCTGCAGGAAATAAATCACCCCAACTTTTGACAGAAGAGCTAGAAAAAAAAGGGAAAAGATTAATTGGTTTTATTTAGTGGCTTATTGTTTATAGTGATAGCTATTAAAAATAGATAACCAGAGGCTAATAAATGTTAATGGTCCCTTCACTATTAGGAAAATCAATTGTCAGTGAATATAGCATATATTAATTTATTATTTTGTTTATGATCCTCAATAGCACGTAAAAAAAATTCATCCCCAGAGAAGTATTTTTTGAGAACTCTTTTTAAGGTCAACATTTACTGCCAAGAATAGATTTGCAAGGAGGATATTTTCCTCTGTAGGCGATTTTAATGGCTTTCAAAGCATTATTTTATAATTATAATAAAATGCATGTGTAATTTGTCAAGATTGATAAACTCCTTTCCAAGGACTCTTATGTTTTTCTTTGAAACCTGTTTGAGAGCAGTTAGATAGATTTCTAAATGTAAGTAATTAAAATTGTATAGTATTGAGTTATTGACCAATGCTGGACTATTAATCAAGCTAAAAAATTCTACAATCAGTGCTCAGTGTGCTGAAGCCTAGTAAAATAATAGTATTTGTGTTCAGTGAGGCAAGTAGCCACAATTAAGCACTTCAGTTGACAAATGAGAGGGCACACTTTATTTTGCGCTTAATTGAATTGTTGTACATGCTTGGTGACCATTGTCTCTTCAGCTTGTGTCTGGTCATTGGTGCCTCGGTATTTGTTAAAGATACAGCAATTAAGTCTGCCTTCACCATTGGCCATCTAAATGCAGCCAACAACACCAGGGCTGCAGATCAGGGCTTAGTGAGTGCAGTGAAGATCCTTCAAGGCAGATTGTTCATTTCTCCAACAAAAAATTTGATAAACAAATTAGAGTCCTATCAGGGGATGACATGAAATAGCCTTGAACACGGACAAGTCCTCAGGTTTCCTCTCACTCACTGGATTCTGCCTGAGTAAGCAAAAGAACTTTGAGAGAAGACAGAATTTTAATGTATTTTATGAAAACCCGAAATTGATTTACTTCTCACGAGCTGGGAAGGGTGTGCTCTGATAATCTTGCTAATTATCAGGTATTTGTCACAACGTCCTCCCATTGGCTTTTGCATCGCAGTCACCTCCCTGCAAGCACAGTGGCATTTGTCATTTCTTGTTGCCTTAAGTCATTCCTTTGCAACCAGACTCAGCAGAGCAGGTGAGATTCCAGAACAAGACTCACGGGGCCGGAGGGATGGCTCAGTGGCACCCACTGCTTTTGCAGGGGACCTGATTTGGCTCCTGGCACCCTCATGGCAGCTCACAACCATTCAGGTTCCAGGGGACCCAACACCCTCTCCTGGTCCCCATGCACAGCAGATGCACATGTGATTTACATACATGCAGACACTCAACATACCCAGAGGGGGTTAAAAAAAGAACAGGACTCTGTTGATAAATATTTAGGGTAGGTAAGAAGTCAGGATTTCTTTTTCAAAGAGACACATCTGGTACAGGTCTGGGTTCATCTTGGGTAGCCCCCAAGGCAGTTTAGTATTTATTAAAGTGTGCATGCAACTTGGCCACCTGCCTACATATTTCCCTGACACTTGGGATAAGGTTCAAACACCCTATGATGACCTTGGCATCCATGGCTCATATCCTGTGAGGACAGTTTGTTCTTAGTTGTCTGTGCCAAAACTGTGATAATAGCAACTGCTTTCCTTGTCCCACTCAGAGGATTACTGTAAAGATTAAACCTGATAATTGATTTTAAAGCACTTTGAAAAGTAAAGGATACTATGGAACTATAAAAGACAATTATGTTTTTTTTTTCTTTTGTACTGTTTGGCTTAATTAACTCTTACTTATGTCTGTAAAGCTTACCGAAATAGGACAGTATTTGCCAGTGGGGAGATCAAGACAATCAAATGGATATTCTTGAAACAGTATGATTAATTCAGGAAGGGAATGCTTGTCTGTGAGTTGATGTGTTTCAGAGGCTCTGGGAATGACGTTGCTGTGGCAACAAGTAGCGGAACTCAGCAGCCAGCACTCTAAGCCTAGTCTTTAAAGAGTGTTGAATGTCACTGGAGTCAGCTCCTTCCTCACATGCTGACTGACACAGGAAACCATGACCGGTCACTCTCTGTGTGTTTCAGACCCTACCAGTGCGGCCACTGCTCCCAGTCCTTTTCTCAGCCCTCAGAACTGAGGAACCACGTGGTCACTCACTCCAGCGACCGGCCTTTCAAGTGTGGCTACTGTGGCCGTGCCTTTGCTGGGGCCACCACCCTCAACAACCACATCCGGACTCACACTGGAGAAAAGCCCTTCAAGTAAGTAGCAGCCAGTTGTCCACCATCTCTTTCTTCTTTGGGTTGCTGGCAGATATGTGCTCACACCTTGCCAAGCTCAGTGTCTGGGCTCTGAGAGGTTCTTTTGGGTTTCATGGCTGACATGTGGAAAAGAAAGCCAGGAAAGCCACACACTGGTTCTGGCTCAAAGTTTGCAATCTCAGACATGAGATGATCGTCTGGGCCTGTTTTCTCATCAGTAAATTAAGAAAGCATGAGTAATTAATTTTCGGAGTCTTTCTAATTCCTGTGGGTCTGTGTGTCTGAATTCTGTTTAGGAGCCATGCTGAGATCTCGAGGCTCTCAGCAAGCTCCCATCACTGTGAGGGGAATGGCCATAGTTTAGGATGCTTGAATAATCCTCTTGGAGAATGTGAACCCTTCAGAATTCTAATGACTGTTTCTTCTCATTTATTAGAGTGTGAACCTATCATAGCAGACAACTTGTGGCTCTTTAGCATTAAGTTTAAAATCATAAGGTTGATGAAAATTAAAACAAAAACCAAGGGTATATTGACTTTTTCAGAATACAAAGAATGTGGGTAAGGGCATTTGAGCAAGTTTGTGTTTCACCATACAGTTCACTCATCAAAGCAGCATACATTTGAACTACACAAAATGGCTCATTCATGTATCTATCCATCCATCCATTCATATGTGTTCATATAGTAAAAATAAATGACTGTGTTGACATTGGTCATCTTGCTATGCATAAGAGAAACAAAGGTAAATGAGACCCAGCTCCTTTCCATCATGACTTTGAAGATCTCACATTCTAAGGGGAAGCCCAATCAATATTATACCGTGGGATGAAAAGTATAATAAGATGTGTATACACAATGTGGAGGAGTGTCAAAGAAATGGATCGTCAGATCCGTGTGGGACACAATATTTAACATGTATATTAAAGGATCAGCAAGAGTTTGCCAGACATACAAGGGAAAAGAAGCTATTTCCCATAGTTCACACAAAGAAAGAGTTGAAACTTGCACATATTAGGCTGGTGGGCAAAGAATAGTTGGACTGATGAACTCTTTTTCTCTTGGTGCCTTAACTTTCTGTTCTTTTGCTATATTAGTTTACCCTACTTGTGAAAGAAAAATTTAAAACACAGATGCCCAGCTGTATTCATCTTCTGTTGAACAAGCTCAAGCATGACAGGAAGTGATTCTGGCTGTGGGGAACTAAAATCCTTGCTCAGTCACAGCCAAGAAGTTTGCCTTTCTGTGTTTGTTTATCCTGAGGCCAGGTGCAGCTCATGATGTCCTGTTGCTCTGAGACCTGTCTGCCTCACTGGTCTGTTAACCAAGGGAGGGGCTCATAAAAGACTGTTGTCTTTTATCTCTATCTGCCATCCTTTTAACAAGATTAATTAACTATTTAACTAATTATTTGTGTGTGCGTGCACATGTGTGTGCTCGTGCATATATGTGTCATGGTCTATAAACAGAGATCAGAATACAACTTGTAGGAATTGGTTCACTCCTACCATGTGGGTCCTGAGGATCAAACTCAGATTGTCAGGCTTGGTGGCAACCACCTTTACCTGCTGGGCCATCTTTCCAGCCACTCCATCATGGTTAACTATTTTCTTTAATGGCTTGATTGGTTGCATTAATAGTAAAAATGGTGCTGATTTTTATCTCTGTGCTTGTTTACTACATAAAGTCTTCTGGCTTGCGTGGGACAGAGCAATACCTAAACTCAAGCTTATTGTATACCAACCAACCTCTGTCCTTGGAGGCTGCAATAGTCGGAAGAGAAGGGCCTTCTCAAAGAGAAGGGCCAAGTTGGCTGGTCCCTATCATAGAAAATCCCTGTCTTGGGTGTTTGTGACCTTCCTGATGGATGTTATCATCACACTCAGGCCTGATTCTCAGGAGGTTACAAATTCTGGCTTTGCTGCTGTTCTGGAGATAGGAGGTACCTGTACCACTTTGAGAGAGCTTAGGAGGACTGAGGACCCTTATATTAGAGAGGGTAACCAAATGGATTCAGTGCCAGGAATCAGATTGATTTTTATCTTGTTGCAGTGTAAATAGATTTTAGTAATTAATTGAAGCGGTTTCAGGGTCAAGATGGGAAATAGATTTCTATTAATGTTAAGGTGTTACTTATGTGTAACCTTGTTGACTCCACTCAATTTTTTTCTTTAACATCCTGTTTTTGTCGTGTTTCCAATAGTGTTGCCACCTTAACTTAATGTTAATTCATCAGATTAATATTTGAGGTGCTTTCGTGGGTGTGGTTCCCCTCCTTTCCAAGAGTATTATTGTTCCTTTGTTCACGCCCGCTTTCCTCCGGGAAAAACAACTGAACGAAAACACCATGAAGCTGCCAGATTGTGGGATAACATTCTATCCGCCTGTTTTAGTCTGATTTTTTCTTAATTTTAACAAAATAGCTATATGGCATCATGTTTGGGGCATTGAAAATGATCAAATATATATGCCCAGAGGAGAGCTGAGTGCATGCTTATTTAGAAAGTGCAAGATTTAAACATATTCTAGGAAATGGAAAGCTAAGTCCTTTAGTGTATACAAGGCCTTTCAGGGTTGTACTGTTGCAAAGGAGTCTGAGACTCTTCTAACCCAGCCCATGGATACCCAACCCATGGACATTTGTAAATATTATGAAGATATCCTTTTACAAGCTTATAAAACAAACACTAAAAAAAACTTTTTGTTGCAGATTAGTCAATAAAAATGATTTCACCACCACAGTTAATTTTACTGCCTCAACTAATGGGCATTGGCTTACACAATGTTGCAGAGGCTGAAAAGAATCTTGTAAAGATGCACAAACCTAAAGTGTAAGCCGAAGGCAGCTTCCAAGTAGATGACCTGTGGCCCCATCTTCCAATTGTCCTCTTTTTTTTTTTAATTTTTTTCCCAATTGTCCTCTTGATCTAAGAAGTCTTCTCAAAATCTGCAGGGTGAGCGGAGACTGAGCCTCCTGCATCAGGGAAAGCCTGTTTTTCATTCCCACCTTTGCTGCTCAGAACTTGGCTGGAAGGACTTGGAGAATGCTGGCCTCCTCAGGCGACTGGACAAGCAGCAGGGTTATAGAGCAGGCTTTGTCTCACATCTGATTAACTGGAATCCCCTCCCACCCCCTGAGAACCTGTGTCCTAAATTCTAGATAGACCTTGAGCCCATCATCAGCTAACCTAGGCAGAAGACTTGAAATTTCTAAGGTAAAGCATCCCATATGAAAACAAACAAAAAAAGGACTGTATCAAATGTTTTGGCTTTCAGTTTGCTATGTAAGACTGAAGTCATGGGATACAAGGAACAGAAGCAAGAGATCATTTCATGTAGCAGCAGTAGCTAGGCACTATATTGCAGGAAGGGTAGTCGGTGAAGATGTTGGAGGGCTAGCAATGAGGACTCATGTCTCCCTGTCTTGTGCTAACTATCCCAAGGTTTGGAGGTAGAAGATCTATTCGACCTCAGAAGCTGCACATGCAAGCCATGACCTGCCCGAGAAGACGTACCTCCATCATTTTTAGAAGCAAGGAAAAATACTCACCATGATGTTTTTTTGCCTTCAATAACGGCAGTTTGGCTCAGAATAAAGAAACAAAAGAAAATTCTAAAATATGTCCAAATTTAAGCAGGACACAGACAAAAATCAAACCAAATGTGAAAGCATTTACCTTGTATGAAGCCCTGGGCAGTTTCGTCCTGTTCAAGTATTTCATGGCACATGACAGAAACACATAAAGATTCTGGCAGATTTTCTGAGTAATAGAACTTTACATAATTTTGTGACGTTTCAAATCATATCTTCCAATCAATCACCACAGTTACAAAAGAAGGGTGTCAAACTGAGAAAGGGAAATGAAGGCTGGCTCAGACTCTCATACCTGTAGGAAGTTGGGAACTTCCTGTTTGCTGAAGCGTTTGGAAGACTTTCTACATGCATGTGTCCGTGATGTTCAAAGCTGTGGCATCAGTGCCCGTGCTGAGGGGAGGCACAAGATTACAATTCAGGGTTAAATGGCAGCACAGCTGAAGCCCCGCTCTGACCTCCCAGAACCCAGGTACTTGATGGAGTAGGTCTTTCTGATGAGTTCCATAAAGCTGTGAAAATATTTTGTAGAGATTTCTCATCTAGAGTATAGGATGATGGATATAAAATTGAAACCCCAGTCTTATTTATAAAATAGATATTCTTATATCTACTTGTCTTTCATTCATCGACTGTACAAATCCTTATCATTCCCAAACCACATAGGTATTTTGTCTAATAATCTGTATTTCCCAAGAAGAGGGAATTCCTCAGGGTAGGATCTAAATTCAAGTAATTTCTCCACATCTGCATGTCATTTTCTCCTATTTGGTGAGGAGATGAGAATAGACGTGATCTTTGCTTGCAAAGGAGTGGTCCTCTGGTTTGCCCCATATGATAGGGAGAATTTTCCGATGGTTATAACAGATTGCTCTATGCACAGAAATCTCACTGAGCCATTTAAGCAAACCCTGGAGAAGAATATGACTCTTCTCTCGCTGTCTTCATCCAGCATGGTGGACATGTGAGTGTCACACAGAGATACAGACGTCATCCTTGTGCAAAGCACCAGGCTTCTTGCGCGTGAATTCTTCACATTTTAATATACAGGATAAGAAGGGCGAAGGCACAGCCAGGTAAATTGTCATTCCTCACAATTGTTCGAATCATTTTTGCTCTCTCTGAAATTGATCCTACGGCTTCAAAATTAAAAAAAAGAAATATAATAATTTGAAAGTTTGTCTAGCAGTGGAAGGTAGTATATCTTAACGCACTAATCCAGTAACTAATCAGTTTTCTAATAAACAATCAGCAGTTTGCTAACGTGTCATCAGCACTCCGGGAGCTCTGCAGAGGGGATGAGGTGCCCGTGGACGTTAATGAATACACCAAAAATCATTAGGTGATCAATACTTCTGAGTTATTTTCATTGAGCTGATAGGTCTGATACATTAAAGCTGACATTATACATTTGTCAAGATCACCGTGCAGTTTTTAACAGTGGAGCAGGCTGCTAGAAATATTCCCTGAAAGACAATCAAAGAAACACAACTTCTTCATCCTGACACACTCAGCTGGTACAGGAGCCTGGAAACCTTAAAGCATCGGCTCTCAACCTGTGGGTAGCGACCCTTTGGCAAACCTCTATCTCCAAAAAATATTTACGTTACCATTCCTAACAGTAACAGAGTTGCAGTTCTGAAAGAGCAACAAAAAGAATTTTATGGCTGGGGGTCACCACGACATGAGGAGCTGTATCAGCGGGTCACATTAGGACTCTAGCCTCCCAGCATTCCCAAGCGTTTGAGAACTTCCAAAGTGGATGGGCATGCTCTATTTCTCTAGCTAATTCCATACACGGCTTACTAAAGAGGAGGAAAAAAGGAATGCTCTCCATATAATGGGGTGTGTGGCTTCTTGTCTGTGGCAGGAGTAGGCTCTCTCCAGGTTGCTTGTGCCAGGGCTCCAAACGTGTAGGGTTCCGAGAGCTGGCGATTTTTCGAAGAAGGTCATCATACCTCCTCTTGGGTGCCTTTTCCCTCAAAGATGTAAAGAAGTGATAGAAAAGGGGCGTCCATTGTGGCTGCCCAGACTGCTCATGCTCAAAGTTGCCTAGACAAGTAAGGTGGTGATAGGGGAGTCACGGTTGACTCAGGTTGCTGCCACACAGTGTGTGCATGTGTGCGTGTGTGTGTGCGCGCGCACAATCAACCACAGAAACAGCAGAGCCTCTACAAGACTGTGTGTGTTATATTGTTAGTACATTTAGTAACCACAAGGTTAGAGTGTGGTTTCTGTGGAAGCCAGGAACTGGTCCAGGTTTTCTGGGTTACAGTCTTTGAAGTAAAGGAGAGATACTCGAGGTACGGTGTCTGCTTTCTTCTCTCAGATACTGGGCACACGTGTAGATTATATACTATACTCCCCGTAGGGCTGAGCATCTTCACCCCAGCACCCTGATTCCCAGTTTTCCTGAGTCATCCCATTTTCACCACAGTGAAACTCTAGATTTAGAAATTATTTAATCTCTAAATTTGCTTGGGCTGTGACATTGTAATTAGAGTTAGCAAAAAAAAAAAAAATCAGCTGCCCACACCTAATTCTCCCCTCCACCCCTTCCCAGCACTCCCACCCCTACCTTCATCCCCTACCCCCCTATGGTCCCCGAGTTTCCAAACTCTGAGATGATCAGCTTTTGGCTGTTGTTGCCGAGGGCAGTAGAATTCTGGGGTTTAAATTAGCAGCAGGTGAAATTCTATTTGTCATCAATTTCTCTCTGGGGTTACAGAGCAGGAAACTGCACACAAGCTGCTGCTTTGATGGCTCACTCCTAAAAATCTCTTTTTGTTCTTTATCTATTTGAACTGACAGTGATCAGAGCTGCCGCAGGACAGGGCTCTCTGGAGAAATCACCTTCCCCCTGCTATTGACAGGTCCCTCTGTTCTGCATCAGACGGGCTTTGTCCCATCCCAGGCATCCAGGCCTTGGAAGGAGCCACCAATTAAACCTCTTGAGCCAGTAAAATCTCAAGCCACTTTGGAGTGTCTGTCCTGATTAGTCGGGATGAGAGGAAGCCCATCACCCCGAAGGCCCCGCTCCCTGGTCTCAATTTTCTCTCTTGCCTCCACCAGGTGCGAGAGGTGTGAGAGGAGCTTCACACAGGCCACGCAGCTGAGCCGACACCAGCGGATGCCCAATGAGTGCAAG
>CM053764.1:125289352-125397912 GCA_028658305.1 Pachyuromys duprasi
CCCAGAAAACCAAAAGCAGTAATAAAATAAGTAAGATGTTAAGAGATATTGATCCTGGCATGCAAGTCAGATCAGGCAAGAGATTATTTATTTATGACTAGGGATGAGACAGATTTCCGTGGACAACTCACCTGGGATGGCTAGCGTTTCCAGTCCCAACCATGTGTTTGCTTTATTTCTTAAAAACTTTTTTTTTTTTTTAAAGAAAACTGTTATTTAATACCAAAGGGAGGATTCTTCTGCCCACAGTTGTAAGGGAAAATGCACAGGGACTTGGTTCTCGTCGCACCTTTTTTGGTAGTAGCATGTTTCAAGGACACCCGTTGTACGGCCTTCCTGCTGTCTAGGCCTGACTCGACAGATGTTGGTGACCCCAGCAAGGAAGGCTGAGGCCCGAGCAAGAACCTGGCTGAAGGTGGCATCTGTAGCCACAGAGCTGGCCCATTCCCATAGTTTCACCTCTCATGCACTTTCATGTGGCTCCTTCCACCCCACAGCCTGGAACTGACGCTGGAAAAGGAAGAAGATGGTTTCAGATGCAGACTCAAAGGATGAACGCAGAGGACTCGCTTTGTCCTATCCAGATTTCAAAAACATTTAAAGTGTATGAAGCTTCATAATACAATATATTGTTCTGAAGCAGCTAGTTGAGAAAATGTTGTTTCCAATAACATTTTAGCTTAAGAAAATGAAAACAGAAATAAAGTTCTTTGGTCTGAGGCTGAATCTAAGGTGTTAGGCCTCGAGTGATTTTGTCCTTGTCATCGTTTCTGGGCAAGAGTTAGATGTGTGAGTAATCACGGCCAGCCCCACCTGCAGGTTCCTCACACAGGAAAGCTCCGGAAGCCCCTTCACTCCCTGCTGAGTGTGGTAATATCAGTGCTGCAGAAATAGGGAGGAAAATCAGCCAGACAGGAAAACATTGTGAGGGGTGGGTTGGCCCAGACTGCCAGGAATAGCTGCTGTTATCAATAGGGATTACTTTTTCCTCTCTGAAGATTGATTGATCAAAAGGAAAAGAGTTGTGTACTCACATGGGAAGTTCTTTGAGTGCTTGGCATGGAGTTTAGCATGCCCTGACCTTGTGGTGGTTCAGCAAAGGTGCTCTGCATCATTGGATCAAGGTCTGTGAGCCGACCCGGCATTGATGACCAGTGATGGCGCATATGGTTTTTGGTCCGTTAGCACCCAGTGGAAACTCAGAGCTTTAGTCTGCTCCACAGCTAGTTTTCATAAACAGTCAAGCATTTGTTTAGTAGTAATTTTATGGCAGGTTCCTTGGTCATTTGATGGCTAAGGACAACCTTTGAAAGAATGCCTCGTTTTTTGAGCTTGCTCCATGTCTTCAGAAATACACACCCACACAGGAACTAATTTCTGAAAGGAATGATCTATATGGTCCTCCATATGATATATTTGGTCCTCCAAAAAGCACTTCTCTCTCTCTTTAAGAATATTTTATTATTTTATCCATTTTATGTGTATTTGTCTGCGTGAATGTCTGTGTACCATGTGTGTGTAGTGCCTGCAGAAGCCAGCAGAGGGTGTCTGGTTCCCTGAACTGGAGTAAATAGGTTGTGAGCCAGCTTGTGGGTGCTAGGCATTGAGCCGGGGTCTCTGCAAGTGCAGCATGTGCTCTCAGCTGCCGAGCTCTCTCTCCAGCCCACTCTTGCCTTTTTAAGTCCACCTTTCCTCTGTACCTTAACTCAGCCGCCTCATCTGCACTAGGTAGAGTCTCATTCACTGTGTTTGTGTTTGTGATCATAACAATGGCTAGGGCTGTGTCCACAAAGGTAAACTGGGTTAATCTTGGCCTCTGTTACCCCTTCAAGTCATTCACTTGGAATCTTCTCCCAATTTTTGTTGCCTCTTTGTCATGGCAGTCAAATGTTCTCTCTGGCATGCGGGAATGCCTTCTGGTTTCACAGCTCCCTCCTGTAAGTAAGGGAGGCACTTGCCAGTGTGTGTGATTGGGAAAGGTGAAAAGAATATGCAGCTGTATAGACCCGACACCTTGGAGAAAATGACAGATCAGCTCCAATAGGAGCAAATGCTCATGTATCCAAGTTCAAATGGGTGGCTGGGCTTTCTGAATTTAACGATGGACTATCAGTGTGTCTCCACTGCCCTCCCCCCCCCCCACAGTGAGAAAAATCAGTTTAGCTGCTTGCCTCATTTCCCTGATCAATACCAGGCAATAGACCAGGTTTTGATGGGAGTGTTCTCCCTTGAGATCTGGCGTGGGGGAACCTTCCAGAGCAATGCTTACTGCTGCTCTGATGACTCTGCCAGCTGGTCCCCAGCCCCCACTGCGTGTGGCAGTGAACTGTACCACACACCCCTCTAGGATGCTCCAGAGTCTACGATCACTTTTGTTATTATGGATTTTTTTCATGTATCTTCAACTGAGTTTGGTCAGAGATATTTTCTGCTTAAAAAGTAGAAAATTGGATAACTCTAAATTTCCAGGCATTTGGGGGACTCACAATTTGGAATACATTGTGGAGTCAGCTTCCAACAGGGCAGACTGGGCCACTGGTCTGTGGAAGGCCTGCTCCCAAAGGTAGACTTGGCACTCAGAGAAAGTAGAGTAGTCATGTCGGTCTGCAAAGCTACTAGTCGACGTACATGCAGAGGAAGGGGCCTTCCTGAAACCTCCCAACAGAAAGGCTTGGGGAATTTTTAACATTTAAGGTATGTACACAATCCTTTGAGACTCGTTAACGGTTGGTGAAAACTCTAATCCTGACTAGTAATGGTGTGAGGAAGGATGCTGTCTAAGATGAAAAGGTTGGTGGTCAGAACTGAATCAGGTCTGCAGTGTTCTCTGTGAAGAGACACCAATGAAGTTCTCTTTAACATAAGGCTTGCCAGGCTAGCATCATGGCAGAGCGGGTGAAGGCACCTGCTGGAACCCGTGAGGGGAAGTGAGAAAACCGACTCCAAGTTGTTTTCTGACCTCCACACATACACCATAGTGTATACATCTGCACTCACAGTAATAATGAACACACACATTTTTTAAAAGACTTAGTACCCTACCATATGCTCATTCATTTAGCTAAGGGTCTGAGCTAAAGGGTGAAGCCTATGAAGGTCACAGAGCAGAAAGGAAGGGGGTAGGAATACAGTGTCATATTTCTGTCAGGAAATCTCAGTCACCTGAAGAAAAAATGAGTAATTTCCTCAGAAAATACACACTAACTTTTTTTTTAATCAAACTTCATTTTGTTTTGCCCCAATCTTTAAAAACATTTTTTTTCAGGGGAGATACGTTCCACAATATGATTGCACAGGTAGTTAAAGTTGTGAATCTTAATTCTGCATAAATTACATAATTTAATTTCTTAGTAACTTTTTGTTAAGTGTCCATTAAATATATTTTTTGTTGGAAAACTTCATATGACAGGAAAGGATTATGATTCCTCCACTGTCCTCCCAGGAATCACAGTTAGCTGGGACCTCAGAAGACATTTCCCATTTGCCAGGTCATTAGCTTCTCCAGGGGTTGATTGGTTCATTGTTTCATTCACCATCCAGCAAATACTGAACCCTTGTGTCAACACCTCATTGTAGGTGCTCCCTATAAGCAAAATTATTTAACTGTTGGTAAGAAAATGGTATCTTCCTCCTAAGTGGAGCATATGCTCATCCACAGCTTAAAATAACAGTAATTTTAGTATATTTTAATTGATTTTTTTAAGCTTTATTTATTTTTTTTATATATATGAGTGCTCTATCTGCACGTACACCTGCCTGCCAGAAGAGGGTTGTGAGCCACCGTGTGGTTGCTAGAAATTGAACTCAGGGCCTCTGGAAGAGAAGACAGTCCTCTTAGCCACGGAGCCATCTCTCCAGCCCCAGTTTTAGTATTTTAGTCTCGCTGTCAAACTTCTTACGTGTTAAAGTTGGGAGATGTTCTGCTGTGACGACATAGTTCCACCCCTAACTCTGGAATATCATTGTGAAACTAAGTACTGATGACTGGTTGTTACAGCTCATGCAGGAAGCCAATACTCAACTGTTTTCATAAAGTAGCTTCATTGCTTGCTTTAAATTATCACAAGAATGTAAAGTTAGTAAGTGTGAGTAGCTGTTGCTTGCATAATTGGGAACATGGCACATCTCACAGGACAGGATGGTTCCATAGTGGTGTGGGTTCAGGGGTCACGCTGTCTGTCCAGCAGCCTGTGCTTAATACCAGTCTCTGCTGGCCTACAGGAACCCGGCCAGGAACAGCAAACAGTTTGATGTGAATTTAATTTGATTTCCCACTGACATCTCTAATCTCAGACATCCCTGAAAGATTCCAAGAGAACTACATCTTTAATTGATAACAGTAGGTTCCAGAAATGTCCCTGCTTTGTCAGTATCCTTCAATTTCTTTGTGTGGCTGGTACCAGGCCTTGAACCCGGGTCTTGCACAGGCTAGACAAATGCTTTACCACTGAGCCCTTGGCCCATGAAGGGCTTTCTTCTTTTAAGTAATGAGTCAGATGATTCATCAGATTAACTCACAAAATGGCGAAGCCCCAAAATAGGTTAAAAAATAGCACAAGATGTAAAAGTATTGCTCCATCATCCCCAGGTGCTGAAGCCGCTGCCACTGTTCTTAGGAAAGAGTCTCTTGGGTGCAGGTTAATGGGAAATGAAGCAGTTCTGAGCAGCTTCCCTCAGATGCCGAGGCAGGTGATCATAGCTCACGTTATATAACCACTGCCAGGCACCATTCTGAGGACTTAGCCTGTATCTCACAGCATAATCCTCACTACTTTATGACAAAAATACTCATTATTCTTTTCTCATCTATACCTGACAGTATAATTTCAGGAGCTTCATTGTCCTCTGCTCCAAAAACCATATCAGTTTCAAGAAGGGGAGCTTCTATTGGCAAAGCTGCTTTTGAGAACAAGAACTGCTTAAAAGGAACAAATATAAATAGTGTCTGTTAATAAAATATGTTTTTGAAAACAGTGCTAAAATGGTCTTCAAATATGAATCTTTGTGGTGGGTGGGTGATATTGCAATCTTCACACACCACATGGCTGGCAGACAACAATTTTTCTAAACGTGCCACTGAAATTACACAAGAAAAGAACAAATATAATACGTGTTTGGATGTGATGGCACAAGCCTCTCCAGTTCTAGCACTCAGGAAGCAGAGGCAGACAGATATCTGTGAGTTGAAGGCCAGCCTGGTCTATGTAGAGAGTGGAGAGCCAGCCAGAGTCACACAGTGAGGCTCTGTCTCAAAAAGAAAACGGCAACAACAAAAATAGGGGGAAAAACTTGTCAAGTGCGTGAAACACACAGGAAAAACAGCAACAGGCAAGGTAGGAGGTGTGGCTTGTTGAAGAGCAACCAAAGGAGGACAAGGCTTGAGCAGTATTGACAAGTGAAAAGCACCCTGAATTAAGAGGGAAGCAGGGCTTTCTTTGTTCTGTCTGGATGCTAACAAAATTGCTTTTCAGGCATCAATGGAGCAATTATGCAGTAGTGTTCATGAAGAATATAGGCTTATGTAGTTAACCTGTTGGCTTAAAGCAACGAGTCTTTGCAGGTTAGGTTTGTCTAAAGTACAAATACTGTAGTTGGATGCCCGAGGTGCTCCACGGTCCAGGGGCCCAGTTCAGATTCTTGGTATAATCTAGAGGAAGCTGTTTGTGAAGTCTGTTCCAAAAGCAAGTTTACAAGATTCTTCATGAGCTGGCTTTATTGCCAGGCAGTTCTCCACGAAACGCTGTGTACGCCATGTTATTCTATGTCCTGATCCTAACAGGGACATTTGTTAAAAAGCAATGAACGTGTTTCTAAGCCAGTTGAACATGGCAGGCTCCTACTTGGTATTTCCTGTTTTCTGCCTTGCAAAACATCTCTGTTACAGCCCTTCCTTCTCCCAAAGCTTGGCACACCACTCCCAACCCAAAACAATCGTGATATAAACTTAACAAGCTGGAGATACATTTCCAAGGCAGAACTCTTCACTTTTAGGAAGAAAAGAACTCTCACCGAAGCAGGTGATTGCCATATGTTGGTGAGAGCAGCCATCTCAGACCAAATGTCCAAATCCAAGTCGTGGCTGGTCCACACTGATTGCTAACAGGATCGGTACCTGAAGTGTCACTTTCCCTGAACAAGTGGTATACATTCTCTCATCTGTCCCAATTGTGAGAGGAAAAAATGGGAGAAACCCAAGTCAAATTCTTCTGAAGTTACAGTTCCAGTGTGAGGGAGAATTCTCTGGTTCAAATGTGAGAGTATGAAGAAAACTTACTTAGCTCAGCAGAAAACTCCTGGGAGCTCAAGGTTCCCTAGTTAATTAAGTTTGTCACATCAAGGGAAGGCATTCAGTTTTGCATTAGGCTGGTACTAAGTGAGTGTTCAGATCCTGTCGGGACTCAGTTTGAGTTCTCCTCTCTGAAGTTAGGAACACTATACAAGTCCATAGAGGGGATGAGGCTGGCAAGCCAGGATATAGGAACAGTCCCGGCAATAGCCACGATAAGAGGGAATGGCCGTCCTGAAGTTAGGTTGGGAAACAAACCACCTTAAAGAACCTGCAAGGCTTTGTTGTGCTCAGATCTTAAAGTCAAAGAAACAGAAAACTTCAAAAGACCAATGAGGTCACACACGCTGCTCGTGTGGAAGAGTCTGCCCTGATTGTGTTGTATTAAACAGGCACAAATTTATTGATCACCAACCAAGAGGTACAAATACATTTGATTGCTGAAAACATTTCCACGGTAAATTGATCGCCCTTGGAGTCTGTCTTTCCAGTCCCATTGTGATTTTTTTTCAGTATTAAAGATCAAAATCAGGGTTCTGCACAAGCTGAAGGACTGCTTCGTCACTGGGCTTGCTATGCTCCTATCCCAGGTGGGTCATTTTCCAAAGTAAACTGATTCTAGTGTGGATGGGAGGCAGTCTACAGATATTGGAGGTGCTTTAGCGGAAAATATACTAACGCTACAGGAGTGTTCAAAGCTAGTCCCATAGATTTTTCTGATATATTTGAGATGTTTTTGGCTTCTCAGGTGCTGTGATCTTGTTTGCTTGACCAACTCAAGTCTACTCCCAGCAAATTCAGGCACAGAGGACGAGCCATTAGTTCTGACCCTGATAATCCTTGGAATGCAGCAGAATCCTTTGCTATGAGAGTGGGAGTGGGTCTATGGACCTTCTTAATGTGTAAGGACGAGGGACTGCCAGTCAGAAAGGCTGAGTCAGCAATGTGATTAGTATCTCATTAGGGAAAGAGAGCCCATGAGCTAGGCATGGTCTCTTCCTTGTTTCTTGATCAGGCTATGGATTCAGTCAATGGCTCTTGAGATGAGCAAGGCAGGCAAAACAGGGGTGGCGGGGAGTTGTCAGCCCTCTGGCAGGGATAATTCTGAGAACTTTCAGTGAGGCCTCTAGTCCATGAACCAGGAGCATTTGTCCTTCGTCCGTTTATTCACACATGATTATGAAAAAGTGAGTGGGACACAGTAGGAATAGGAAATGGAAAGAAGAGCATGTAGTCAATTAAAAGACAGAATCCACAGAAACCCACGTTGAATCCAGTGGGCTCCTCCACAAGAAGAATCCCAGGCGAGTCAAGAAGCTGCTTTCTGAGCTGGGAGTGAAATGAACAGATACACATTTGCATGGCATATGAAACCTCCACCACCAGGAGTCTTCAACTAGGGCTCCTGTGAAGATTGCCCTGTGTACTGATGGCACCTGGAGAACCCTACCCCGGGACATTGGTCTCATTTTCTGTTATTAATTTTTTATTACCATTATCTCCTGTGTTGGTGGCAGTATTGCACATAAAAGTTAAAGAATTTCTCAAAGCAAAAGAAAAAAAATGCCTTTTGGGAATGTGCTTGGAAAAAAAAAATCTATAGAAAATTTCTCAAATACCACAAGATTCACATTGAATTTTAGGAAAGGTACCTGGACTCCACATTGAGATACCTGTCTGTTAGTTCTTGTGGCTGGAACAGCACCTTTCAACACCAATTCTATCTCCAGGAGACTGAGCAGAAGTGAAAATAACAAAGTCCCGGTGAATAATAAAAATCAGATAATTTTATTTACAGTGTTACAAGAAAATTCTAAGTAATGAGGAAAAACAAAAAGGACTGATGAGCTCACACTCACATAACAAGAGGGACAAGGGGCTGAATTTTAGAAGGCCTGTTGAGACCCGGGAAGACAGCAAGGCCAGATCTGTACACTAGAATATTTGCCATCACTTAAATGGGCACCACGCAGCCAGGCAGCTGTTAGCACATAGAGATCCTCTCTACTTGTTATCATCCCCTTTCCCCTCTCCTAATTAAAAAAAAAAATGTATGGAAATTATGCATGCCTCTACCCAACTGCAAAAGAATACCAATTATTAGGGATCTCAAGCCCAAGCAAAATAAGCTGTATCTGCTTACCATACAATAAAGTGTAAAGAGCTCTATGGGGCCTTTCTGTCAGTTTTTCTTGCTGTCAGGAAGCCAGTGCACATAAGAGACAGAGACAAACACACTCATACATGATTGCATACATATGCGCTTTCGAAAAGATAATGATGTCTTTTACATTTCACGTCCTTAACACGAAAGTTTGAAGCGTCCATGATTTGTGTTCTCTTCTGAGTTTTTACCCTTTTTCTTTGTTTTCTTGTTTTTCCATTTCAGTGGGTTGAATGGTTCCTGCCCCATCAAAAATCTGAAAGATGTTCACTCCAAATCTGTAAATGTGACTATGCTTTGAAAAGGGATCACTTACATAAGTAAGTGATCTTGAGGGCTTCTTGAATTGTGCAAGAGAGTCCTAAATCCAGTTCACACAGTCCTCAGAGGGGACAGGAGAAAGGACATATGGGTTAAGGGGTGAAAGCAGCTGGAGGGGGGTCCATGTGGAGAAAAAAGCAGAGTCACATGCCAAGGGGTAGTCTGGAACCACGAGAGACAAGCAGGCCATGGAAGAGTCTCCCATAGAGCCTCTGAGGAAGCATGGCTTGCTGATGCCTGGATTCCAGACCCACAGAGCCTCCGTAACTATGAGAATAATATTTGTTATAAAAACCAATCTGTGAGCCGGGTGTTGATGGCACACACCTTTGATCCCAGGCAGAAGCAGGCAGATCTCTGTCAGTTCAAAGCCAGACTAGTCGATAGAGTGAGTTCCAGGTTAGCCAAGGGTACACAGAGAAACCCTGTCTCTAAACCCAAAAAGATTCTTTTAAAAAACAACAAAAACAGAAACAACAACAACAACAAAAAAAACAATCTGTGATTGTTTGTTGCAGCAGTCCTAGAAAGCTAATGCACCATTGTAATTCATAATTCAACAACTTGGAATCAGCAGGAGGGCAATAATTCATTTAAATAATTTGTCTTTTAGGAAAATTCTCATCAAGATAATCCCATCTCTGCTGACTCTTGTTTTTTTTCTTAAATTTATTTATTTTTTATTAATTACAATTTATTCATTTTGTATCCCAGCTGTAACCCCCTGCCTCATCTCTTCCCATCCCACTCTCCCTCCCTCATCTCCTCCCATGCACCTCCCCAAGTCCTCTGATAGAGGAGGTCCTCTACCCCTCCCCTCTCACTCTAGCCTGTCAGGTCTCATCAGGACTGGCTGCATTGTCTTCCTCTATGGCCTGAAAAGACTGCTCTCCCCTCAGGAGGAGGTGATCAAAGAGCCAGTCACTGAGTTCATGTCAGAGACAGTCCCTATTCCCCTTACTAAAGAAACCACTTGGATATTGAGCTGCCATGGGCTACATCTGTGCAGGGGTTCTAGGTTATCTCCATGCATGGTCCTTGGTTGGAGTATCGGGCTCAGAAAAGACCCCTGGGCCCAGATTTTTGGTTCTGTTGCTCTCCTTGTGGAGCTCCTGTCTCCTCCAGGTCTTTCTATCTCCCCTTCTTTCATAAGATTCCCTACACTCTGCCTAAAGTTTGGCTATGAGTCTCAGCATCTGCTTTGATACCTTGCTGGGTAGAGTCTTTTAGAGGTTTTCTGTAGTAGGCTCCTGTCCTGTTCCCTGTTTTCTCCCTCTTCTGATGTCTATCCCGTTTGCCTTCCTGAGTGAGGATTGATCATCTTACCCAGGGTCCTCCTTCTTGATTAGCTTCTTCAGGTATACAGATTTTAGTTTGTTTATCCTATATTATATGTCTAGTATCCACTTATAAGTGAGAATATACCATGTGTATCTTTCTGCATCTGGGATACCTCTCTCAGGATGATCCTTCTAGCTCCCACCATTTGCCTGCAAATTTCATAATTTCTTTTTTTTTAATTGTTGAGTAGTATTCCATTGTGTAAATATACCACAATTTCTGTATCCATTCCTCAGTTGAGGGATATCAGGGTTGTTTCTAGATTCTGGCTATTATGAATAATGCTGCTGCAAACATGGTTGAGCAAATGTCCTTGTTGTATACTTGAGCATATTTTGGATATATGTCTAGGAGTGCTATAGCTGGATCTTGAGGAAGCACTACTCCTAATTTTCTGAGAAAGTGCCAGATTGATTTCCAAAGTGGTTGTACAAGCTTACATTCCTACCAGCAGTGGAGGAAGGTTCCTCTTTCTCCACAACCTCTCCAGCATGTGTTGTCATTTGAGTTTTTAATCTTAGCCATTCTGATGGGTGTAAGGTAAAATCTCAGGGTCATTTTGATTTGCATTTCTCTGATGACTAAGGATGTTGAGCATTTCTTTAAGTGTTTCTCTGCCATTTGATATTCCTCTATTGAGAATTCTCTGTTTAGCTCTATACCCCATTTTTAAATTGAACTATTTGATTTATTACTTTTTAATATCTTGAGTTCTTTATATATTCTGGATATTAACCCTCTGTCAGATAAAGGGTTGGTGAAGATCCTTTCCCAATCTGCAGGCTGTCATTTTTTTTCTGACAACAATGTCCTTTACTTTACAGAAGTTTTTTTTTACTTCCATGAGGTCCCATTTATTGATTGTTGATCTTTGAGCTTGTGCTGTTGGTGTTTATGTTCAAGAAGTTGTCTCCTGTGCCAATGAGTTCAAGGCTCTTCCCCACTTTTTCTTCTAACAGATTTGGTGTATCTGGTTTTATGTTGAGGTCTTTGATCCACTTGGACCTTAGTTTTGTGCAGGGTGATAAACATGGGTGTATTTGCATTTTTCTACATGTAGACATCCAATTAGACAAGCCCATTTGTTGAAGATGCTGTCCTTTTTCTATTGTATGGTTTTGGCTTCTTTGTCAAAAATCAAGTGTCCATAGGTGTGTGGGTTGCTTACTCTTGTTGAGCAGTAAGTGTGGTCACACTGCTTTCCAATACAGAATGACAACATTCCCTAGTGATAAATCTGGTCTTAAATATTTCCAACAAGGGCCTTATCTGCAAGATGAGCTTGTCCCACTGACTCTTGAGACTCCTTCAATTTTCTAACAAAGTGTCAGCCTAGTGGATTAAAAAGTGTGTCTTGGTTTCTCTGAAAGCTGGCAAGTCCAAGATCCAGACATCCACAGAGGTGGTTCCAACTTCATGATCTCATCTAAACCTAATTACTCCCTAATGTCCCTGCGTCAAAACTGAAGACTAAGACTTCATCATAAGACTTTGGGGACAACATATACCATTCAGCTGACCTTCATGTTTTCTGAACTTTGTCATTGTCTATAGAGCATTTGACAGCAGAGCATGCAGCTGCCTAGTCGTCAGTGTAGAGGAGTTATCATGAGTTTATAAATAAGAAATAGTATATTTTAACCTGAACCTCCTTTTCACATGAACTGTAGGTATGATAGTGTCTCTTCTGGGATATCTTCGTGAAGGGTCATCTGGTTACCTGGTTCCAGGATTGACAGCTTGGGCTATAAACTTGTTTCCTCATCTCCTCAAGTTCCTTCTGTTTTCCTTATTTCTTTTATAACTCCATTTCTAAGTTTAAAAAAAAACTTATGTACTATTTTATGAGTATGAATGTTTTGTCTGAGTGTATGTATGTGTACCACGTGCATTCCCGGTTCAGAACAGGGCTTTGATTCTCTTGGGAGTGGACAGTTGTGAGCCACCATGTGGGTTCTGGGAAGCAAACCATGGTCCTTTGCAAGAGCGGCAGGTGCTCTTAGCCACTGCCCAAAGAAAGCCAGTTTCCCTGTCCATGTGGGGGTGTGGCTTTAAGGTCTAGGCCATTAAACTGGTAGAATCCTTATCTTGAATACCTGATTTTTTTTTGCTTGTTTTGTTAATTATGCTGGAAATGACAGTATGATGCTTCTCAGCTTTAGCCAGAAGAAGTTTTGTGCACCTAGGCTTTGTCACTTGCCACTTTTCCACAGCCATAAAAAGCCACCTAACCATGCAGTGATTGCAGCTGTATAAGACATCCATGCATTGAGGCATGTCACAGACAGTCCGTGACTCTTTGTTATCAGGAGCAGGTATGATCATAGGCAATAGATACCACACCCAACAGAGCTGAGTGCAGAAAGTCATATAGTACATGGATTAACACTTAAGAACAATTATTTTACTCGTTTTATTCTCTCTGTACATCCAGTAGACCCCCATCACTAAAGCTCAACTGAATTCACTTTTTCCATTCATAGCATAGCTCCCAAAATAACCTAAAAATACCTCATCTGTAGTATTAGCTCTCAACATCAACACAAAAATCCTTCCATGCTTCCCTCTCATGTGGACATTACCCATATTCTGCATTTGCGGACTATTCATCAGTGGTTGTGTCTGCCTCCAGGATGAAATATCTGTTAGCAACACATTTCATTTACTTATTTGACAAACATTTACACAGCAGGTGTCCTGTGCCAGGCAGTGCCCTAAGTGCCTCATGGCATTGATTTAGTGAGTTCCCTTCACAGCTGTAAGGTGGATTCTGTTAGTATCCTTACTTTTACTCATGAGAAAACGGAGGCTCAGAAAGGCTGAGCATCTTTCTGAAGGTCACCTTGCCAGCAAGCGGCAGAGCTGGAGTGTGGCATTTGGCATCCTGGCTCTAGAGTCCATGTTCTTAATCATGGCACAGGATAGTAATTACTCATCTACACTTCATGTCACTGTTGTCGGGTGGCACCCACAGGCCATTGGAAAAGGAGATTCTCAAATGGCTTCAGGTACTTTCTTGCCAATAAGCAAACATATAACTGGCTTCCAAAGCCAGCTGGCGACGCTATTGCTGGTTAGCTGTATAGAGCCACACTCTAACTCACATCTCTATACTCTTGGTCTTGCCTATGTCTTAGCCACAGGACTTGTAAATGCTTTTATTGGAAAGTATTATTTTGTAGTTGGTCTAGAAAAAATGTTGATTTATTAAGAGGGTAGTTATGCTGTTTTAAAAATAAGGAGAAGACTTAAACTGCTTTTTGAGCTAATATGACAATTTCATAACATAATGTGTAAGAGATGGGGTAGCAGATAATTTTATCACATCTAATTTTCAGACATTATATACTGAGTCACTTATCCTAGCCTATGCAAGTACATATTCTATATTTGTATATGATTTTGGTGAATACTTATAACATGATATTATTATTGTTGTTGTTGCCTCTTTTATGTTGCAGTATACCATTTGTGTGTGTGAAAGACAGAGATAGGATAAATTGATGTAGTCGAAAGGGAGCAAAAGGGCCAGAGCTGATAGATTCTCATCAGACTGTCTGGAGTCAGTCCCAAATCTAACATCTATAATTATGATGATGTGTATACATTTATGTAGATATATTATATTCACTCATAAACATATTCATTGAATTCAATTAAATTTTTACTAAGATTTCTCACTGTTTTCTCACATATAAAATGGGATTAGCAATGATAATACCTAATCAATGTGAAGATTAAATGTGTTTACTTAAAATAATAGCATATAATAGGTACTTAGTCTATATTTTCCACCTAAAATTTGAAGATGTATGTAGATAAATGAAAAATGAAAATTAACTATTGTAAACAACAGCATTCAAATCCAGTGAAGAACTGCTCTCAGTGGTTAGCCATGAACGCTGACTACCTGGAATCCTAATAAGGCATGACCAACTTTTTAAAAAGTTTTTTATTTTATTTTTATATTAATCGCAGGTTAGGCAGGACTAACTTTTAAGAGGATAGTAGTGGAGCTGCAGAGATAGCCTTGTAGTTAAGAGCACTGGCTGCTCTTCCAGAGGAACCAGGTCAAGTACAGACTTACAAACAAACATCTCTAGTTCCAGTATCAGAGACGGTTCTGATACTACCGTCTCTGGTCTCTACAGGCACTACATGCACAGATATACATTTTAAAACATTTAAACTAAATCCCTTCAAAATAATTTTTAAAGAACATAATATTCTTCAAGGACAGAATGGGAATTTTGAAAAACCATAAGCAACCCTTGCCCTGCACATTTGTAACATGCAAACAAAGTTGTCTCCTGACCTTTTCCTTTGAAATCACAGACTGCAACAGTCCACATATAGGTTGCTATTGCTATATACTCCTAAAATTAATAACTTAAAACAATCTTTGTATTTTGTTCAAAATTTGAAGACAAGGGATTTGGAAAAGAGCTCTTCTGGCTGTTTCTTGTTTAGAATCTCTCAAGCAAATGCAGAAACAGTTGGTTGGGGCCGGAGCACCTGAAAGCTCAGTGGAGCTAGGTGCCTAAGGTAGCCTCCTACCCCACTTCAGGCCTCCACAGGGACCTGACCATTGCAACACTTCTGCAGAAGGAAAGAACAGCATAAAACAGAAGAGGCTCAACAGACATTAAAATCAACATTCTAGGAAGAGAAAATGGGTCAGAGATAGTTCAATAGTTGCTAGAAGGTGTAATTGGAAACCAATATCAAAAATGTATACTTCAGTATATATTACACATTCAATATAATGAAGATCTTCTCTCTCTCCCTTGTCCCCTCCCTCCTTCCATCTTCATTAATGTCAGCAACTACAATGAATAGTCCTCTTGTGTGGCTGGCATTTGATTCGGCTGACAGCTAAGCTGAGGCTGTTGATCAGGGTGCTTAACTAGGGCCACCCTGGCATGGCAACCCTAGGGGAATGTACAACAACACTTTCATCATACCTTCTTTGTTGAAGCCATGACAAACCTACCCAGCGAAGAAGAATGGCAAAGAATTCTGGACTATATACCTAAGTTATCATAGGTCACTCAGTAGAATTCGAAGTGGTCTGCATACACACCCCTCTGTGATGTGTATGTTGAAATTATTCTGCCCTCATTTCTTTGTTTGTTTGTTTGTTTGTTTTTTTAGAGATCTCATAGGCTAACCTTTGAGCCATTCATGAATGCTTATCTTAAGCTTTTTGTAAGAGAAACAACCACAAGGTCAGAATAAGAACTTACAAGTCAGCCCAGGGAAAATGGAGAATTGGTTGAAGTTTGCTGAAAGCGGAGGACAGCAGTTGCTGTTCTCGCTTAAGGCTGTGCTCTCCCTGCTCTGCAGCCACATAGCAATTGAACAGCTCCCCTCTGTGTGGCTGTCTCTGACCCGCTCAGCCTTTCCTTAGGCTTAGAAAATTAATTGCTAGTTTTTAGAAAGCTCTGCTACTTGTTCAACATAAAACAACTTTGTACATGAACCTTGAAAAAAAAACACCTTTCCTCTCCATTCTACCTTCATTCTAGTCCCCCTTAAAGCACCTCTCATGTGAAGACTTGCCCTAGCCCTGCACTTGAAGCCTCCTGAGCCTTCTTTGGTTATCAGCAGGGAAGGAGCTGATGCTGAGTGTCCAGGGTGAGGGCACCATCCCCAGAAAACAGTCCACAAGCAGCTAGTCTAAGAGGAATTGTTCTTAAATGAATCCATATGGAAGTGGGCCAGAATCCACAGCTGGAGGAGATCTGTTTGCAGGTTTGCAAACCGTCTGCTTTCTAAACGTTGACACTGTCCATGAAGCAAGTCCATTTGGTGTCTCCCATTGCTACTGATCAGGGTCACCTTTGATGACTCTGCTTTGGACCAAATAAGAAAAGAAGGAGACTAAAACCTTCAGATGAGTCCAGAAGACTGAATGTGGACTGGAAGGTACTCTGAATCTTTCAGAATAAAGTTAGAAGAACCAGGAACAGACTTGGCTAAGCTTCTGTTCAAATCCTGTCTCCTATAGCTGAGAGCATCTTCTTGCATCTTGATCTCCCTCCAACTTGTTAGCTACTTTTTCCATCTGAGTCAGCTTTCCTGGAAGGTGTGTTCTCATGCACCTGGGGGGTGTGAGCCTGGCAAGACATGTCACTCTTCTTCTATAAGCTGCACTTCTGTGAACATGAGCCACATAGCCATAGGCTTCTCCAAGATCCCAGCCTCTTTGCCTCCTCCTGCCTCTTAATGGAAGGATCCCTGAAGAGTCAGAGTCCATCATAGCTCATGGTTCAGGTATCTCACATTGTGCAGAGCTCATTCATGAAGCCCCCTTTCCTCCGAGCCATGTTTTGGAAGTACTTCAGCTCCACAGGCCAGAGCCTTCGATGTGAAGACCAGCCTCACTGGCTGTGTGAACTTTTGGCTAGCCTTGAAGCCCTTTTGACTGAATACAAAGGGATGGAGAAAGGTTCTTCAAAGCAACATTTCAAAATGTGCTGCTAATGACTCAGTCCAGATGGAGGCCATTTCCCCGAAGAGACAGTGGCCAAAGAAGAGGAAGTGAAGTTCTGCTTGAAAGAATTTTCAGTTAAATACATGTCGTCAAACAGACCTGAGTAGTTTCCCTGACTCCAAACACTCTGCACACCACCTCCTCGCCTTCTCCCCTGTTCGCTCTCCTGCCAATGTTGCTGCCCTTCAGCCTTGCTGAACTCCTGACTGAACTGGGAGCAAACAGAAAGCTCAGACTTCCATCCTGCAGTAGGCTACTTGACTGATTGTTACCAAGTGCTTTCTGTGCGGAATGAATCTCTTCTTTGTGTAATTGTGGGAAGCATAGGAAGAACATGACATTACCACCTCACCCATCTATGGGACTAAGCACATGGCTATGAAGCCGTCCCTAGAGGATTCTTTTTAATCTTCCCTAACTGGAATTTCCTTCAGGGACTTCCATTCCCACTTGCATCAGGCCTGGCAAACACCATTCTACATCCTATCTTCACTGGTTTTGCTTCTCCAGGGACTGTAGTAGATGAAATCATATAATATTTCCCTTTTGTCATTCAGTACAATGTATTTTAGTTAAATACATGTTGAAATGTATTACTTCTTTTTTTTGAAAGCTACTGAAGTCCTATTAAATGAGCCTACTATATTTTGTTTATCCATGCATGGCATTTATGGACAAAGGTATTTTCCTTTTATTGGATATTGTAAATGAGTCTGGCAAGAACTCAGGTGTGTAAATATCTCTTGAGGATTCTGCTTTGAAGTCTTTGGGTAGGTTCTCACAGGTGGTCTTCCTACACCATAAGATGATGCTAATTTCAATTCTTTGAGGAATATTCATATTGTTTTCCACAGTGTTCTCTTTTACTGCATAAGGATCCTGATTTTTCTATGGCCTTATTTCCTGTCATCTCCTTTTTTGTGTGATAAGCACTGTCTCAGTTAGGGTTTCTATTGCTGCAATGAAAAACCATGACTAAATGCAAGTTTGGGAGGAAAGGTTTATTTGGCTAATACTTCAGTATTGTTGTTGACTATCAAGTCAGGGCAGGAACCTGGAGTCAGGAGCTGATTCAGAGGCCACGGAGAAGTGCTGCTTACTGGCTTGCTCCACAAGGCCTACTCAGCCTGCTTTCTTATAGAACCCAGGACCACCAGCCCAAGGATAGTGCCACCCACAATGGGCGGGGCCCTCTCCCATCAATCGCTAGGAAATGCTCTCCAGCCAGATCTTATAGAGGCATTTTCTCAGTTAAGGTTCCCTCCTTTCAAATGGGTTTAGTTTGTGTCACGTTGACATAAGCTAGCCAGCACAGCCACCTTAACGGTTTGAAGTGCTATCTTATTGTGGCTTTCAGTTTCATTTATTTCCCAAATCTTTTTACAAATCCTTAGGCATTTGTTAAGGCTTCTGTGGAGAAATGTCTGTCCAAATTCTGGGCTCATTTTAAAGGTGGGTTTTGGGTTGTTTTTTTTGTTTGTTTGTTTTCTTTGTTTTTAGTTTTGTTATTGTTAAATTGTATCTGTTTATATTTTATGGTTATTAAGTTTCTATCAGTTATATGATTTTCAGATCTTTTCCTATTCCAGGGTTTGATTTTTCACTCTGCTAACAGTGTTCTTTGATGTGCAAAAGTTTTTAATTTTGATGCCACTTGATTTATCTATTTTCTTTTGTTGCCATTGCCTTTGGTGTCAGATCCAAGAAACTATTGCCAAATCCAATATCAGGAAGGTTTCCCATATGTGTTGGTAAGAGTTTTATAGATTTAGTTCTTATGTGTGTCTTTGATCCAGTTTGAGGTAATTTTTGTATATGATGTAAGGTCAAGTTTAATATCATTCTTGTATAGGTGGGTCTCCAGATTTCTCTACAACATTGAATTGAATGACTACCTTTTCCCCCTTAAATGGATTTGGAGTCCTTACTAGAAATTTTGGATTATGTATTCTCTCTCTCTCTCTTTCTGTGTGTGTGTGTGTGTGTGTGTGTGTGTGTGTGTGTGTGTGTGTGTGTGTGTGTATTTGGGGGACTGAACTCATGGCTTTGTGTGTGCTAAGCATTCACTCTATCATTGACTTATACCTCCAGATGTATTTCTAGGCTCTAGGCTCTTTAACTCATTGAATTGTGTTAATGACCATGCAGTCCCCTCCAGCTCCTTCCAGCCACAGTTCAGACACAGAGATCCCCAGAACATCCTATAATACTCAGGCTACCTCTTGGTACAATACTTAAACTACCTTTCAGTTCATTTGTCCACAGAAAGCTGGGGACACACATCTGTTCTTCCTATGTTAAGTATGTAAACTATGTATTCTGAGAGGATGAAGTCATACAACTCTGAAAACACTAGCAGGCTGAGGCAGAAGGCAATGTGATAGCCAAGGCACCATATCTGTAGAACACCCTGAGATTCAAAGAAACTATCTTGGCAAGTCTCTTCTGAAAGCTAGAGGGTGACAAGGACTGGATCCCATGGAAAACGGGAGAAAGATGCATCAGGCTGGGAATAGCATGCCTTTGAGTCATCCTTGGTCTTTTTACTATACTTTGAAAGCACTGAGCACCACACAGAAAGGAAATGAAGTATTTTCTCTGTCTCCCTCCCTAGACCCTCTTGAGAGCAAGATTCTATGATTCTCACCTCTTTATCTCCAGGATGTAGTGAGAATGCAGCACACGCTTTTGTTATCAGACCTTGTGAATGCTGAGCTAGCATCCTTGGATTTTGCCAGCTTCTAATCCATACCGACCTACCAAATGAGGCATGTTTCTAAGTCAGTCTCTGATGTGGTCCTCATAGCTGCTCTGTGAGATAGGCCTCGCCAGAGAAGAGAAAATCAAGGCTTAGAGAAACTGTTTGGCTGAAGTCACATAGCCAATGATAAGCAAATATTTGAACCCAAATCTAATGACATAAAAAGTTATGTTCTTATGGGCATTTCATTACTGCCCCTTTTTGAATGTGCTTATCTAAATCACAACTGCAAATAGGGAAACTAGCTTTCATGGTGTGCCAAGATATGTTACGGATTGGCAATAGTTAAAATTCGAGCATATACCACAGAGCATTACGATTCTACAAGATCATTGTGTGTCTTACCTCATTAAATTCTCATAACAGCACTATGAAGTAGACACTACAATTATGGTCATTTTGTAAGCAAGAGAAATGGAGGTTGAAAGAGTTAGGATCTCACTAACGCTGACTGAGTACGGAGAAAAGGTGTCCACACGCTGGGCCTGAGTCCTCTGTCCCTGGGTTTTTTCATGGATATGAGGAAACCGTTATCTCCACTGTCGGGGGCGGGTTGAGATGGATGATAGTCACTGTCTTTGATCTTGGTCTTAAATCATTTGTGTTAACTGTAGCGATCTCTGCTGTCTCCTGTCACCCTCTCGCTTGCCTCCAAATAATTGGGGAAAGTCACTCCCAGTGAGGTAGCATCTGAAAGACATTCCCAGCCTGCAGAGGTGGGCTCATTTTTCCCTTCTTCCTTCTCAGGGACCTTGGCTACTTGAAGTGTTTTCTACCTTAGGAGGGTTGATTGAGAGCCCTGCAAAGAGAGACGCTTCGGGGCTTCTTAACACTGGAAGGGTCACTTGACCCCAGCCACCCCAGCAGCTGGGTCAGACCCGACCACTGTGATTTATAGATCAATAAACAGAGCGTTTCCAAGCCATGGCTTCCCGTATTCATGGGAGTGACCTATCAGCTCTCCTGGTGTTAAACATGCCTTTCATTAAATATTTCTGCTTTCTTTTTAAAGCCTCGACATTAAGGGTCAAAGTAAGAGACAGAAATGGCCTGCAGAAATATGAGAGAGAAGAAGAAGAGGAAGAGAGAGAGAGAGAGTTTTGAGCAAAATCCTCATGGGATCGACACTATACATTCTGGCTTAAGAGGCTGTCCCCAGTCAAATGCGTTCTATTTGTGTCTGTTCTGTCCGCCTAGAAACCACGTTAGCAGACGGTGCCTCTTGGCTCATGTGTTCCCTTAAGGAGAAAAATGACATGTGGGACTAAGATCTGCCTCCCCCACACTATCCCCCCCACAAACACGCCAGTTTTTGGTTTTTTTTTGAGCTACAGGATGCAATGTGATTTTTTTTTTTTTCCTGGACAGAGGAGGAGCAGTTGTTTCTTTCTCAACTGAGTTTTGTTCCAAGACCTCACAAGGCGTGAGGAGAATGACTTCCTGAGAAAAGAAAGCCTTTGAGTGTCTGCATTGAAAGATACACAAATCCTAGAACTTAATGGGGAGGAGGGCGGAGCCTAGCAGGGGCGAAAACAATCATTCCTACTGCGGGGAGGGCAGGAACCAGAAAGTTTCCTCTCCTTCCCATTCTTCCCTGCTCTCCCTCTGTTCCCTTTTCCCTCCTCATTCAATGTCTATAAAGAACCCTATAGACTTTAAATAAGTTCATCTCTTTTAGCTTGAGAACAATATCAAGCCTTCTTTCTTTTTAAAAATCTAGTTTACTGATTGTAAAAGTTGGGACATATAAGGTTCTTAGTAGATGTTATTCCAAAATATTAGAATATTTTGACTTAATTGGGTTGTTAAATTATAGATTGTATTAAGCCATGTTTCTCTCCAGTTTCAACTCCAACCAGATTTCCCTACATAAATACTCACATTATACACACGCGCACACACACACACACTAAAGTGGAGAGGGTGGGAAAGGAGTAGGTAACCATACGCATCGCCTCTAGAAAATTCCTATAGCCACACAAACCATAGTGGCTGCTTTAGCAGCTTCCCAGAAGGTTATTCATCATGTCCAGGACTGCACATTAAAATGACTTTTGACTTGAGTCATCTGTTAGTCCATTACCAGTGTACGTATCAGGTTGCATTTCATCTTACATTAAATCAAAGTGACCTAGCAAGTAAGACTCGGCTCCCTCTTTTCCCTCAAAGCTCTCCTCAGGAGGGAAGATTCCTACTGCATTCTGTCTCACATATTCCCCTAAGCTCCACAGAATCACAGCGCTTTGCAAGGATGTGGTGTCATCACTGATTAAATCTTACATTCGCCCACAAATATGTGATTGGTAAGTGAAATCTGGAACCCATGCTAAATGCTGATTTTTCTCCTCAGGGTTCAACTCATTCTTCTCCAGCTCCAGTCCTAAAAGGGCTAGAATGTGTGTGACTCCTGTTGCAAATCCTGCAGTCCTTAGAGATGGAAGAAGCACAAGAGAGGCGCCAGAAATAATTTCAGAGGAGCAAAGGAAACCTGCATGGAAAAATCCTCTACTTTCTTTTATTCAGGAGTCAACTGGACTGACCTTCCTTTGCTGAGAAGCCCTCCTTCTCACATGGGTTAATGATCAAGGAAAACTGAGTCTCCATATAACTCACTGTTTATTACACGAAGGTACCCTGAAGATCTTGCGTCACCAAGGCCACAAATGGCTACAACGTTGAAGAGAAAGTTTTGCCCTCCACGGGCCAGGACCACATGTGACACATCAATTATGTCCCTAATGCTCTTCCCTGGTACCCTGTGTTTCCAAATGCTTAATGCTCCTAGGAGTAAATGATTTCTTTCCACTCTTGCTTAAAGTGCCAGGAGGCAAGAGAAATTTAAACAGACCTAAGATCAACACTGTGAGTTTACTTGGCCTCCCCTCTAGCAACACAGCCATAAATTTCTTCAAGCTTCTTAGTGGGTAATTTAAAAGGCCTATAGTCTTGGCAAGGTTTATATAACAGAGTTTCTTCTATGTGGATTATAAACTTGCAAAAATCCCAGGCCGCATGGTATCAGATTTGGTCAGTGGCTCTTCATGGGTAGACAACAGGAAAACTCAACACTATGTCCAGCCAAATACTTTTTTTTTCGGGGTTTGGACTCGTGGGTGGAAAGAGCTTGGATGGCTCCATCTCTGATAGGGCCAGAATCCTGACTCTTGGATGATGTTGCGGGCCTGCCATCTCTCCATGTCTTGGCTGTATCTGAAGCTTGTCCCCTGTGGTCCTTACACAGCCCCAGGCCCTAAGCTCAATGGTAACTGGCAGGTCACTGAGGACCATGGTAGGATGTGTTACTGGCTTCATGGAGTCTCTCTGACCATGCACTCTTAGTGAAATTGACCTGGTTTGTGCTGAGTTTTGCCCTGGGATTTATCAACAAGGCAAATGTGCCTGATTGCACCAGAGGGAGCTTTGTAATGGGTAGCCTTCTTAGATGCACAACCACATCTTTTGCTTCCAAATGTCCTTTTGTGGACATGACATAGGTTTACCTTCACATGTGCAAGGCAGACCCTGAAGAGGACTCAGGCATGGGTCTTCTAAGGAGACTCCGAGTGCCCCTCCCAGACACTAGAAAGCATTTCCTTTGTAAGACTTTGGATCCCTGAGATCATGCTCTGCCCACAGCGCAAGTTCTCTGCCTTTCTTTGGGTTGCTCAGTTGAAAAAAATGGAAACCAAGAGTGAACATGGCTCGTCACAGGCAAAGTGAGCGTGATGGGAGCTAACAGTGGGGCAAAACTTGACTCACAACTGAACGCTCTCTGTGTCAAGTACCAGGATGACACTGCATGCACAAAGCCTCACATTTCTCTTCTTGCTCTAATTCTCCATCCAGAATGGATGAAAAGAGGGTTTCAGACTGCAAGGCCAACCAGCAAGAAGAGGAGAGATCCATCAGCAGGAGCTTGCCTTTTCATTTTATCAAGAGGGAAACTAAGTGATATAGATAGAAAAATGATACAGAAGACGGATGGGGAGACATTGGTGTATAGTATTTAACCAAGTAAGGCATGTCGGAGGAGTGACAGAAACTGAGAGGCACACAGTCATGCAGGTGTTTCTGATTTGGTTTCAGGATTCGAGTCCAGGCAGTCATCAATTAAATCAAAAAGCTTCCACTGAGCATTGATTTGCACCTATTACTATTCATGAGCCATTAACCTCAGCCTCGTGGAAATGTTATTTAGCTCCAAATGTAAGAGGAAAAAAAACCCATACAGATTGCAGTTTTGTGTTTTTCACTAACTAATTGCAACATTATGTTGGCCAAGCTGGCCTGGAACTTGCAGTGAGCCTCCTGCCTCAGCCCCCGAAGAACTGGGATTAAAAGTGTGTGCCGCCTCACCTACGTTGGGACTGCAGTTTATTTAAATCAGAAAATGTCAAACCTTCTTCTAATGGTGTAAATAAAAATAAACACAATCACAAGATTCCAATACACAAAACAGTTTCTAGTAGAAACGTTTTGGTCACAGGGCTTTTCTCTATCCAACTCCCATTCACCTCATGAAGGAACCATGGCTTCCAAGGTCAATGGATGGAAATGTGTGTTCTAGGAAATTATTCTCAAAGTTAACCACAGTGGAAACACTGGACCAGGCGTCCTCAGTAAACATTGCCAAGAAGCTGGTGGAGCTCCAAGCACTTCTGGAGATAAAGACTCAAGGCCTGGCTTTGCTGTGAACGATATTATCAATAGGAGTAACATCACAGCCTCCACCATTTCCCACTAATGCCCCTTTTAGTTTAGTGGTTACTATAAATAGCTGTCACAAGGGCATGATGACTATGGGACACCCACACAGGTTTCTCCTGTGCTGGAATACCTACTATTCGTCACCTTAATTTCCAGACTTGCTGATGTTTTGAAGTACCAGTCTGAAAAGGAAAAAAAAGGATTTTTGTCACAATTTTAAATGCTGAAGATGTCAACCATAATTTGATAACATTGTTTTCATGGAATTATTCTGAACAAAAATTCATCTGTGTCTCCAGAGACCGTTAACAAAAGCAGAAAAGAACATTGAAAGATTATTTTCTCGTTTCTTGAATGCCTGCTCCTGGGGATTGCATGTCTAGATTCATAATTTTGGATGTGGCTGAAATAGATTTGCTCTCCCATCAGATACTCCTGCCCCTCATCAGGGCTTGGTTGAGTGTGTGATGGATTAGTCACTGCACCTTCTGTTCCACATGTGAAGCCAGGATCTCTTAAAGCCAAATTCCTATGGAGTTCAGAAATACAGCGGTAGTTACTCTTGGAATTGGTTAGCTGTGGGTAAAATAAACAGATTAGCCAAAGAGGTACAAATCTTCTCTTAGGGTTTATACATCTAGTGTGGGTGTTTACTTCTATCAGGTTGAAATGAAATGTCCTTGTTAGTCTCTGTCTCCAAAGGTAGATAGCCATGGGTGGATGGCTCTGCCTTAGAGCCCTGTGTGATTCTCTGTACAAAGTCTACTGCACTTAGTGAGAAATTATTATTCAGGCATGTAGTGAAGTTCCCTTGTGTGTAGAGATCTGACTTCACCCATCAGTATTTATGGCAATAGATGTATGTAACCTAACCTTTTTTTTTTTTGGTAAGTCCTCATAGCACACAGTACAGAAATATGTATGTATACAAATCTTAGTTATATAAAAAAGGCGATGAGTAATAAATATTCCATATGCAAGAAACAACTTACAGTATTTCCAATGGCATGAAGTGCCCAGGAGGCTCCCTCTGAATATGTGTGCTAAGCTCTTGCTGTAAGTTTAAGTATACACTTGTATGGCCTCCTTTTGCGGGAGAGTGTCTGCATGGCCACACAGGCACCGGGCCAGGGCTGAATAATTCCTTTGTATTCACATACCTTCACCCCCGGAGTTTGTTTATTCACCACTGGGGCCTGTTCTCAATGTTCCCGTTGCTGCTTCACAGTATCTTGTGGCTTCTTGGCCTCTGGTTTACTTTCCTTGAGATGAAACCTAAGGAGATTGACAGTTTTGAATCAGAGTCACCATCATGTATTTAGTAATTCTCCTGAAGGGAAGGCTTACTACCACAGCCTCAGAAACAAGCCTTGTGAAATATACAGTTTGGATCAAAAGCAAGTAAGTTTGTATCGATTTCGGATGGCTCCTTTCTCCACATGTTGGGTGAAGGTATTGACACACAACACTTCCTGGATTCAGACATGGTTAAAATCGTCTTTCAAATGTGTCTGAAACACACACGCCCAGCCATTTCCTTCTATCCCCACTTAAGAAGAATTGTTTTCCTGGCTCGGGTCTTGCCAGCAGTCGCTCTGCTGGTGGCTGTTTTGTTGTTTCTCAGAGCTGGCCTCTCGGCTTCAGGCAAGACACTCAACATTTATGCAACGCTTTGCTGCCCAAGACACATCTTTACTACTCTGTTTATTTGATGCTTACCTTGACCCTTTGTGAGTCACAGGAGAGCAACGCTATCCCCATTTACGAAGTAAGGTAACAAGCCTCAGACAGAGCAATGACTTACCTAAATTTGCTTGGTGAGGTACTGAGTGGCCTGGCTGGAACTGGCCGTCTGCTGACTCTTCAGGCTCTCGGCAAACTTCAGCTGATGATCTTACTAAACCAGTGTTTATTTTGCCTCCTGGCTGTAAGGTGTGTCACTGATGGTTGGGCAGACAATAAGGAGAGTGCGTACCCTACACTAAGAATGTTCATTTGTCAAGCCACAAGCAACAAGGAAGAATTATGGCTTTATCCTTGGATTTAATTTCCCTCTTCACCAAATATGATCTGATTAATTCTAACATATGTGTGTGTATGTGTGTGTGTGAGTGTGTGTGTGTGAGTGTGTGTGTGTGAGTGTGTGTGTGTGAGTGTGTGTGTGTGTGTGAGTGTGTGTATGTGAGTGTGTGTGTGTGTGTGTGTGTGTGTGTGTATGTGTGTGAGAGAGAGAGATGGTTTCTCTGTGTAGCTCAGGCTGTTCTGGAACTCACTCTGTAGACCAGACTGGCCTTGAACTCAGAGAGATCTGCCTGCCTCTGCTTCCCAAGAACATCTTGCCCTTAATTTAAATTTTAAAAATGTATTAATTTTAAATTTTAAAATGTATTAATTAAACTTTAAATGTATTAATTTGCATGTGTGCGCGTGCACACACACACTCATATACAGCAAACTTGTGGGTATGAGGGGACAATTTGAAGGTTTTGAGGATTGAACTCTCAAGGCTTGGCTATAAAACACCTCTACCCACTGAGCCATCTCGCAAGCCCTTTAGCCATAATTTGAATATTAAATATACTCATCTAAGTGCTTCTTTTTCTTTCTTTCCTTTGTGCGGGCTTATACAGACATCTTTACTGGCTGCTTAGGTAGCCTCTTTATCAACAAACCTTCTGGGATGAGCATTACGGTGGGTTCCCTGGGGGTGGGGAGCACTTGGCCTCTCTCTGTATCTGCTGTCGGGTCTGTGAGATGTGCCATGTGTTTGAATCTTGGCCAGTCTCTAACCCCCAAAGTTGGCTCAGACTGAGGAAGAATGCCATGTTAGACCTCTGGCTGGACACGCTAAATGACACACCTTTCTTCCTGGAATGTTCATTTTTCTTCTTCTCTCATTTCCCCTGATGGCTGCACTTCACCTAGCTTGCTTTCCTGAGGCACAGTGACAAAAGGATTCCTGTCATCTCTTAGCTCCTTGAAAGGAAAACAAGATCCACCCCATCTCCCAACTTAGTAACTACCTTAGTATCTACCTTAGTATTTTTTTTTTTTTGGCTGTTCAAGAATCCTAAGTAATCTTTCCCTTGCCAGCTCTGAGGTCCACTGCAGCAGGTTGGGGATGGAACCCCAGGAAGCCTGATGCTGTCTGATTCCTCACTCCCCTGTCACACTCCAGGAAAGTCAGCTTTTGAATTTTAAATACACAATGTGTTCTTTTGTTCACCTCTCTTCTCTGAAATTGCTTTCCCATGTCTGACAGTCCTAAGGGGAGAAACAAGCCAAGAGGGGAGAAAAGACTTCACACAACTAATATACCAAATCATTATCCCATATTGCTAATAACTGTGTAGACATTTGACACATAGCTATTAAATAGAAAACATAGATGATCCTGTGACTTCAGTTCCTTAAAGCCAATGGCCCATCGAACGATCTATAAAGTTACCACTGAAACAGTATTGCATGTTATAAGTGTCCAAGGAACCATTAAAACATGCAGCCTTTTTAAGGACAGGGTAAGCTCAAACCCCAGAAGCTCATTGCACATTTGTGAAAGCAGATTGGACCCCAGTGGTAATCATTCATGGTAACTCTGTTTAAAATTTGTTAGCTTCTTGTCAACCACGAGAGTGCATTTTAAATGTTCTTTTGCAACACTTACAGGAGAAATTTATAAGGATTACTAAATTTAAAGAACACACAATGTCATCTTTGAGGTATATTGATTGATGCAAAATTGACCCAAATAAATGCAGTCTGTGGCTGTCTTCCAGCAGGTGCTTTCAATGCTTAAGCAGTTCTGTACAATAGGCCTGCCTTTTCAAAATCTCGTTCATCTTAACAGAAAGAAGGCACAGCGACTTCCAATCAGATGCCTGGAGACAATCTGAGAGTACATTCCCATGTGTTTGTAGATAGTTGACCAACAATGCAGCAGGACCCCATGGCTGTCATGTCTGATCTGGAAACCACTCTTTCCAATGATGCCAGGGATTGTGCCATCAGGGGCTGTGGGATGAAAGGGGGAAAATATCCAGAACTTTTCCTGGAGTTTTGGAGTCACGTCATTTGGAAAAGGGAGGTAGGTCTTGGACCAGGCTCCCTTCCATGACTACATATCTGGCACAAGAAGCATCTCTGTGGCTGGAGAATTGATTGATTGCTTGATATTTATTGAGCACCCATGGTGAGTTTAGTTCTCAATATTCATGAATACATCAATACTTTTTATTTTTACCCCAAGTGGAAACATGATGCCTCGAGATGCCCAAATTACTTTATAAAATGCTTCTTACTTGAAATCAATCCCATAGCCTTTCAAGATGTGTATATACATACAAAGTAAGTAAATGTAATTTAGCAGAAGTCCCTTGTCCAGTGGACACCAAGTACTTCCCAATATCGAATCTACCCCCTAACAGAAATGAGAGGACCCCATGTCATCAGTAAACCGGTGTCAGCTTAGCCCTCCCTGACCTCTCCAGCAGCCATTGGTAGATTTCAGAGGAAAGGTCCTGTGGTATTAGGCCTATCGCTTCCATCAGGGACACACTTGGCAAAGCCAATGGCTAGGCTAGGCTTCCAAATGACTGCCGAGGCAGATTGCTCTACTCTGAGCTAGATGGTTTCATTAATTGGTGTCTAACTCATAAGTCTGAGTTATTTATTGTAAAACCAAATAGGGACCATATGACTTTGAAGATCCGATCAGACCAGGCTGTGTGGGCCAGATACTGAGCAGATGAAGCCTCCCAGAATTCATCTGTCACAGTCTATTTTTCACTCACTAAATCAGTTTTATGCAAATCTTCCCATGGCAGGGCTCACCTATTCCAGAACCTCTCTCCCTCACCTCCAACATCTGTGGATTTTTTTAAAGAGATGGATAAATAAACACAAGCCTTTAGAGGTACACATAGAGTTTTAAAATAGAATGAAATATTAAGTCATCTTGTTTAAGCCTCAGTTTAACATATGGTGAAATGATGTTTCCAAGACCACTGAGCCAAAATGATACCCACAGGAAAAAAAATACTATTATATAAGTTATGCATAAGCAGGTCTAGAAAAAGCCTTCTCTAGACTTCGGCAACAATCTCTTCTTGCTACAAGCTTGCTGGATTTCCCTTCTTAACTTACTTCCATGTAAAAGCAAGGCATAAGATAAACAAACATATGCGCAAACAAAACAGTAAGATGTGTTTTGGAATATATCATCTGTTCGAACAGAAAAAACTTTTGCTATACTTGGTTCTCTCTTGCTCCCTTTTAACTTTGCCACATAACACTTACAACATGGTACAAAAGTGTGAAAACTAGTTTGTTTGTTTGTTTCTTTGTTTGTTTGTTTTAAAAAATAGTTAGTCATGTAATTTCTTCCATAACAAACACAAATTAATTAAGATTTCATCCTCACTACATACGGAGCCGTAGGACCATTGAAGACACAGTCCTCCCGCTGGCCTATGTAGACCAGAAGCTCTCCCTGGGTCCTGGTGCTTCCAAAGGAAACCCAAGTCCCTGGGTTTAGAAACAGTGCCTCTGGGTGGCATATCTTGTTTTGTGGAAACCTGCTGTCCTGCTGCAATGACACCTGACCCCAAGGGACACAATCTTCCACGAGACTGCCCTCACTTTAAGCAGGAGCTGCAAGCCCAGGGTTCCTAGAACTTTCTGATTTATGACCAAACTGGCTTTAAGCCTCATATTTGATACTTTGCCAAATTACTCGCAGTTCAGGAAAGTGTTATTCATATGATTCTAATTTTAAACGTTTGGGTTTTTTAGGGGAGGGGGCTGGGAATTGAGCTTAGGGCCTTATATATGCTGGGCAAACACTCTGTTATTGCCAAGTTATAATCCCAATTCCAATTATAATTTTAGATAGCAGAAGGATCAAGAAATAGCCATCAGCCAAAGTAACTCATGCACAGGAAAAGCTCCAAATGCAAACTTTTGGAATGTTTCACCGTCTCTGCACATCACTGAGCGAGATAGGCAGACTAACACTAGTTAGACCTGTGTGCTGTAACTGCAACATTGGGAAGTTTTACTAGACTTTGATTGTCCGCATGACTTCCACCAAAGCCCCAGCCTCCTAACCACATGGTTGGTCTTCCTGGTATGACCATTCCATGCTGAGCCATCTCGCTGGCATAAATTCAGATGTGGTTCCGGGACACACAGAGAATAACCAAGACACTCCTACCCCTCCATGATTCCAAGCATTTAGAGGCCACCTCCCCGGTACAGGAGGCACAGGTCCATCCATTCATCCCCAAGGTACCACTATGCCTTCCTCACTATCACCATGTACTAACCTTAGTTGAAGAAATGTGCTTAATTAACAGACCATGTTTGTGGATATGGATTGACCCTGTGTATTTGAACTACAAGAGGGAGGGGTGGTCAGGGCTTTCAGATTTAAGTAATTATCATCCTTATTCATCATCTGCTGGGTGGGGAGTCTTTCTGTCCACAGCTCATATTCAAGAGCTCCGGTGCTAGAATCTGGGTCTGTCTCAATGTCTGAGGCCTGTGATGGGATTTTCTAAGTCTGCACTTGTCTCTTGACAGCAGGGAGACTTTAATTCCCTAAATTGTCTATTGGGAGTGCAAGCCTGAGCGTATGGTTAGAAGAAAGCTCAGGTTTAGGCTCCTGGCCCATTCTGCTCTTTCCTCCTTCCAATTCAACTGAGTATTTTCTCTCCTTCCAAACTAACAATAAAGAGAAAAGTTTGTGTTTTAGGAAAAGGTGGTGTAGAGTAGATGGTGTGTGTGGTGTGGGGCAAGTTGGCAGCACCAAGAAACATCTTCCTGAAGTGACACCAGAATTATCTCAGGTCACAGCAGGAAGGCACCATGGACAAGGTTTTCAAAGGGGTGTAAAGGGCAGTGTAATTGAGAGAGAGATCCATTTAGACACTATGACCTGGGACTTGAAGGGTGATTACAGCTGGGAGGATGACAAGAAACTAGAAAGATCACACTAGCCACTCTCCAGAAGCAAAGACATGTGAACAAACAGCTGACTGCAGTGAAGCTTGGAGTTCACAAGGAGAAACAGAAAGGGTAAACCGGAAAAGGTTCCAAATTTCAGGGTCCAGGGAATGTCAGCTCTGGAGGCCAGAGATCTGTGTTCTTTAAAAATGCAATGAAAGGCTTTGCAGATGCCGCTGTCCTTTGTCGCCTTTTGCTGCAGTCATGGTCAACCCCTCTGTGTTCTTTGACATAGAGGCCAATGGCCAGCCCTTGGGCTGTGTCTCCTTCTAGCTGTTTGCAGACAAAGTTCCAAAGACAGCAGAAAAGTTTCATGCTCTGAGCACTGGAGAGAAAGATTTGCCTCCTTTCACAGAATTATTCCAGGATTCATGTGCCAGCGCGGTGACTTCACACACCATAGTGGCACTGGCGGCAGGGCCCTCTACAGGGAGAAATGTGAGGATGAGAACTCATCCTGAAGCACACAGGTCCTGGCATCTTGTCCATGGCAAATCTTGGACCAAACTTTGCCCAGATTTTTACCTGCACTGCCAAGACTGAGTGGCCGGATGGCAAGCATGTGGTCTTTGGGAAGGTGAAAGAAGGCATGAGCATCGTGGAAGCCATGGAGCGTTTTGGGTCCAAGAATGGCAAGACCAGCAAGAAGATAACAATTTCTGACTGTGGAAAACTCTAATTCTTTTGGCCTGTGGGCATCTTATCCACCAGACCATTCCTTCTGTAGCTCTGAAGAGCACCCCCATCCCATTTGCTCTAAGTACACTGTGATCCCTGCTCTCACTGAAGTTCTTCAGGTTCCATATTTTCCTCATTCCCCTCCAAGTCTGGCTGGATTGCAGAGTTATGTTTATGATTATGAATAAAAAGTAAATGAGAAGAAAATGCAATGGTAGTTCTCGGCCACGCTCCTGAGAAGCAAAACACGCACATTATCCTGAGCAGATGAAGTTTTAGCCAATGGTCTCTCAGCTCTTTAGAAAGAAAATTCCATTTGGTCATGTGCTGCCTCTGAATCCACACTTTGGGTGAGTTTCTGGAACTTCTTCATTGTTGTGTGAGAAAAAGTTGTGTAAAAAAGGGCACTGATAATATTTGGCCATGCCAAAAAGTGACTTGAACATGAAGGAAAAAAAAAGTTTCACAGACTTAATTCAAAATGCCTCTCAATTCTCTGCAGAGAAAAAGCAGCCAACTTAATTCTGTTTTGATTTCTTCCTAATGTGTGACCTGATTTGTGGGCTGGATTTCCAGAGCCACAGTTGTTCCAACCCTTATTTCTGTTTAAGGCTTGCTTGTGCCCAATTATGGGTCTTTCGTATTTTGTGTTGTCCATGTGCTTGGTTCCCAACTGTCCAACCCAAGCCAGACTCCTTGCCAAAGCTCTAACAGACACAACATAGACTAGCGTTATGTGATGGATAAACAATTCTCCCTGAAGGGAGAGCATGTGAACAGCCTGGCTTGTGAGCAGGAAGTGGGGCGTAGTCTGTGAATGGCAGTTCCTACAATCACTATCTGTTTCCTGTCAGCGTCTAAAGCAGGGACCAGGAAGTGCTTAATTCCTCTTTAGGGCTTCCAAATTCCACTGTCCTCTAGAGAGACCTATAGATCACAGTGTAATAGAAAAGTGACTGTAGACTAAATCAGAAGATCCCTGAGACCCAACAGATATCAGGAGAGAATACTGACTCCCTTTGACTTCTGCAGGCACATGCTTGCACACACACACACACGCACGCACACACACACACACACACCACAATGTAAGTAAATGTATTTTTTAAGAGATGGAGAAGAAAAAAGAAAAGAAATGTTGGAGGGACAAGAAGAAGGAGGGAAATAGTCAAAGAAGAGGCATAGGGTCTGAAAGAAGGAAACAGTGGTGAAGGAGAGGGAGGGAGGAGAGGCTGGAGGAGCAATAAGGAAGGGCTTGGAGAGCAGTAAATTTGAGGGAACTCCCAAGGACAAATGCCAGCCACCCAGCAGAATCTGTCAGGCTGACCACCTGCAATACACAGCATCCATTAGTGTCTGTTTCACTGGAAACTATGGAGAGCCCACATCTATGACTTTTGCCTCCTACTATTATGTTTAAATCAGTCCACACCAATGGATCTTTCAATGCTGGTGTAAGAAGGCAAATACGCAGCACTGTTTTAAAGACAGTGGGTTTCAGTGCAAGGCTTCTAAACACATGACTACCATATCTTCTTTTGATGATGCTCATTTCTTTGGTTATGGGCAGTTAACATAGGTATCTTCGTGGTGTGTGTCTGTGTTGTTTCTTCTTTCTCTTCGTGAAACTGTAGGTTTCCAAATCTGTTTAATGCACCTATTCAAGAGACAAGTTTTTGTCTCTTGAAGAGTTTTATATCTGTCAAAGATGGACCATCACTCTCCACTCTGCCCTAGTTTCAAGGGAATTTATTTCTCTAACCAGGTCCTCTGCCCTCCTCCCCACATTTCCTTTCTATTCGGTTTGTAAATCTCCATGTCCCTTTAAGCACTTTGAAAATAAAGGCCCATTTTTTCCCCATAATGTACATCTTCTTAGCATATGCCTTCTTCTTTGACCCATAGCGCTTTGTGTCAAATACAGAAAAGTAAAACCACCAATCTGTTTGCAAAGCAAAACAATGAAGGAAAAACATAAAGGGTCATGGGGAAAGGCTAAAACATTTCAAAACGCACTTTGAAATAACCCCAAGGACCCTGCTCCCAACCTCTTATTGCTTCTATGATCAAGCTTAAATGCCTCTTGCCATCTTGGGGGAGCTGCTGTGATTACTGCCCACTTCCTTACCCAACTCTTTCCTCTGCTGATGACACAGGGGGCAGTGTTAGAGTTTACAGATACATGGGTCCTGAAAATTTCTTCCTCATCCATTTCTCCATTTGCCTACCTTCTACATATACTTCTGTTGGAGTAAAATATGCCCCTGGCCAGTTAGATATCCTGTCCTGTCATCTCACACAGTACCTTCACTTCTCCTGTGCCCACCGTGTTTGTATTCAGAACTTTTTATGTGCAGTACAACAGTTGTAAGTTCCACAGAAGAGTGATGGTGTCTGCATTTTGTTGTTGACTTTTTGCAGGCAGATAGCACGGTTCTGGTTGCTTCATAAGAACTTTCTTGGGGGCCTAAGATAAAACCCTAGTGTACCATTTTGCTGCTGGGTAATCAGAGATACACGTGTGTGTGTGTGTGTGTGTGTTTGTGTGTCAGAGAGAGAGAGAGAGAGAGAGAGAGAGAGAGAGAGAGAGAGAGAGAGAGAGAGAGAGAGAGAGGATTCTGGATTTTCTAATGCCACACTCTTTTCCTGTAACAGAATAAACAAGCTTTGCGTTTTAAGGTGAGCACACTTACAAAGCTCCCTACAGGTACCATTTCATTCCTCCTTACTAAAAGCTTGCTATTCATTCAGAACATTCTCATGCTTGTTCTTGGACCTCTTTCTACAAATGTCTCCACACCCTAAGTTCCCTGGGGTCCTGAAGTGAGAGATAGAGAGACTGCAGTGGGTCCTGTAAGAGCAGGGCTCTAGGGGCAGCGACATTGACATTACGCTACTCTTTGGGAATGTACATTTGTTTTGAACATATTTGGAACTTGTCTCCAAGACCCCACTATATGCAAAAACGAAAGAAAGAAACAGGAAATGAAAAAAATCGGCAGAAAGCAGCTCAGACACAGTTCTAAAGGTCTCCAACATGAATATTTTTTTTCCAAAGGGGAAAAATGCCAACTATTTTTCAATGAAAAGAAAACCTCATTTTATTAACTGCTGATAGGTTTATGATAGTTGGGTGATCTGGTCTATAATTTCTAAGCCATTCTTGAGCATGTCCCTCCGGAACCTTCCTTACAGTTACTGAGGTGCTAATTCTCTTCACCATGATTTCTGTTAAGGACAAAAACATCTAGACTCCTGGCATGGTCACGTTCACATGGCCAGGCAGATGTGAAATATGTGTGTGCTGACATTCCCACACCCTGGTGTCATTCTCTTCCGGGAACCATATAACACAATGATGCAAAAACAAAGTGAAATCATTCAGCTCCTGCCACATAAATAATGCTAACTGCCCCTCCCCCAGGAGTTTTCTCTGTCTCTTTTTCTCTTCAGGTCTTTAATGAGTTCCTCTCTCTACACTAAGCACCAGATCAAGCCCAGAATTCTCAAAGCGGAACACGGAAATCCTGAACTTGGGAAAGAACAAGGCACTAATAAGATGTGATTTACCTACAAGTAGTGACAGTTCAAAGAAGGAATCCTCTGAAAGGCTGGAATTATCCACCCTCTTCCTGGAAGCATTTTTCTTTTTCCAACAGCTGAATGGGTGCTCCCCAGGGCAGGGGTAAAGAGTCTACTTAAAAATAATTATGGACTTTGAATAGTCTTATAAATAATAGGAACAACATGCCAGCATATTACTCTCATTCAGAAATGTATTTGGTAAAGATTAATCCTGAAGATGGAAAAACTTCCCTTCTAAGTCTCTAGTGCAATTTCACCTAAAGGAGCAAACACAATCTAATGCTTTTAAGGATGTCATTTGCTTAATGTGATTTTATGCAACCACTTGAGTAAGGCCCCCCAAAAAACTAATGAAAGCATGGGGAATTGTCATTAATATTAAATATAATATGCTCACAGACATTCGCAAACCAGTTATATGAATTCAGAAAAGAGAAGGCACAATCTCTCCAGCATGGAAACTGTTGGTCTGGGTGTTTGGATTGTGGATAGCTTCCTCCCTGCTTTGCATTAGAGTGTGCAAGGTTTTCCATGATGGTAAATTATCTTTACTTGTCATTGAAGTATTACCTAAGCCTACTCTTTTCTTCCAACCATCCATTATGAGTGGTTGACAATTAAAGCAAATTAGACAAATGAGTTGGACTACTTGTGTGCTTTACTTGTTATTTAGTTATAAATAAAACATTTAAACAATAAAACATTAACTATATGAAATAGTGAGAAATGTCCTAATTCTATCCTGATGAATAGTGCATGCCCATTTATTTTTCAATAGGAGAAGAAATCTCATTGGTAGTTTAAATCTGGAGCAATGGATATGAATCAAACACTGGTAGAAAATCTTTTGGGTTACTTTGTTTAATGGCTCAGAGATTGAAGAAACAAATTCAATTGGAATAATTGTGACAAAGATCTTAAAGATGAGAAGAATACCAGCAGAACTCCCAATGCCTCTTATTAATAAGAAAAACTCCAAGAAATTTCTATACAACTCAATATTTTTAAAAAATGCTTAGAATTGTTTCATTTTGTCCACACGAAAGATACAATCATCATCAGGATTTACAAAATACATCTGTCTTTTAAGTAAGACCCAGAGATAGAATGAACACATTTGCTATTGCAGTTATACAGTGGCAGAGTGTATTTGGCTTTCAGTAGTGACCAAGTTAAAGAAAAGAGTTTCCACTCAGAAAGATTAAAATGTATTCCAAACACCCTCTGAAATCACAGAGAGTTTTGGCTGACTATGCATGTAAAGAGTGAGTCCCTTCCAAACATGACCATCACATCAGAGGTCTGAAATGGGTTCCTACCTTCTTGGCTGGCTTTGTTAATGACTGTGCAATCCTTTGGTCTAGGGGCATTGTTTGCTTTGATTACCTTGACAGAGTTGTGTGCTTGTGTGCTGTTATGTGAGATCTTCACGGGCAGAGGGCAAAAAATCAACCTCAGAATTTGGTGACCCCTCCAGAGTCATGGCCCTTGGTTAGCCATCCTCAGCTGTGGTCACTATGGTCCCTTGGATGTGCAACAGGAAAAATGAAGATGTGAAAAGGGAAGCTCAAGAATGAATGCATGCTTCAGCATCAGGTCAGACCCAGCAGGTTTAGATATGACCGCACAAGAAGCTCTCTGAGGGAGGATGACCACCTCAGCTTTACAGCTGTTGGCTGTTTGTTTTCTAGACTTGGGAATAAATGGGCTACATGACCTGTGGTGGTCAGTCTGTCCTCCAAATTCTGTGAGAGTGGTGTGGGCTTTTCTCTCAATAAATGTCCCCAGAGGCCTTTTCGTCAACTCCCAGGATGAGAGAAAGGGATCTCATCACTGGATCTTGCTTTCATCTGACTATGACCTAGACTCTCAGGGCAGACTGCCTTGTTACTAAGTCTCCAGAGGCTGGGAAGTCAAGATTCAGCCTTTCTTTCACCTTGTCATTCTTTTTTTAAATTAAATTTTAATTTTTTATATTAATTACAGTTTATTCACTTTGTATGCCAGCTGTAGTCTCCTCCCTCATTCCCTCCCAATCCCATCCTCCCTCCCTTATCTCCTCCCATGCCCCTCTTCAGGTCCTCCTCCCCTTCCTTCTGACCCTAGCCTATCAGGTCTCATCAGATCTGGCTGCATTGTCTTCCTCTGTGGCCTGGCAAGGCTGCTCCTCACTCGGGTCGGGGGTGGAGGGTGTCAAAGAGCCAGCCACTGAGTTCATGTCCAGGACAGTCCCTGTTCTCCTTACTAGGAAACCCACTTGGACACTGAGCTGCCATGGGCTACATCTGAGTGGGGGTTCTAGTTTATAGCCATGAATGGTCCTTAGCTGGAGTATCAGTCTCAAAAGAGACCCCTGGGCCCAGATATTTTGGTTCTGTTGCTCTCCTTGTGGAGCTCCTGTCCTCTCCAGGTCCCATTATCTCCCCCTTCTTTCATAGGATTCCCTGCACTCTGCCCAAAGTTTGGTTATGTGTCTCAGCATCTGCTTTGATACACTGCTGGGTAGAGTCTTTCAGAGGCCCTCTGTGGTAAGCTCCTGTCCTGTTTCCCGTTTTCTCCTTCTTCCAATGTCCATCCCATTTGTCTTTCTGAGTGAGGATTGATCATTTTACCCAGAGTCCTCCTCCTTGCTTAGCTTCTTTAGGTGTACAGATATTAGTATGTTTACCCTATATTACAGGTCTAGTAGCCACTTATAAGTGAGTATATACCATATGTGTCTTTCTGCTTCTGGGATACCTCACTCAGGATGATCTTTTCTAGATCCCACCATTTGCCTGCAAATTTCATGATTTCCTTGTTTTTAATTGCTGAGTAGTATTCCATTGTGTAAATGTACCACAATTTCTGTATCCATTCTTCCATTGAGGGACATCTGGTTTGCTTCCAGGTTCGGGCTATTACAAATAAAGCTGCTACAAACATGGTTGAACAAATGTCCTTGTTGTATACTTGAGCATATTTTGGATATATGTCTAGGAGATTCTTCAGTTCAGTGTGGGAGCATCTGCTTCAGCTAAACTGAGATGGGAAGCCCAGAGGGGAGTTGAAAGGAGAAAGACCACATGGAGAAAGCTTGGCAGATGAACACATCTCCCCATCTCTTCTAGGACTCCTCAAAATGGTTGGCAGGCCTGTGGCTACTTTTTTCCCTATCAAAATTTCATTAAGCTTTTTAAATTTTTCTTTATTTATTATTAATTACAGTTTATTCACTTTGTATCCCAGTTGTAGCTCCCTCTCTCATTCCCTCCCAATCCCACCCTCCCTCATCTCCTCCCATGCCCCTCCCCACGTCCACTAATAGGGGAGGTCCTCTTTCCCTTCCCTCTGTCGCTACCCTATCAGGTCTCATCACGACTGGTTGCATAATTTTCCTCTGTGACCTGGTAAGACTGCTCCCCCCTCAGGGGGAGGTGATCAGAGAGCCAGCTAAGTCCCTGTTCCCATTACTAGGGAACCCACTTGGACACTGAACTGCCATGGACTACATTTATGCAGGGGTTCTAGCTTATTTCCATGCTTGGTCCTTGGTTGGAGTATCAGTCTCAGAAAAGACTTCTGGGCCCAGATTTTTGGTTCTGTTCCTCTGCTTGTGGAGCTCTTGTCCCCTCAGATCTTTCTATCTTTTCCTTCTTTCATAAGATTCCCTGCACTCTGCCCAAAGTCTGGCTATGAGTCTCAGCATTTGCTTTGATACCTTGCTGGGTAGAGTCTTTCAGAGGCCCTCTGTGATAGGCTCCTGTCCTGTTCCCTGTTTTCTCCCTGTTCTGATGTCTATCCCGTTTGCCTTCCTGAGTGAGGATTGATCATCTTACCCAGGGTCCTCCTTCTTGATTAGCTTCTTTAGATGTACAGATTTTAGGTCATTTATCCTATATTATATGTCTTATCCACTTATAAGTGAGTATATACCATGTGTGTCTTTCTGCTTGTGTGGGATACCTCACTCAGGATGATCTTTTCTAGTTCCCACCATTTGCCTGCAGATTTGGCTTTTAGAACTCTCTCCTTGAGGCCGACCCACCCCCAGTGTATCAGAATAAGCAGCGGGAATCTCCGAGCTCCTTTGCAGGTTGTTTACCGAGGGTCAGGATGTGTGTTGGAGAGGCTCTATTTTATCTGCTGTGACTATGCCGCCCAGTGTGACAGGCCACAGAACAGGAACGATAACACGCCATTTGCCTTTATAACCTGCGTCAGCTCGGTGCATCCCGGGGAGGGGGGTGGGCAGTTAGTCGGACTTGTGTAGGTTCTGGTGTAAGCTCTGTTTTAGCACAGGGAGTTTTCAGTAGGTTCTTCTAATAATGGGCCCTTTTAGCTAAGCTGAGCGTGAGCCTAGAGCCTGGGAAGCGAGACAGCACAAGACACTGGTTGAGGAAAACCCGGCTCTCAAGGGTGTGAATGAAGTCTTTTAGTGCCTTTCCTCACTCAGGCAACTTCAGGCTCTGAAAAATCCGTCCTGTTTGATATTATAAGCTCCCAAAAGACATGGGCCGCGACTGCTCTTCGTACCCAACCCAGTACTTCATGTCACACGCTACAGGGCTCTTTCATAAATACTGTTCAGTGACGCTCACTCTCCGGATGAGTATGTGTGGAAGGCTCAGGAAGCCTTAGGGAGTCAGTATGCCAGCCATATCAGGGATTGCCTGCAGAGCAGAACACTTACTTGCTGACTTTCCCATTTGAGCGCTGCCACTCTGCACCAGCTTTGTGAGAAGCAATCAGGAAGCCTGGTTCTCCCTCAGACTCAAAGTCTAGTGCAGATCTTAGTCCTAGGGCTTACAGAAAACGGGGACGCAGCTAACAAGCTCATTTACGCAGAAAGATTGGCAAATAAAACATACACAGATCCACACAATTAGTCTCTTGAGGGGTCGCAAGCCTCCTATCCACAGGCTCCTACTGTGAGAAAGCACTTTAAGGATGGACTGTGGGTCCTAGTTAGGAGAGCACCGGGAAAGGGCTGTCTTCTCATCCATGAATTCAATTCTTCCCCCAGAAAGGGATTGATGGAAGGAAGGAGACAGGGACAAGGGGAGGGAAGAAGAGAAGAAAGGAAGGAGTGAAGAAAAACTCCTTAGTAGAAGAGTTTATTAATTTCTTCTTGCAGTTTTCTCCATTTTCTTAAAATATATTTTGAGGCTGTTTTGAAATATGGTAGGGGTTTTCCTAAGGTTTTATTTATTTATTTTTTAGATTTATTCATTTTGCTTTGTTTATGGGTGTTTTGCCTGCATCTGTGTTTGTGACCCACGTGTGTTTCTGGTGCCCAAGGATGTCAGAAGAGGGCTGTGGACAGTTAAGAACTGCCAGCGAACCAACCCACTGACCCCAGACCCTTCCCAGAGCAGCAAGTGCTCTTAACCACTCATTCCTCCAGCCCATATGGTGAGTTTGAGTCACTATCCCTTTGGCATGATGGTTTTTCCTTTCACGTTGGCATTTCTGTCCCTTAAAGGGTTCTTCAAAATGCTAACATGTGACCTCTGTCTTCCCACAACACCTCATTGGAGACTTAAGTTGCTGCAACTCTTACCTCAACAGCTTCTCACCCATCACTATAAGCTTACTTTGCAGTACTTTTATACATTTTTGTTGTTTGTTGAGGTTTTATTTTATGTTTTGCAATGATCTAGCCAGAACAATCTTTTTAAATTTTTATTATTTATCTTTATGTTATGTGCTCTCTCTGCATGTACACCTGCATGCCAGAAGAAGGCACCAGATCCTGATAGAGATGGTTGTGAGCCACCATGTGGTTGCTAGGAATTGAACTCAGGATCTACTGGAAGAGCAGGCAGGGCTTTTAACCACTGAGCTATCTCTGCAGCCCTACTCAGACCAGTTTTCACTTGTATGGTACAGGCAAGAGACATCATTACTAGCTCTTGTTGCTGCTGCTCCTGCTCCTCCTCCTCCTTCCTCTTCCTCTCCTCTTTTTTTTTCTTCTTTTTATACTTAGAACTACACTTTGTATCATTTCTTAGCAGTGAATGCATAACTATGCATATTTATTACATTTTGTTTAATTTTATTTTTGCATCTTTTGATCCTTCCTTTTATGTCCTCTCAGCAAGAGTCTGCCAGACCCTCAGATTTTCTCCAAAATTTTGTTTTACCTCCACTCTTGCTGGACGCGGAGTTTTATGGTGACTACTATTCAAAAGTGAAGGTGCTGTGGTTGGTCTGGCAGAAAAATAATGCTCCCCAAGACCCTTTCCGGCCTAAATCTCAGAATCCATAAATCCATCTAACACGGCAAGGGGACTTTGCAGCTATGATTAAACTGAGCTTATTGAGATGGGAAAATTAGCCAAGTACACTGAATGTGATCCCAGAAGTCCTTGCCAGAGGGAGTCAGGAAAGGCTGCAGCCTGGAGGGGTGTGCTGATGGAAGGGGAGCTGTGTGTGTGCATAAGACACAGGAAGGGACTAAGCGCAGGGGAGGACCAAAGGGCAACTGAGGAGGGGATTGGTCCACACTGCAGTCTTCGAGTATAGGAGGACGCTTTAGGCTAATGCATGCAGCCAACCTTTAGACACTAGAAAAGACCCCTAGAGCTGCCAATAGGCAGGAGCCAGGTGTCACATCCCTCGCCTTATCCTCACGATACTGGCTTTGGACTTTAATTCATCAATTTTATTTTGAGGCAAGATCTTGATATATTCTCCAAGTTGGCCTCAAATTTGCAGCAATCCTTCCTCCTCATCCTCCTGAGTGCTGGGACTGCAGCTGGGAACTATCACACCTGGCTTGTTCTGGTTTTATAATTATGATGAACACCTAGAATGAGGCTTAACACCAAACAGAGATTTGAAAAACGCTTGTGTGGCCGGAGAGTTGGCTCCATGACTAAGAGTGTTTGTCGCTCTTGAGGAAGACCTGGGTCCCCTTCCTGGAACCCACATAGTGGCCCACAGTCATCTGTAACTCCAATTCCAAAGGACTTGATGCCTCTTCTGGAAACCATGGGCGCTAGACCTGCACATGGTACACATCCATACACGCAGGTGAAACACTAACACAGATCAATAAAAGAAAGATTAAAAAACAGTTGTGATGTAGGAGAAAACAAGTAGTAGGACAAGAGCCAACCACGGAGGGCCTCGGAAAGACTCTACCTAGCAGGGTATCAAAGCAAATATTAAGAAACATAACCAACCCTTTGGTAGAGTGCAGGGAATCATATGAAAGAAGGGGGAGTTAGTATGACCTGGAGAGGACAGGAGCTCCGAAAGGACCAAATATGTCAGGGCACAGGGGTCTTTTCTGAGACTCTTTCTCCAACCAAGGACCATGTATGGATATAACCTAGAACCCCTGCTTGAATGTAGCAAATGGTAGCTCAATATCCAAGTGGGTACCCTAGTAAGGGGAACAGGGACTATTTCGGACATGAACTCAATGGCTGGCTCTTCGACCCTCCCACCCCCCTGAGGGAGGAGCAGCCTTGCTAGGCCACAGAAGAGGACATTGCAGCCAGTCCTGAAGAGACCTGATAAGCTAGGGTCAGATGGAAGAGGAGGAGGTCCTTCCCAATCAGTGGACTTGGAAAGGGGCAGGGAGGAGATGAGGGAGGGATGGAAAGGATAGGGAGGGAATGTGGGAGGGGGCTACGGCTGGGATACAAAGTACATAACCTGTGATTAATATAAAATAAAAATGTTAAAAAGAAAAGTTGTGAAATGAGTTGAATGAATAAATGATAAGTTTATATCATTCCAATTGTTTTTGTTGAAAAATTATACAATGTTATATTTTGATCATGTTTTTTTCTACTTCCATAATTCCTCCCAGATCCTCCCCACTGCTCTACCCACTCAATTTAATGTTATTTCTCTCTCTCTTTCAAAAAAGAAACAAAGGCAAAAAAATCAAGAAACATAAAAAAATCCACTAAAACATAAAAATGAAAATCAACATTCACAAGCAAAAGACCAATAAGATTTAAAAAAATGCCCAAAACAAGCAACATGAAACAAAAAGTCCACAAAAATACCATTGAGTTTATTTTGTTTTGGCCAAACTGCTGGGCATGGATCCGGCGCTGAAGTGTGGTTGACATAACCAGCAAGATTCCTTTGGAGAAAATGGATTTTCCCCTTGCCAGCAGGCATCAATTGCAAATAGCTTCTTGATTAGGAGTAGGACCCTGAATCCACACCCCCATCTCGATTCTGAGAGCAAAAACCAGGCAGGTTTCATGTGTGTGGCCACAGTCTCTGTGGGTTCATATAGACATTGGTTCTATTCTGTCTGGAAGACACTATTTCCCTGCAGTCATCTGTCACTCCTGGCTCTTAAAATCTTTGTGCCTCTTCTTCCTCATGGATCCCTGAGCCTTGAGAGGAGGAATTTTATGTTGTGGATGTAAACGTGTTTTTGTTTTGGTCCCAGATGTGGGATGTGGAATTGATTAGATGGTCACAGCAACAGACTATTTGCCTTATGCAGGCTCTTTGCCAGCTGATGACTCTGGAGAGAAAATAAATGTCAGACCCCAGAAAGGAGATGGGAAAAAAGAACAATGCTGTTCCTGCTTCCCTCTTGCTGCTCCTCATTGCTGTTGTGAGACAAGAAAATGGAGATTTCCTGAAACAAGGACTGGACTGGCTCCAAGGAACCTGATGGCCCTAACCAGCAGGAAGCAGCTAGGATGCACCCCCTCTCCCACTCATCCTTTCTCTCTCCTACCTGGTGTTGAGGTATAGGAAAGGATTGGGGTGGAGTAGGGAGAAAAGATAAGAAACATAATATATATAATAAATAATATATATATAATTCTATCAGAATTATATTAAAAAGTATGACAACAGTTTTATCTAAATATCCCATTTAGGACTGAATGCTCTAAAGTCTCTCATTCTCTGCCCAATTATGAGGCTCTGTGTTAATTTCCATCTACTACAAGAAGCTTTTCTAATGTTGGATGTTACAGTATGTGATTAAGAGTAATTTTATTGATATGTTTCTTTAGCAGAAAAATAGAAAAATAGGTCCATGATATCTGGTCTTGGGTTCTTGTCCACTTTATCAGAGTCAGGTACAGGTTTCATCTCATGAACTGAGCTTTAGGTCCAATCAGAAAGTGGGTGATTGCTCTCATAATGTCTGAGCCACTGTTGCACCAGTATATCCTGCAAGAAGATCACTATTGCAGGCTTCAGGCTTTGTAGCTCAGTGACATTGATAACTACCTTTCTCCTCTGGGAGTGTGATGAGAACCTTCCAGTTCATGAACACTAGCTAGTAGGGGTAAAGCTTCTAGTTAGGCACCAGATCAATTTCCCTGTGTTTAATGACATAAGTAAGTGCTCTCTTCAGTGTTAGGGGCTTATTATCAAGTTAAGGATAGTAGCCAACAGCCTTTTCAATAACCCAAGATGTTTAGCAGTTTCTGTGGGACCCCTTTGGCCAGAGACTTAACAAATGTGACCCATTCCTGGCACTAGAGGTTTTATTTGCTGACATAAGTTGTCCAGTTGGGTTACTGCCATCCTATTATTTGGTGACTCTACCTGAATTCTTTTCATATATGTATGTCTCTTAGGAAGCTTCTACAGTAGCAATTTTGCATATGTTTTTTTTTTTTCCAATGGCCTTTAGCGTTAGCTGTCCCTCCTCATAGAACCCTTTACCTTTCTCTCCCACTCTCTTCCCTATATACTCTTCTTATTCTAGTTTCTCCTTTGTCTCCTCATAACACTGGATATTATGTCCCCTTTCTTGGGAGACCCTCTCCTCTCTCTTAGTCTTATACTAGGTACCTAAACTCTGCAGTTTTTCAGATCATACACAATTATCAAAGGCTTAAAAGCTAATATCCACATAGTAAATGAGAGAAAACATAGCATATTTGTCTTTTGAATCTGAGTTACCTCACTCAGGATGATTTTTTTTTTCTAGATCCATGGATGTATCTGAAAATGTCGTTCTTCTTAACAGCTGAATAATATTCCATTGTATAAGTGTGCCATATTCTCACTATCCATTCATCACCTGATGGAATTTCCAGCTCTTATAAATAGAGCAGCAATGAACATTGCTTAGCAAGTATCTTTGTAGAATGTAGACTTAGTTGGGAATATGTCCAAGAGTGGTATAGCTGGATCTTGAGGTGTAGATCTAATCCTAGCTTTTAAAGAGTCACCATACTGATTTCCAAAGTTTGCATCCCCACCAGTAATGAAAAAGTGTGCCCTTTTCCCTGCATCCTTGCCAGCATACACTATCATCTGCTTTACTGATTTTGGCTATTGTGAATGGGGTAAGGTAAAAATCTCTCAGTAGTTTTAATTTGTATTTCCATGATGGCTGAGGACTGACCATTTCTTTTACTGTTTCTCGGCCATTGTGTTCCATCTTTTGAGAACTTTATGCTTAGTTCTGTGCCCCATTTTCCAATTGGGTTATTTGTTTTCTTGATGTTCAATTGTTTTAATTCTCTCTATAATTTAGATACTAACCCTCTACCAGATATAAAATTAGTAAATATATTTCCCATTATGTAGGCTGCTGCTTTGCCCAAGTGATGCTATTGTTTGTTATTTAGAAGCTTTTCAGCTTCATGGGGTTCCCTTTATCAGTTGTTACTCATAGTGTCTGTGCTATTGGTGTTCTATTCAGAAAGTTCTTTCCTGTACCAATGAGTTCAAGCCTATTCCCTCTTTCTTTTCTATCAGATTCAGGGCATCTGGTCATATGTTGAGGTCTTTGATCCATTTAAAGTCAAGTTTTGTGCAGGTGATAGATATGGATGCACTTTAATTCTTCTACGTTCAGCTAGCCAATCAGACCACCACCATTTATTGAAGATACTGCCTTTTCCCCAGTGCATATTTTTGGCCTCTTTGTCAAAACTCAGGTGTCTGTAGGTGTATAGACATACATTTGGGTCTTCAGTTCAATTCTATTGGTCAATGTGTCTGTTTTGTGCCAATACCATTTTGTCTTATTACTATAGCTGTGTAGTATAATTGAAATCTGGAGTAGAGACACCTCCAAGAGTTATTTTATTATTCAGGATCATTTCAGCTACTCTTCAGTTTCTTGTGTTTTCATGTGAAGCAGAAAAAAAAAACCTGTCTTTTCAAGATCTGTGAAGGAATTTGTTGCAATTTTGATGAAGACTGCATTGAATTCATAGATTGCTTTTGGTAGGCCTGCCATTTCCATAATATTAATCTTACCATTCATGAGATCTTTCCATCTTCTGATGTCCTCTTCAACTTCTTTCTTCAGTGACTTAATGTTTTACTATAAAAGTCTTTCACTTGCTTGGTTAGAGTTATCCCAAGAAATTTTGTTTGCAGAGAGTGCTATTGTGAATGTTGTTTCCCTAATTTCTTTCTCAGTATGTCATTCATATATAGAAAGGCTACTGCTTTGCATGTGTTAATTTTGTATCCTGCTATTTTGCTGAAAATATTTGTCAGCTGTAGAAGTTTCCTGGTAAAGTCCTTGGGGTCTTTTACTCATAAAATCATATCATCTGCAAATAAAGATACTTTGATTTCTTCCTTCCCTATGGGTATCTTTTTTATCTTCTTCAGCTGTCTTATTGCTCTATCTTAGCTGTTAATTACTATATTGAATAGTCATGGAGAGAGTAGCTATCCTTGTCATAGTCCTGGTGTTGTTGCTCTAATTCTTATCCCATACTGGGTATTCTAACTTTTCATTCTGGTTATATGTCCGGCTTCCATTGGATTGTTTGTCTTTTTCTTCAACAGATGGAGTCTCAAGTATAAATTTTAATTTATCTCACTGTGTTTCTTTTATTTCTTTTATAAGGATTCATGTCTTTCCTCCAGTTCAGAAAACTTCCAAACTTTTGCCATGTCAGCTGTGGAAGAATGAAATGTTCTCCTTGTAATTTGAAATAATTTTTACACTAATTGGGTCACTTTGTTTTATTTGGGGGAAACCATGCTCTTCTAACTTAACAAGCCAGCAGAGAATTTCAAGTTCACTGGAGCTCCAGTGTTGACTTCTTATGACACAGTGTCTAATTTAAAGTGGAGAGCATAATTGTCAAATAACCTGATATGTGTAGTTTGTTGCAGTATATTTGATCACACCGTGAATCCTGAGATTGTTATTTACTGGAAAAACCTGTTTTTAGTTGCAGGGTGGCTCAGCCTTAGCACACACCTTTAATCCAAGAGCTTTCTGCTTGAATATTGTAAATAGGATTAAATAAAGTCAACCAAAGGTCAGGAGACAGAGCAAGCAACCAGTTGACAGGAAGTGAACATAGGATTATTAAACAGAAACCATAGAGAGGAAGAGGAAGTCAGGAGGACAGATAGAGAGATGCACAGGAGGTAGAAGGGAGGAACATTCAGTTTGAAGGATGTTGTTTCAGACATCATGTGAAAGGAAGCATTTTTTTTCTGGGATGTTGGCTGATGATAGGAAGGTCAGCTGGGTGCTTCCTCTACCTCTCTGAGCCAGCAAGCTTTCACCCCAGCATCTAGCTGCCGAGTCTTTATTGGTAAAAATCAAACAATTGAGATTTGTTAAAAACAACAAAAGTATTATAACAGAAACTATCACTAAGGCCACAAGTCTGCTGTCCTTGGACATAGTGCACTGAAGTACTGAGTATCACAGAAAAAGCTTCTCTCTTCTCAGGAAGTTGAGTTTAATGAAATTCAGTTCATGACTGTATTGTTTAAATGAAGACTAATGGCTTAGAATTGTTACCAGAAAAATCGGAGTTCCTTCTTGGGGTTCTAAGTCTTATCGATGAAAGAATCTTTTATATAACTCAGAAGAAAGATCCGGGACAATATTATTAAAGTTTGAGGGGTAAAGGGGGCAGGCAAGCTGTAAACCCTGGCAAAGGCCAGGAAGAGAGAGATGAAACAGGTGAGAAAGCCACGCCCTTTGCAATGGAGGTCACAGGCAGAGGCGTGGCAGAAGCGGATGGGGAGCTTCAGTGGGTTAAAAAATAAGAAAGCTCAGAGTATCAGGGAAAGCTTTGAAGAAAAGAATGAAAAAAAGAGGGGTATGTTAATTTTCTTAGTTACTGCGTGGGGCCAGGGTATCTACGGAGAAAAAGTACATCACTCATTTAGAATATAATTATTCTTCCCTGTCCTTAGCAAGGCTTTAGGTAAAGTCCACCCTCCTGAGAGGTGTTCTCTTGTGGGGACCAGGAACCCAGGGAAGAGGTAGGGGGAATGGTGACCGAGCCCAAACAGAATCCCTGGAATCAGACTTTACAGAACAGATTCAAAGGTGCAGGTCTAACTTTATTACTCAATTTAACAGCCTTTAAATGACTGAAAGGCCAATCACACCATCCCATGTGAGCCTCAAGCACCAGAAAAAATCGACAGTTTGGTGCGACTCTAAGGAAATATGGAAGATGTTGAAATGTTGGGGGGGGAGGGGCAAGGTCACCTTAGGAGACTTCCGTAAAGAAGGGGGAAGCAGTCGCTGTCCTGGCCTTGGATCCATTTTGAGACTTTACTAGTGTGTGAGGAGACCCTAGTGGATCAACACTGTGTGCAGTGGACCAGGATCTTTCCAGGAGTCGTAGGAGTGGCTGAGGCTTCACTCTCCGTTTCCTAAGGACCTTCAAAAGGGCTTACCTCCACATTCCCCACAGTCTCTTGGCCAAATGACTGACACACCCATTGGGATCAATGCTTTAGGGAGGAAACAATAGTAATATAATGTTAATCTTTGAAGCAGATTATAGTGTCAAGTTTCCACCCAGGGATAGTGTTATATTCCATTATTCTGACTAGAGGGAAGTAACTATGCCTTAGTGGTCCTCAACAGAGCCTTGATATCCTGAGTGGTCTTCAAGGTTACTGTAGCATTGCCCCCTCAAGAGCTGACACCCTGGAATAAATTCAGCCGGTTAGGAGATGAGCTGAAATTGGAAAACAGATACCCGTTCCTACCATGAAAATCCAGAAATCCAACCCCACAGCTGTTGACGTGAGGGATTCATGTCTGGACTGAAGCTTCAGGCTTCTCTGCTGCACAGCCTCCAGGTAGGGGTGTTCATCAGGAGAAGGGGAATGAGAAATCGGAGCTTTCTTCTGGCATTCCTGGCCTCTGGACAGGAAAAATAAAGCAAGGATATTTCCAGCTTCTGTCTGGGGACATACGTTGAGGCATTGCCTGCCCCATTCCTATTTTCTGTTCTTCCCATTCCCTTCTCTGAAGAGGGGACCCAAACCACTGAGGTGGAAGCCAGCAGCACTCAGTCTAGCTTCTGGAATTCTAGTGAATTCTCCCGCTTTGCTTTGCTTTCTTATTGAAGGTAATAACATCACAGGATGAATCTGCTTCTATTTTTATTTCTTTTTTTTTCCTTATCCCCTTGTTCATTCCTTCCTATTTGTTCTACTGGTGTCCTGAAACTAACATCTCACTCTGACTAAAATACTGGTAGCAAACTGAGAGAGATGAACTCACTGAAAGCCTTTCCCAGTAGCCGCTGGGTCTACCTTTCCTCATCTGCATAGACTGAAGTCATACAATAGGGTTTTTCTTATTGAATGTTGAATGTACACAGTGTTTTACTGTGCACTCCTATGCTGTCTCTCCTCAGAAAGTGAAAGAAAGAATGAGCACACTATTTAGCAGTCTCTATGATCTTTGCCATGTATTTCAAAGAACTGGTTTAATAAATAATAGCAGTATTAGAAATTGTCCATTAATTTTCAATTTTTTTCCTAGCTGAATCTAAATCACTAATTATAACAAGTTCATTCCTAAGGAATTACTAACCTTCAGTGATACAATACAATCATTCCCAAGAGTGTCAAACAAATTTTAGGACAAATATACATAAAATATACTTAAAATTTTTTTCTCCCTCTCTGTGTCTCCCTGTCTCTTCCCCTCTCTCCATAGCCTGAGAACAGGCCAACTATGAAATATAATTTTACCCTAAGGTCCAACAAATGACTACATGAAAATAATTTTTTGCCTGCCAAAAAGAAAAAACAGAAAGTTTTATTTTAGTGCACAGCCTACCAGTGTGGAGTGTTGTTTTGCTTAAATAGTAAAAGTCCCTAAAGAAGGAAAATTGTCCTCTTCCAGATGAAAAGTTTTAAAAATAAACAGCATGTATTTTAGGAGTGTTTGCTCTGTGTCAGTCAACATTCAGAATCAGTGTTGAGTTAGGTTAGCAGGACACTACTGGACCAGGCTTCTCATTTAGAGCAGCATTTGACTAGCTGAGTCTCCCACAACCTCCCCTTATCGAAAGAAGTGAGAATGATATTTAAAGAGGTGAGCATGTACATTATTATCCAAAGTGGAACTCTGAGCCAGTCATTGACTAAATATGAGGATTTTCCTTATTTTGATCATTTGCCCTCATTTAACATCCTCCCATCAATCCCTTTCTTCTTCCAAAATAGTCCCTTTTCTACTCTGTTTGTCCTTCTGTCCTTCTGTCCGTGTGTGTGTGTGTGTGTTCCAATTAATTTAATCAGGGCTGCTGACAGGGACATGGGTAGGAGTCATTTATAGGCACACGTTCACTTAACTAGTGGCTACACCCCTGAAGAAGACACTTCTTCCTTCCACAACAACTATTAGCTGCCTACAGATCGCCAGGGAAGGGTGGGATTTCTCACTCCATGGCAAATTGTTGAAGGGCTCAGTCACTGCAGGTCTTAAGTGGGTTTTAGGATCAGCTATGAAGTGGCCATGGCGTGCCTGGAAGGGGGTGTCTAACAGCACTCCACCCTTTCCTCTCACCCTTCCTTTCTTCCTGCTTCCTCCTCCACAATGTTCCTCTCACCATGCTAGTGCAAGTGCAAGTGCTGTGTGCGTGTGCGTGTGCATGTGTGTGTGCGCGTGTGTGTGTGCAAGTGCTGTGTGTGTGCGCGTGCGTGTGCGTGTGCGTGTGCGTGTGTGTGTGTGTGTGTGTGCGCGCGCGAGAGAGCGTAATATAGATATTCCATCTAGGGCAGAGCAGTCAGGTGTTCTCAGTTCTTTGGATAGTTACAAATCTCCGCAATGCCACCCACTGCAGAAAGAATCTTCTCTGACCGAGGCCGACAGTAGCACTGATCTACAAACATAAGCGGAAATATTCATGAGACAGTTTTATACCATGTCCGTTTAGCAAAACAGCAGTAGTAGTTCTTCCACTAAGATCTATGGCCCTCTGGCCATGGGCCTTTGGCCAGGTTTACAGTACCAGACACACGTTTTCTTCTGTGTAGAGGGACTCAGATCCAACCAGAAAGCAACTGGCTGTCTACATAACAACCATGCCACTATTACATAAACATGGGCACAGCTTCCTTGGCACGTTAGCGTGTAACATGCTGGGCCCATAGCTGATTAACTGTTGAGGACTTTCCTCCTCTAGTGGTCTAAAGAGCACTATGGAGGCTAGCCAACAGGAAGGAAGCTTCTTCTCAGTTTCAGCTTAATCTTTGTCCTCTGTTCAAATCATATGGTGTCTTCAGCAAGGGTCTGGCAATAGCCTGTATTATCGGGGGGCTTCAGGAACCCACCTCCACACTAGGATAGGGAAACTTACTCTTGTGCCAGCAGAGCCCTAAGAACACCCTGCACATTTATCCAGTTGGGTTTCTCTAGATGCTGCCTTAGAGAAGTGAGACGTTCATGCCATAGCAGGATTGCCAAGCACTTGCACCATTTCCCCCAACGTATATCCTTTGTTCCAACATGGGAAATCACATTACTTGCTTGGTACCCGGGTCAGATCCCCTGGGGGGATTTTCCCGAAAATCCCCTATGTCAGCCTTCCTTTTGAAATAACATTTCTCTGTGGGAATTGTAGGTTCAGTCTCGTGTCAGCAAATGGTCCCCTAATGGCCCTCCATGGCAAAGTTATGACTTATCCCCAAAGAAAATGCTGCCTTGTGAGCGTGTTTTATGGAGGCTAAGAGTCAAGTCATAAAACATGAGCCCTCACGTCTGAGTGCTTGTTCGCTAAAACACTATTCATTTGCACAGAAATGTTTGTCTTTTCTTTGTAGGGGTGTACTTGCTTGTATATTCAAATAGGCCATATGTGTCTATTTTAAAATGTCCAAAGTGTTATAATGGACATGTAGATTTAGCAGCTGATTATTTTGGCTGCTAGATTCTCAAATATGTTAAGCAGCTCCTTGCTTTATCTGAAGAGCACATATAAACACAGTGCTTTCAGTAAAGGGTGACAGTTGGGTGAAGCCGTAAGTATTAAATTAAAAGACAGCCTACAAAGCTCTAGACTTGTTTCTAGCATTTCACACTGTACAATTAATTTCTATGCCTATTCATTAGGCATATCACTCATTAAAGTAAATTAAACAGTTTTTGTTCATTCTATACCATAAAACCATTACAGTAAATTAAAACTATTACGTGCATATATAGTAATAACTCTAAAAAAACACTTGCTAAAATGAAGGGCTCATACAAAGACATCTGTCTGTTTATCTGCCATTTCTAACACCTGTAATTTCTGGGGTGGTTTTTTTTGGTTTGTTTTCTTAATGTAGTATATTAATCATTTTTTTCTTTAAAACTAATAAAGAAAATGATCCTGAGTTCCACGAATCAAGCAAATGTACTGCTATGTATTTCCCAAATACAGTTGTCTCTTGTAGGCAGAGAGCCTGAAGATGGCGTGGTTGTTCTCACTTCTCATTTCCTTTTGTTTCTTCCAACGTCTGTAGACACAGCCGATTTTCTCATAAACGCTGACTGGTACCACAACACCAAGGTCAATTACAAAAATGATATGCGTAAAGAGTAGACAGAATTGATCTGTACTCTGCTTTCATGAAAGGCACAGGCGGTCTTGTCAAGCAGGCGTTCATTCATTACGCTCTCTTCTGTCAGGTGTTGGTAACCCACTTGTGAACCAAAACGTGGAATGCAGTATTTGCGAAGAGGGTGTTGAAAGCACGGTTAAAACATCTTTACGTCTGTGTTAGAAGCAATTAAATGGAACAGAAGAAGGAAAGAAATGCCGTCACCTCCGTGTTAAACCAGCTTTCTGTGGGTCCCCGACAACAAAATGGAAAACCGGAAAGGAAGCCCCGCCTTGCCTTTAGGATGAGATCAGTTCCTCGCTGGTTCCTTCTCCCCCTTCCCGGGGATGCTGACAAAAATTGCATGTGAGACTCTAACAGCCCCAATTGAGCTGCAGTTACTTCTGGATCAAGCACCCGAAAGCCACTTAGAGAAAAATACCAGCAAATAAGGAGTCACTTTCAGGAGATTTGGACTCCATGCTATAGGCCCTCAATGTTTGCTAACTTTGAGTTCTTAGTATTAATTTTTTTTAATTTTAGCTTTTATTTTTTTAGATTAATTACAGTTTATTCACTTTGTATCCCAGCTATGGCCCCTCCCTTATTCCCTCTGAGTCCCTCCCTCCCTCATCTCCTCCCTGCCCCTCTCCAAGTCCACGGATAGGGGAGGTCCTCCTCCCTGCCCCTCTTTATGGGAGGTCCTCCTCCCCTTCCATCTGACCCTAGCCTATTAGGTCTCATCAGGACTGGCTGCATTGTCTTCCTCTGTGGCCTGGTAAGGCTGGTCCCCCCTGGGAGGGAGGGGTGTCAAAGAGCCAGCCCTTGAGTTCATGTAAGAGACAGTCCCTGTTTCCATTACTAGGGAACCCACTTGGAGATTGAGCTGCCATGGGCATGGGCTTAGTAGTAATTTAAATTTATTATCACTTTGAAAGAAGAAAAGAGAAGAGCTAAGAATCTGGCTCCTTGGAAGAGCCCTTGCCTCCTGTGTATAAGGTCCTGGACTTGAACCCAAGCTATCCAGAGATAAAATTAAAAAGCATTGGAAGTGTTGTCAAAGCTAAAGATATTCCACCCTTTATGCCCCTCTATGGGTAAGGTCCATATAGCATGTGTTCTTTACAAAGACAGGGGCTGTGACTAAGGTTTTCCTAGATCTCTAGGATCTAGATCTCAGTTGCATATTTTCATTGCACTCATTTTCTCTCACTCTGCCTAACCTATGACTTCACCAAATGAATTTTCTTTATATAATAAATGGAAACAACAGTCTCACAATACTAAAAAAAATTAATTAATTAAAAAGCATCAAAAAAAGTGATAAATACCAGGAGAGTCACTCCCAAGTGTTTTCTCTGTGTGTGGTCCATACAGGTGAGTATATAGATATAGCCATGCGTGTGCATGTGGTGGTATTAGTGATCATATGTAAATAAATAGAATGCTTTGTCTCCTGGTGAATCCTAAGACCACAACATTTTAAAAATAAAAACAAAATTAGAGGAGGCAGGGAAGTTGGGGATGGATTGGGGTACAGGGAGTGAGCATCGCTGCCCAGACACTCTCTGGGTATAGCTCCCACCCAGCGTGCCCTGGAGAAGGCTGGATCAGGTCACATATGCTAACATTTAAAAGGCACATTAACACGTGCTGACTAGCTGGTTATGGAAAGGCTGTGCAATCCTGGGGATTTGCACATTTGTGTTAATGACTAGGATAAATGGGTGTAGAAACCCTGGCCATCTCGCCCCACTTCCTCAGCTGCTTTCCCTAAAAGAACTCTTGTAATAGACTCAGTTCAGCTTAGAAGGGAATTACAAGTCCACACCTAACGGGGTTAACAACGTTCTAACTGCTAGAGGCCTTTTGCCCACAAGAGAAGACTTCAGGACCAATGCCGGATCTGCCCTGTTAAAGGAAAAGAAAGCAAGTGTAACTGGGTTAGCAAGTTACAAAAAAAAAAAAAAAAAAAAATGTCCACACTGTGCACATTTCCACGCTCCATTTCTGTTTCATGCCTGTCTCTGACAAGAAAATTGCCAGTCTTAATCCTAAATACAGCAATTATCAAACGGAGATGTGTTGTATTTATAGACTGCTCTCTGTTATAGGGATAACGTGCTTGCAGCATCGAAAAAGTCACTACAAATTGCTCTCCTAAATGTCCTGTGGAATGATCAGCGGCCCTGAGCAGCACATTGGTCTAGCATGTTTTACCTGGCTGTGTCTGTGTAAGTGCTAGGTGACATGACTTTGTGTGGCTGATGTCATTTTTTGCCAACTGCTGAATGAATTGGATTCCCCCCAAGACCAAGAATTATTTATTCAAATCCAAATTCTGTGAAGCTGTATATAAGCATCTTTGTAAAACCCTGGGAAACTCACATTCCTGGTCTCCCCTACTTTCAAAGAAAGCCTGTAGAGTAGGAGTTCTCAACCTGTGGGTTCCGACCCCTTTGTAGGGGTCAAATGAGTCTTTCACAGGGTTGCATATCAAATATTCTGCCTACCAAATATTTACATTATGGTTCGTAAAGAAGCAAAATTACAGTTGTGAAGTAGCAGCGAAAATAAATTCATGGTGGGGGGTCACCACAGCATGAGGGACTGTGTTAAGTGTTGCAGCATTAGGGGGTTGGGAACCACTGCTGCAAACTCAGTCACATTCACTTGCGTGAGCTGTCCTGGCTTTCACCTCTTTGCTTTTCTTACTCCTCAGCTATCCCTTGGTGACTTCAGTCTGTAGCTTTAAATGCCATTTGCATGTCGGAAACTCCGTAGATTGTATCTGTTTGCTTTCCTGAATTCCAGAGCATATCATGTAGACATCTAATGGTCGCTACTCAAAAAGGTGATCGTCAGACCAGCATTACCTGGGAGCTGACTAGAAGTGCAGAGAGCTGCTGTGTAACAAGATCCCCAGATCCACAGGAACATTAAAGTTTGAGAAGCTCTGTGTACACCATGATTAAGGACTGAGTCCATTCTACCCTCATGATGTTCTTTACTTTAGACAGCTCCTCTGTCTGATTATACACCCTTCATGGTCAGGTGCTGTGGTTCATTTCCCTCTAACCTTCTATTATCTGGCAGAGCTGAGGCTAACAGAATAGACATATGGAACGTATTAACTATGCCATGATTCAAATAAGCAATTTTACATGGGAGCCTGTTGCATTTGGGGCTGGAAAGGAGTATGGTGTGCCTGACTCTCATTGCCAGCCACTCGCCATAAGAGGCATCATTGAACATCACCATGACTTTAGGAGCTTGCACATGGCACTTGGTGAATTTTTCCATAAGGGGCCACATTGTTTTTTAGGATCTTGATTAAGCAATGTTTTACCAAGAAGCTTCAACTAAGTGACCCTATAACAATTTCATCCTCTTTTTTTTTCTGGCCTATTTAAAGTTTAAATTTGTCTGAGGAGCCAATTAGAGTTACCAACCATTTGTCCTGCTCTAAGATGGACGTCTATACAATAATTGGGGCATGCCTGAAGCTTTTCCTTAAAATATATGTTTACCAACACCAGCCCAGGCTTATGCCAACTACACTGGGCTGCTGTTTTCAGAACAGATGAGCATTTATGTCTTTCTTTGAGCAATGACATTTCCCATTCAATTTTCCAGTTTTGTTCCTATATCTGATACTCATTTAAGAAGACTTCATAGGACCCACAGGATTTGTGACAGTAAATGAGCAGTAAATTTCCCTCACAGACAGCCTCTGAATGCCCTTCATTTACATCAGGAATTGAGACAGAAAAGTGGAGGCGTGAGCAATTGGGCTGTTTTAGTCCAGCAACTTCAGAAGGTGTGTGTCATGGCCCTCTGCACTCCCACAGCATTAAAAAAACATAATAATAGCCAAAACATCACTTAGTGAATACATGCTGTAATAGAGAGGTGACCACAACCAAACTATACGCCTTTTGAGTGATTATAGCGTTAACTTAATTTTTTTTAAATGTATGTTAGTTGTCACTGCTTATTGCAACTACAAAAAGTCTCCAGATGAAATATCCTTTCTTATTTTCCAATTTATCCCCTTTGGCTATTTATAGCAGAGTTTGCTCGATGATCACTTGGGAGCTTATTAAACACCCACATTCTAGAGATTCACCTCAGACCTAATTAGGTTTTCCAAAGGACTCCTGGAGAAGAATCCATTCAAACCCACTCTCCAGGTGATCTCTAGTTGAATTACCTTCTATAAGTGTTTATTTCAGATTGTTTTGAATAATTTCTGGATCTTGTGCTAATTCTGACAATGAAAGCCAGGAAGTCTGGGTCTTCAGGGAGACAATATGTAAATAAAATACACAGAGCATATCATGGTGAAGGCCACATAGGAACTAGATACAAATAAAAAGTACAGTTTATCTGTTTGAAAGAAATAATAATCCCATGCAGGTAGCTTAAACAAAAATCCTCAGGAATGAGCTTGAATACCATTCCACGTGAAAGGAAGATTCCGTTTTGTTTTTAAGGTCATGCCAGGTGAGCTATAGAAATGGCCCAGCAGTTCAGAACACTTACTGATCCTGCCGAGGACAGGAGCTTAGTTCCTAACACCCATACCAGGCAGCTCACAACTACTTGTAACTCAGCTCCAAGGGCTCTGATGTCCTCTTCTGGCCTCCATAGACATCCTACACATGTGTAGACATGTACATGGTTTTACATACGCACACATGTACCTGCACACGCATACATACACAATTAAAAATAAAAGTAATGGGGGCTGGTGAGATGGCTCAGTGGTTAAGAGAACTGGTTGCTCTTTCAGAGGACCTAGGTTTAAGTCTTAGCACCCTCATGGGGGTTTACAACCATTTATAACTCCAGTTCCAGGAGATCTAGACCTTTCTTCTGAACCCTGAGGGCACCAGGCACGAACATGGTACAGAGACATCAAACTCATACACAAATAAAACAAACTGAACAGATCTAAACAAAATATTTGAATAGTAATAATTGTTTAAATGCCAGAAATAGTTGCCCTGACAAGATGGCTCAGCAGATAAACGCTCTTGCTATATCAGCTTGGAAAACTGAGTTTGATTAACCTGGAGCCGAAGGTGGAAGGCAAGAGCTCATTTGTAGGGACTGTTACATGACCTCCACATGCCTAACATGGTCTATAAGTGCTCCTTCCCCCTACAAACACAATAAGAGAAAAACAGACACAGAGACAGTGAGACAGACAGACACACACAGAGAATTTGAAAAAAGACAGGACTAGAATAAGCTGGGAGTTTTGCAGCATCCTTTGCAAGTCTGGCACTGAATTGACAGAACAAATGAAAGAATAGCAGTGCTTATAATCAGTTCACGAAAGCAAGTCGTCAGGATGTTTCCAGCACAGCCATAGGGCTGCCAAGCTTCAGAGTTGGTCCAAGGGTTCTCAAGAGGCTTTCGGACTCCTCCTCACTCTACTCCATCACGGTCTGACACTTGAGTCATCTTGGGATGAAATGCTATGTAGGCCTTTCCCATGAGGCGCTTTCTTTTGCCACCATCATCACAGTGCTAAGGAGTCACTTGCTCTCACCAGGACCTCTACTTTGCTTGTTTGCTTCCTACTATCTTTGTTTTCTTCCAAAAAATGAGCTATTTAATGTGAATGTTATTTTTTCCAAGCAAAGACTAATATCTAACATTGGGTTTCTACCACGGGAATTTACCTTACTAAATACAGTTTAAGGCAATATTGTTTTAGGCCCAAATTTAATTTTCCTGGAAAGACTTGAAGTCTGTTCTTGAGGGATGGTAGGTTGGAGCCTTCTTGACAAAAATAAGTACATAAATAACAAAATAAGTGAATCTAACACTAGTTTCTCCACTGTGTAAATCCCACATAAAGAATCCCAATTGAATGGGCATGGTGAGACACCTGTATTCCCTGTACTTGGAAGGCAGAGACTGGGTCTCTCTGGGGCAAGCTGGCTAGAGAGACTAGCCGAATATGCAAAAGTGAGAGACCTTGCTCTATGGAAGAATGATCCAAGAAGACATGCATTTTTCAACTGTGGCTTCCATATATGTACACACACACATGAACATGTATAAATGCAAGCTCAACAAATACATACATGTGCAAAAAAAATAACCCAAACTGAACATGAACAATATTTGTGTCTCTGTTTTTCAAAATGACTGAATTCTTTTTTTTATGACTGAATTCTAAATGCTATTCGTATGAATGGGGAGGAATGAAAGAACATGCAGCTCAGCTTTCTAATATATTGAAATATAAGCAGGGCTGTGGCTCATCAACGCTCTTCCCCCCTGAAACCATGAAGGAATCTTATTTCTTAATTCAGTGAGTTTCCTGAAGCAGTCTGTAGTAAGTAGGAATATTCAGGTAACAGTTGTGACCCAGCTGCATAGGAGCCCATGATAAAATTGCCATTCCCGAGTGTACGTGCTCTGGCAATTGAGATCCATGCAGCAGCCATTTTGAAATCAGACTCTATGCAATTTCTTGCATCTGATGCCTCTGGGACTTGTGAAGCAGCTAAACTTTCTGATCATTTAATTGGTCACAAAGAAGGATTTTGTGTTTCAGACTATATGGTTACAATATTTATTCCCATTACTTTTTAACTAGCAAAGAAAATAAACACCATTTTAACAGCCTCTGGGGATACAGTGACTGTGTGGCTGCAGCAGACACCACTTCTCCGAGGCTTAGCCCTGAGAAAAGTGTCAGTTACATCACGACACTTGTAGGCCTGACAGCATGAAAAAGAATCCAGACAATCCAGGTGTCAAACCATTTGTATGAAGTTCTAGGACAGTCAAAGCCAACCTCTCACAATAAAAGTCAAATCTGTCATTGTGTGGGTAGGTGTGAGGCAGGATTTCAATGAGCGCCAAGGGAACTCTCTGGGGAGAGAAAAGGGGATAGGTGTTTGTTGGGGTAAGTGTTATACGGATGAATATGCAGGAGACCCACGCATCTGCAGCTACATGGTGAACCTTCTAGCCTAAGGAGGCAGGCCCACCCAGAGTGCGGCTTCCGCAGGTAGCTCTCAGACTCCATGTTTACACATAGCCCACCTGCAATGTCTGCATAAAGTACAGAGTCCTAAGCTCTTCTTAGCATGACTTGAAAAGACTCTGGGAAAGAGACCCTAACATCCGAACCTGAAGCCATTATCTACGTTGCTTCCAGAGCAGAAGTCTGAGGTTGGCAGCACAGGCTTCCTGCTTGAGGCTGGATTCATTCATGGACAGTTCTTAAAAACTCACCCTTGATCCTTCTACCACATCTTTTATATGGGCTGGCACCCAAGCATGTGGCCCAGACTTGAGTTGGATCTTCCCTTCTCAAAAGAGTCAATCAAAAAACAAAAAAAATCCCTCACTAGGTATAACCAGGCACTTGAGTTTTAGTTAATTCCAGATGTAGTGAAGTTGAATACCAAGAATGGCCATTGAACCAGAAAAACTATGCAGAACACATGCGAATGGTAAGAGGTTGCATTTGTATGCTGGAAGGAAGGGTTTGATCTCATGACCCATAGCGCACTGCCATGCACAGAAGTGACCAATGGCCTCCAGCCTTCCCTAGGTATACCTGCTGCCACTTCACTTCCTGATTAGTCTTTTTTTTTTTTTTTAACATGGGGCAACTGGTTTTTAATTGATTTTTTTAATAAAGGTATTTCTTGCTGTCCTCTCTGATTAAGAGCTATTGCATGACCTCATCAGGCCTGGATGAGTATTGATGGCCTGGGGTATCATGGGGATAATAAAGAGCGCTATCTAGTATTTTTTAGTGGCATGTAAAAAACTCCCTCCTGTAATATACAGGAGGCAGAGCATAATATAGATGTCATTCTAGGAGCAGGGGTGTTAGGGTGTAGATAGGTAGACATTGTTGATTTCATTAATGCACCACAACAGGTCTCTCCCGGGGGTAAGTGGAGGGAGGTAGGCACTGAGGGTCAGAGGGCTAGAAGGAGTCCATTTTGGAACAAAGAGCACAGGTGGCCTCCAGATTTCCTTGACTTGAAACAGAAATCAAACAGGGTGCTTCAGGTGAGGAGCAGAGGGTGCTCTCAGCTCACTTTGCCATCTGCTCGTGGCCACCTTTTCATCTGACATATCTCAGAAGCCAGGGGAGACTGGAAGAAGTACTTCCTGGGTTATTTTCTATTACTCATGAAATTGTTAGATCCAAAAGGTCCACTGGTTCTTGGGGGGGAGGCAACCGTTTGGGGTATGCCTGTGGGGTTTCTAGATGTGGGGATTCTAGTGAATAAGCATTTGGTGCAGAAAAAATAAAACTGGGCTGGAGGAACCAAAAAGGCCCAGTCCTTGCCAGGAAATGAGGAGATAGCTTTTGAGACTCCAGGAAAGCTCACTAGGCCAAAGGGGGGGGGCTTTGAGGCTTTTTTCCCCTCTTCAATGGAAAGTATGGTTGTTCCTGGAGGTCATGCCATGTGCCCAGTGCTGTCCTGGGCCTGTGGAGATGGAAAATGTTTGCGATCATGCGTTCACTTCCACAAAGAACCTAGCTAAGAACACAAGCTAAATGGCCCTTAGACTGAACAGAAGCAGGTAGACAACGGCGTGTCTAAAACTGTATTTTGACAGGTATTTAAGAAGTTTGCTGTGTTAGGGATTAGCCTAGGGAAAAGATAGTGTAGAGGTAACAAAATATGATTTTCCTTTTATGTATAGCTCTGCTTTCTCATGAGCTTTCTTCCTCGCTTTCTGGGAATTTTGTACGAAGCAGGCAAGTCAGTGGAATTTGAATTATTGCTATTAATGTAAGCCCATTTGTAGCTACAGGCTGTTAAAGCTCAGGGAATGTGTGTTCAGGGTGTGTGTGTGTGTGTGTGTGTGGTGTATGGTGTGTTCATGCATGTGTGTGCTGGTACATGTGGTCAGAAGTTGATGTCAGATGTCTTTTCCTGCCACTCTTTATTTCCTGAGGCAGGGTGTCCTACTGAACCCAGAACTCTCTGACTCAGTCTCACTTTCCAGCTTCCCCCCCTACCCCCCCCCCTATTTCTGAAGCTGGCGCCATGCCTGGCAGGTTTCCCTGTGTCTGTTGGAAACCCTAACCAGTCCTCATGGTTGTGCTGTAAGTGATTTACCCGCTCATCTACTTGGTTCCAGACATCTCCTGCTATCTTCTGTCCAATCCTGTGTGGCTCATTTCACAAATGAGAAAGCCCAAGGGTAAGAGAGCATGCAGCTAAGACCCAGGGTAATTCTCAAGGCTGGAATCCTGGGTCCATAAGCATTACCCCGAGTGCCCAGATGAGTTCAGATCTGTCAGAGTTGCCGACTGACCATGAGACTCAGCCTTCTCTGCCTTTGGTAGGCACTTGGGCACCACCTGGTATGACCAGCTCAGTTTCAGTTGGCAATCGTGAGGCCAGTCTCCTCGGTTCAGCCTGTACTGTTCTCTCTAATCTACCACACCACCTCCTGCCATCCTCACTTTATTTCCCTTTGCAGATCTGTGAGACTTGAGTGTTTGGGGACACGGAAGATTAATAACCTTAGTCTGGAGTAGGCTGACTGTGAGCAGGCCCTGTGAGAACTTTTCCCACACTTTGGTGCCAGCAGGTCTCAGGCCTGAACTACACACCCCTGTTATTCTTTCTAGCTGTTGGCCTCCCTGGAGCCACAGACCCACCGTGAAAAACTGAACCAAAGTTTTGAGAGAAAGACCCATGGGACTGCTACCCAACACGTCAACAGAGCGCTCTGGATGTCTTTACCTTCACTCCAAAACTACTGTCAAACCGGAGACATATTGGACCCATACCAAGCTGACACTTTAATCTCTGTAACTAAATCCATCAGTGAAACATGAATTTGCTGCCTACGTTATTTTTTTCTTTCCTAGTCAGTTATTATCAGCCAGAAAAAGTTTGTCTCAAGGAATTCATTTCCCTCAGGATGCTATTCAGGTCCTAGAGTTCAATGAGAAAGAAGTATGGGCCCATCTCCAGGACCAAAACAGGTCCTTTGGGTATAGTGAGGTGAAGCTGGGCCTGGGAGGTCTCCCTGGAGCCCACCCTCATCAGTAAACCAAGTGGCTTTAAAGTTTCTATGGCTTTCTTCAACCTGATCAAAGAAACTCTAAGCTTGCCTAATTTTAACTCTTGCACTTATTCTTTTACTTAAGAATCCTTTGAAAATATCTAGGCTCTACTGAGGCCTAAGGGTGAGGTGATAGGATTCATGCCATCAACTTATGTCTTCCATTAAGTGCTACGAGGAGAAGTAGAAGGGGATTTAGGAGTATCTGCTGAGACGTGACCCTGGCTACAGTTAGGCATGGCATTTCAAGTGGCATTTCAGCTGAGAAATGAAGGATGCCTTGGCACCAGCCAGAATGCGGAGCAAACACCATGTTTGGGTGGTCATGGGTTAGAAAGGTATTAAACCAAAGAAGTGAAAGAACCCCTGTAAGCCCAAAAAATAATCAGTGAAGGAAACATGGTTCCAGTGTCCTGGTAGCAACATTCCAGCTTCCTTCCCCGGCTGTGGCTGTGGTCATGGGTCTCTAAACCCTCGTCCATCTCCACGCCCTTCTGGCTCACTCTCTACCAGGCCATTAGCTCAAGAATTTTCGGGTGCTAAAACACCTCCTCCATTCCTCCCCCCCCCCACACACACCTTTTTTTCTGTTTTCTTACAAGGGAGAGTTGACTGCCAAAGCTGCAGACTTCAAAAAGCACATGTCAAGACCTGGTCTGGACTGTGGCAGACCACGGGGTGTGTGCCTTCTGGGGCTCTGTTGAAACAACATCAAGGGCAGCAGACGTTTGGGGCAAGGAGAAACTGGGAGGTTTTCAGAACTGTCATAGCAAAGAGCTCACTCTCTGGGTTTTCTGTCGGGATGGTTCTGAGCTGCACAGCCAGGATGTCTGCCTTTAGAAACGGCTCCTGACTTTGGGAGCATCATAATTCCAGGCCTGAGATTTGGGGTTAGCGCTGAAGTTCACGCCAACTTGCTCATCAATGACCCATTGCAAGATAAACAGGTGGGAATTTTAAATTTTTATCTTTAGTGAAGTCGACTAAGAAGGTTTGTGTGGTTGTTTTATTTTGATTCAAACTTTTTTTAATTGCATAATAGGTTCTTGCTGAATAGCCAGGCTGGTCAGGAACCTGTGACCCTGCTGCTTCAGCCAACTGGGTGCTAGGATTATAATCAGGAACCACCATGTCCAACTCAAATTATATTGAAATGGTAAAAAACCACGTAAGCATGGTACAGAAACTTTATGAAATAGAGAGGAGGGAAAAAAACTTTGTGAGTCCATCACCATGTCACAAACTATCACATTCTAGATGCATGCACACTTTCCCCTGTTTTTGCTGTATGAATTTTCACTGTTTTTCTAATTTAATTTTTTCTCCTATTAGCATTTAAGCACTTCCCAGGGTCTTATAAATTTTTCCATAACGTTCCCTTTGAGCGTTTAGACTGCAAAAGTAGCACGTGCTTCTTGAAATGTAACAGGGCATGGGATAGCACAAAGCCAAAACGTATACCCACCTGACCCTCCTTCACCAATCTCATCCCCAAACAGCCAGCAGTCCAGCCTGTGCCCTCCCACACAGAACTGCCAAGCACAAATGATTTTCTGCACACAGGTTCTTGTTCTCCAAGAAAGCTTAACTTTCCCCCCTGCTTATCGTATAGGCTATGCTAGCAAACACCGTGCTTTTTGCGCGAAGGCTGCAAGATGACCCACGTGCTCACATCCTTTTTGCACCCATACAAGTTTCTTTCTAGAGTTGCTAGCTTGGAAATGCAATGTTCATTTTTTAATAGGTTGTGCCCTGTGAAGGTCATACCCATTTGTACTGTCACTAACAACTCTTACTTTTTTTTTTAGATTTATTTATTTATTATTTATACATTACTGTGCCTGCATGTGTGCCCACAAGCCAGAAGAACACATGGGATCTTGTCATAGATGGTTGTGAGCCACCATGTGGTTGCTGGGAATTGAACTCAGGACCTTTGGGAGAACAGCCAGTGCTCTTAACCTCTGAGCCATCTCTCCAGCCCCGGACCTTCCATTTTTGCTACTGTTGTTTTGTGTTTTTAAAACAAGGTCACTGTGCTCACTCTTCCTTCTCGACCTGTTAGATTGTGGATGTCATTGTTGTTGATTTATAATCATTTGTTGTATATTAAGAAAATTAACTCTGTATATGTGTCACAAAAACTTTAAATATTTGTATATTCTGATTTTATGGTTTCCCACTTTTGCCAGAATTTAAAATATGCAAGAAAATATTTCATGGTTTTCCCTCATGCCATTCTCCCTTAATAGTGATAAAAGTTTTAGCACTTAGAGGTAGTATAACTTCTTATAACCTTTATTTGTTGCTTCCAGATTTAGAGAATATAACCATTGCTGTGGTGAACAGTTTTATGTGTATAATTGACCTATCTTTCCATATTTCTGGCAATTATATATCTTTGAAATGGGAGTATTGAATCATGGCTTTGGTTGGTTGCTTGCTCAGTTGGTTTGGTTTGAGCCAGGGTCTTACTAAGTAGTCTTTACTGGCTATGTATTCACAGAGCTCAGCCTGCCTCTGCCTCTGCCTCCCAAGTGCTGGAATTAAAATCATGTGGCCCACTATGTGGCTGAATCATGTGTCTTCATAAAATATTGCAAAAATAATTTTGCCCCAAACAAACATCAGGAAGTTGTGAGAATCCCAAGAAAACTGTCTTTCTATATTCCCTAAATGCTTGTTCCTAGAGGGCTCGACATCATTTTTTATTCAGTACAAAATTCATATGGATGGTGGGAGGGGGCAAGCAAGAGGAAAAAAAAATCAAGGTCAGGTGTAGAAATCTCTTCAAGTTTAGGTAAAAACAGGAGCTAAAATGGCAGAGCCTATCTGCTTTAATCTGCAGGCCCATCCCCTGCAAACTCATGATCTAGGGAACAGCTTAGCTCACTCCTCTCCAGAAATGTAAACATTTTCCAAGGTTGGAGTGATCTCTTCACATCATAAAATGTATAATCCTTCTGAAGTGGGTCCTTAGAGTTTCAGGTTTTCAGGCTTATCAAATAACTGAAACAAATAAATCAGCCTTTTCCGGTTGGGGTCAGTGGCTTGCAGAAGTTGTTGGGGGTGGGGGTCGGGTCGAGCTCACCTGACTTTGCTTGATGTATCCCGCAGATGAGCTGACCATAAGAGCCTGTGTCCTCCACAAGCTGATAGCTCTTCCTGTGATCAGTTCAGTACGGAAACATTCACAGGTACTGTCATGGCTGAACTGTGTCCCCCTCAAAGTTCATGTTGAAATCTTAATCCTCAGAACCTACAAAAGTGAGTGTATTTAGACGTGGGGTTTAAGAAGGCAATTGAAGTTAAATGAAGTTGATGGGATGGCTTCTAATCCATGTGGTTGGTCTGTTTATAAGAGGTGAAGGCCCAGCATTCTCCGGGGAAGATGTGGAGACAGAGGATTGGCCATTCTCAGACAGAGGGGCTCAGCTAGGAAGCAGCTATGCAACCTTGGACTTCCAGGACAGAGAGTATAAAGAGCTTAGTTTCTTCTGCTTAATACACATGGTCTCTGAGAATCTACCCAAGATCCCCAAATGAAAGAATCAGTGTGCTGAACCCTATGTCCCCCACCACCTTGCTTCAGTAATTTACTAGGCATGCTGATGGCTTCTTTTAGAATATTCTAAATCCCAAACATCAGTCATATCACTCACTAATAAACACTGCATCTCTGTTAAGGCTTAAACACAAACCATATCCACCAGGTCATTATCTTACTTGACAAAGCTAATGGGTGGCTCTCAGACAGTGTTTAAGTCCTCCTTGTGCTTCAAAGAGGCGGTGCTTGATTACAGGCACTTTGTATAGAAATCAAAATTTAATTTGTATTGGGTTGTTACTGCTTGTATGTTTCTTTTATTGTAGCAGAGACTGTAGTCTTCTCTCTGGTGTGAGAGTGTGATTTATTGGAGAACGCTAGGCAGCTTGTCTTGGAGAGCACCCATTTTCTGATTTGGCTGATTCTTCATGGTGTAGCTTAATTTATTCCCCTCTGCCTTATATTTTCTGTATTTAGTAATCCAAGATTTAAAGGCCTGTCTATATTCTGCTTCAGTGTTTTAAGCAAGAATATTTCATTGAGATTTGAATTTTTAAAATGTTAGAGTAACCCACAATTTTTTTCTATTGGAAATATGCCTCACAGCACATACAAATGGTCTTGGGTAACTAGTAGAGAGATTCTGATTTTTGCATGACACTCAGAGAAAATAAAATGGGAGAAATAAGGAATATACCAAGGTTATCCTTTCCAATAAAAATCTATCTGAGAATGGAACCTTCTGACTGCAAGAATAGCTACTACATACTTCTGCTGTTTAAAAAAGAAAGGTAGGTAAATTATTTTGTTTTAAAATCACGTTGGTATGATTTTAAACAAAAGTATGCCCAGACCATCATACTTGAGCCGTGAGAGGCTTGCTTCTACTGTGTTAGAAACAGATGCTTTTCTGCTCAATTATAGTACACCCTAAGTCATTGATTCTCAACCTGTGGGTCAAGACCCTTTGGGGGTTGAATGACCCTTTTGCAAAGGTCACCTAAGACAGATATTTACATTATGGCTCATAACAGTAGCAAAATTACAGTCACAAAGTAGCAACAAAAATAATTTTTATGATTGGAGGTCACCACACCCTGAGGAACTGTAATAAAAGATCACAGCATTAGGGAGGTTGAGAGCCAGGGCCCTAAGTCCTCCCTAGGAAAAGGTGCTTCACTGAAACACTGTTTACATGGCAGTAACAACCTATGCTCTCAAATCAAATGGGGGTTTGTCAAGTCTGCGATGGACTACTAAGCACTCTTTAAAAATTCTATAGAACTATACATGTTAACATGTGCCATCTCTGAGGCAGAGCGTGTAGGGAAGAAAGCATGGAGAGCAGGTTACCTAAGCACACGCTAGTTATAGGCCTGGGATATTATTGCAAGAGTATAGAGAAAACAAGGAAGTGCAATCAGAGGGGTGGGCAGCCGGAATAGAAGATAGATTTGCTCTTATTTGTAGACTCTTCTGTGATGTCTGAAGTTTTAGCTATGGATAGAAATTACTTCTTCGGTATAACAATAAAGGTAACTATTGCTTTGGAAATCAGGACGTCCTGCATGGGTTGTCGTGATGTTCAGAGCTGAGCCGGGAATTGTGGGTCTCTGCCCTTGTTCATCAAGCTGAGAGATGGCAGACAGCTGTGGGGTTTCCTTTGAGACACTTTTCAGCTTGCATTTGGCCACTTTGAAGAGGCAAAGCAAACAGACTTTTGGAGCCGTTTTCAGGAATTGAAAGTGTTCTGTGTTTCAAAGGATTTTAACTCACAAATAGACCTTTCTCTAGACTGACATCACCTACTTTGAGAAACTGAAACAAGTAGCTTGTACCAAAAAAAAGTATAAATTATGATTCCTTCTGATCAAACATGCAATGTCAAGTCTGGAAGAAAAGAGAAATTTCCAAAATAGAGTCTGTTAGTGTTTCCATAAAACATGCCAGGGTGTACCATACATTGCAAGGACCAGGGGAGGAAATCCATTAATAGAACTGGAGAAACAATAACAAGCCCACGAGGGCCTGGACATTTTTAAAGATATGAGAACGAGCTCTTGGCTCTATAACCATACAGCCATTAAAACACCTGCCAGCAGGACTTCTTATTTGTGTAGGTCCCCTCCCCCCATACTATGTGTGGAAAGACATTTTCAAACAAAGTAAAAATCATTCAAGAAAACTCAAAGCCCTAGCTGTGAAGTCTGTCGAAGGCAACTTTTGGGAAGCATGAGCCACGTAGATCAGAGGGAAATGCAACAGCCAGTTGTCACAGACTTACCTTGCCAGAGGCCTATGCCTTATCCAGGTGACATAGACAGACATCTACTGATAGGACAGTTTCCAGATTCCAGGCTTTTGAGATCAATGCCATTAGGCACCATGGTTCTGTCTTAACACAGAGCAACTATCACCTCCTGGTTTGGGCCTTTATTCTAACAGATGAGCCTGTTCAAATCCAGCCTAAGCATGTGATTATTAGGATGGTGAGACCAGAAACCAGTCCTGAGATTCTCTGTCCTATTAACTGATCAAAGTCTTCATATTCTTTTTGGATAAAGGATGGATATTGGATGTGCTAAAATGTTATAAATAAAACATTGTGATCAAAGGTGCGGTTGAGGTTTGGATCTGAAACGTCCCCCAAAGCTCAGATGTTAAAAGAAGTGGACTCCAATGGAGCAGTGTTCAGAGCCCTTAGAAGATGCTTTGACGGTGCGGGTCCTGATTGGATCAAGGAGCATTATTGGGTAGAGTAATAAGCGGTAGAATCTTTAGTAGGTGGGTCCTATTTGGAGGAAGTGGGTCCCTGGCGGGGGTGGGGGTGGGGGCAGGCCCTGGAAGTGTTTATCTAGTTTCTGGATTCCCTCCCTCAAGCCCTCTCTCCTTCCTGGCTGCTATGAGAGCAACAGCTTGACTCTACATGCTTCTACCATGACAATTCTGTTGCACGGAAGGCCGAGAAACATTCAAGAAGCAGTAAGTTATTGGGAGAGGGGGGGCGTTTGTCCCAGCGACGGGAGGCTGACAGGATCTGTGTGGGCTCAGTATGGACCTCAGCTCTACCATCTGATCACTTCAAGACCTGCCTCAGAGGCCGGTGCTCCAGTTGAAAACCATGATGCAATTCTCTGGCACCAGAGGTTTTCTCTTCATGAAAACCTTCTCCCAAAAGCACCCCATGCCATCTGGGAGGACAGTTGTGGGCCTAGACATTCCATCAAGGGTCAGAACCTAAGGGAACTGTGGTCTTAATTTCCTTGATCTTCTGAATGGGAAGGTGAGTGGATTTTCAGCTAGGGTAGGGCCTCAAGAGAGGAAATATTCTGAGCAGAGTCTTGAAACTAAATTGCCAGGGAGTGGTGAGAGACAGCCATTATGGGCCAGCTGAGACAGTGACTCTTCCGTCATCTGCAAGGGGTTTGCTTTCTGAGATAGGGACTTTGCTGGTTAGGCTGTGTGACTAAAAGGTCCCTCTTAAGTTCCCTCTAAGCTTAGGTATATAATAGGAGCTATGGCCCCCTGGAGGAACCCCGTAGGTAATGGCAGGATTGCACAATTTTCAGGCTAAAAAAAATTTCCATCTTCATATGGACAAATTGCTTGTATTTGTCCATATGAAGATGGACAATGCTGAATGCAGATGCTAATTTTTTAATTTTTTATTAATTGCACTTTATTCACTTTGTATCACCCCTGTAGCTCCCTCCCTCCTCCCCTCCCAAACCCTTCTTTCCTCCCCCTTCTCCACGCATGCCCCTCCCAAAGTCCACTGATAGGGAAGGTCTTTTTTTCTTTCCTTCTGATCCTGGTCTATCAGGTCTCATCAGGAGTGGCTGCATTGTCTTCCTCTGTGGCCTCGTAAGGCTGCTCCTCCCTCAGGGGGAGGTGATCAAAGAGCAGACCAATCAGTTCATGTCAGAGACAGTCCCTGTTCCCATTACTATGGAACCCACTTGGACACTGAGCTGCCATGGGCTACATCTGTGCAGGGGTTCTAGGTTATCTCCATGCGTGGTACTTGGTTGGAATATCAGTCTCAGGAAAGACCCCTGTGCTCAGATGCTAATTTTAACCTATCCATAATTCAGACCAATGAAGTGTTTTCTTAGAAGCCATTCTGAGCAGCACAGATTACTGTTAAGGCTGCTATCATAGACTAGCCATATAGAATGATTGGATGCTTTGATTTATATTGAAGAATCAGTTCTTTCTTGCAGTGAATCTAAGTGAACCCAAATTCATTCTCCCCTCATCAAAATGGCTTCCAGCAATCACACCATTAGCTGAACTGATGTCCTGCTGAAGTGAATCCCCTGTGAAAAAAACAATCTAGTCTTCTCAAATCTTTAATGTGATGATCCCAACCATTCAGGAATCACCCCGCCCCCAAGGAAGAAGGGTAGTCAGTCCAGGATGGTTCTCTCCAATTAGAGTGAGGATGGACCAGGGGAGAGAAGGAAGATGAATTGACAGGTGTCCCTATTAAACACATTTGAAGGAGGAGCTCAAATGAGCCTAGTGAAAAAAGCTTACATGTTTAGCATAAGTTCTCTTTGTAGGTTCTAAAAGGGCAAGAAATACACCTGCTTTCTCGGCTCTCCGCTAGCCCTTCCTAAATAAGGATAGTGCCTGGCATGTAGCAAGAGCTCAGTAAGTGTCTGGGAGGGGCAGCAATGGCTCAGTGAAGCTTTTGAAGTTCTTCCCAAGCCCCCACCTACCCTCTCTCTGCCTTTCCCATCCTTCTCTAACCCACCAATTTTCTCCCTTGAAAGTGAACTTCTCCTTTGTGTTTTTCCAGTATTATTTCCGTGAGGACTTTTATGAACTTGATCATAGCTCAACAAAGTTTATAAAAGTTTTGAAAAGCTTATTGTTGTCTTTTATGGCAATATGTTCATCCCATTTATTTTTAATACTTGCTCACTTGCTAGATGACAGGTTTCAAGGGTAGAAGCTTGGCACTTCAGTCCTTTTTTTCTAAAGATTACTCTGTGTATGTGTGTATACTCGTGTGTTACATAAGGGCTAAAATATGAGCTCAGGTCCTCATGACTGAGCAGCAAGCACTCTTAACTGCTACTGAAAGTGCTCAGTGAAACTCCTTTCTATTAATGCTACACTGTCTCAACTAAAGAGGATCATTGCTCTTTAAAGCCTTACTTATAACGTTAACTTTTAAGACAAGCAACACACACAGCAGGACATTCCCTAGGAGGAAATGAAGGAAAAATGTACCTTTGTAAGTGCCATTGAATAGCTCTGAAATGTCCTCACCCTCTCTGATTCCCACAGACTATTTGATAGCCGGCCAGCTCACTGAACACAGCACCCATGGGTTATGTTGAACTGTTTAATTAACCAAGTGTAAGACTTTATGTTGAAGTTGCATTATACTTATTTTATATCTATTCTCTTCCCAAGGATCACCTCTCTTAATTGCTAAGAAACTCTATTCTTTTTCTTGAGAAAGTGTGAGCACATAGTGCAAAATTGTATGGTATTTCCATAGCAAAAAACTAACTCTCTGCCACCCTCTGTATTGAGTCATGATGGGGTGGAAAAGTCCACCAGGCTCTCCTCCCTTCCCTCCAATCAAACTCATCAGCAAGGGCAAACACTCTGCCAGCAGGTGGCAGGATGGTGTGAACAGATTAGCAGTTTGTGAACTCTAGCGCAGGTCAAACTCTGCAGCTCCTGGGCCTAGCTGCTGGTAACAATGCTGTTGCTTCCAGCAGTCTGCAGTCGGTTTAACGTGTGACCTGGTAGGCTGTATTCATGGCAGTTTGTGCGAAGGAAGAAAGTAAAAAGTGGCCGCCCTAGTTCTGTTGCGCTCTAAGCAAAAGAGAGAATGGTGTGCCCCTTCAAAGACATTGCAACTTGCCGGAGTAGAGGTTTGTTCTAGCTTTGTGCGACTTCATTTTGAGACAACATGGGAAGAGAAGTTTGTATATCTTTCCCACCAGAACCTTCTAAGAGAATAGTTGAGCTCATTGTTTTGAGAAAACCTTGTCTCCAGAGCTAAGGTCAAGGCGACACCCTTGCCCACCAGTACCTTCTAACGAAGCCACCACCAAGGTTTTCATCACATCACGTGTGGGATCCCTGCCTTCAGAAGGCCTGCTCTTGCTCAGTAGGTGCCAAGAACTATTGTGGGTGCTTTGGACCCCAGGAGGAGGCCAGTGGATGGAGAGGCCTGACAATTCCATACCACTCTATAGGCCAAGTGCCCGTGTCCGCTGGCATACCACGTGACACAGAAAAACCAGATCCTAACAAACTATCAGAGGCCCAGAATGGGCCCAGAATAGGACTGTGGCTGCTTCCCCTTCTGCACACAGTTCCCTCGGGCACTGGCAGGCTTGGCATCTCCCTACAGTGACAGAGCTATGGTTGGCTACCCCAGAGCTCGTGTGGACTCCCCATCGGTCCAAAGGCTGTATAAAAAAAGCTCGCTGCTGTGCAATAAAGATGGATCTGCACGTGATGCCGGTATCCAGAGTCTGTGTCCTGGGTTGGTGACTCAGTCTCCCTCACTCCATCCCGGATGCCGGTTCCCACAAACTATTAGCCATTCCATGCAGCTCTGACACTGACATTCTTATTATCGTCCTGCTAGATAGATGGGGAACTGGAGGGAAGAAACGTCTTACCCCAGTTACATAGGGTAGTCACCTCAGCACCCTAAAGCCAGAGCCTACTCATCTCTCAGTCTTTACAGGCCACCTATCTAGCAACCAAGCCCCCTCCCAGCTCATGCGCTCTCTGTCTCTGTCTCTGTCTCTCTCTCTTTCCACCCTCCCTTGTCTCTTCTACCTTTCTTCCTTTCTAGTTTCAAATAGCCCAGACTGGCCTAACTCACTATATAGCCAAGGATGACCTTTAACTTCTGATCTCCCTGTGTCTACTTCATAGCTGCTGGAATCCCAGGCATGTACTAGCCCGTCTGATTTCTTTCTATGTGGTGCTGAGGATCCAACCCATGGCTTCCTGGGGTCTAGAGAAGCCCTTTATCAACTGAGCTCCATCCCTGGCACCTTTATTTCTTGATCAGAAGCAAACTGAAAATAATACAGACTCGGATTTTCTTTTTATTTCAACCCTACAAAGAACCAAAGAATCATATCCTTTTACTCTCTTTAAAAACCATTCTGGGCTGGGGAAATGGCTTAGTGAATTAAGTGTTTATATTCGGATCCCCAGGATCCACTTAGAGGCAGGCTCAGTACATTTGTCTGTAATCCTAGCTCTCTTGCAGCAAGATGGAAGGCAGGCAGCAGAAAACTCAAGAAGCCAGTAGGTCACATAGGCTGGAGAACATAATTGTAAACAAGAGAGCCCATCTCAAGTTTGGATGGCAAGGACCAACACCCAAGGTTGTCCTTGGACCACGTTCCTGGCCTTGTATATACACACTCACCTACACTCACACATACACACACACTTTTTTAAAACAGTGGCAATGTATATCTCAGAGGTTTGTGCTGCTGTTTCATTGTCCTCTTGCATGCTTTTGGGCTACTTGCAAGCTTATCCCTTTCCCTCATGGGTAGCTGGAGGAGGCATTATATCACAACAGCCTGTGGGGCTGCTCACCTCCAAACCTCATTATGGCAAGTCACTTTCTCAAGCTGGCCTGTAACGCTTAGACAAATGATTGTATGAAGTTTTAAATAAACATACAATATTTACATTATGCTGTTTCTTGAAGTGATTTATCATCATCTTCTTTCAGTCCTGCTCTCTGGACATAAAAGACACAAGCTTTTTTTTGCAGTTTATACAAACCAAATCCTCTGTTTGCTCTGATTAAGCATTCATGGGTCTTTAATATTGCACAGGCTTTAGAGTGGGGATTATTCCCTTTGGGGGTGATGGAATTAAATGCATTAGCCAGCAGAGATAAGGGAGGGCAGGAGAGTTTAATTGCCATTAAAATAGATATGGTAGGCAACAGAAATAGAAGGCACAAAAACAGTCTGTAGTCTTTTCTGCCATGATAGAGGGAGTCTGTTCTTGGAACTTGTCCAAAGCTGATGGTCTGGAAGATGTAGGAACTAGACCAATACTGTGCCAGGGAACAAGTCCCTAGAACCCAGGTCCCAGGGTTCCTCAGCTGCCTCGTGCCTCAGGGACATTAATTTCCCAGGAGAAGGGGAACACCAGCCATCCACCATGAAGAAACTTCAGCTCCATCTGAAGTAACATGCTCCTTGAGCCATGCCACACCACATGTCATTTGCATGCCCATGTCTCCCCAAGGGCAATTCAGAAACATGATGAGAGCAGCTGCCATGGGCTGTGGCCCAACCACGCAAGTGGACTAGAGGAAACTGTCACAGGTGACTTCGTTGACAGGGTTTCACTTTTTTGCTCTTTCATAATTGGCTGGCCTGTCAGACTTTTCACCTTCATTCTTCCTAGGAATGGTGTAAATGGATCTTGTCACCCTCTCCCAGAAGCTGACCCTTGCAGTTCACAAGTTAACTTGTCCAGTGAGTGTGTGTGGCACTGATGTGGTGGAAATGGCTTTGGTAAAGCAATGTGTGAGCGTAACAGTTTAGCAGTGTTTTGCTTTTATGATTTTAGTTCCAAGCCTGACTGAAGATAGGGCAACAAAACAAAATGAATTCTTGACCAATGGAATGAAGAGCTATATAAGAAGTTGACCATAATAAGGGAAAATCCTAAATTCAAAATACAGAGCTTGGGAGATGGCTCAGTGGTTAAGATCACATACTGCTCTAAAGACCGCAGTTCAGCCATAGCACCCGCATTGCGTGACTCACAATAACCCCAAAGAATCCCATACCCCCTTCTGGCTCTGTAAGTACCTGCACTCACATGTACAAACACATTCACACACACATGATTAAAAATAAAATCTATAAAATACAGATACATGTATGTATCTTAGAAAACTCTGGCTTTATTCTTCCTAGAATTTCAGATAAATAATCAATAGACAGAAAACAGATTGGAGACTGTCTGCGGTGAGGTTAGCAAGAGGTGACAGAGAGGAATAGAGCGGGGACACAATAGGTACAAAAGATTCATGTTCAAAACATACACTAAAAATAAGTGCATTTTGTGATATGCAAATTACATTTCGACAAAGTTGATTTTCAGCTTTTATCAGTTTATAGTCCCAAGGAGCGAGCGGCAGGAGCCCTTTCCAAATCTTTTCTTTTAATATAAAAGAAAATAATTAAGCCAATGCTCTAGGAGTCATTAACAGTAGAAACGGGATCTTTTCCCCTCCAAACAAACACAACAAATATCCATCAGCCCCACTGACAGCCTGGCCTGTTACTCCCAACTGCTATCTGAGAAGTTTCAGGACTGGGAGGGTGGGGCAGGCCGCCAGCTCCCCCAGGCTGCCAGTCTGTGCATTCTCCCTCGTGGCTATCAAGCTTGCTTGATTGTAAGATGTGCCTTTTTCTCTCATGTGAACACCGAATACATATCCATCAGCCCCCTCCCCTGCGCGGTTTCAGTTTTCCTATCCTCCCAGAGCCAGGCGAGCTTCAACAGCCCCACCCCACCACCCACCCCAAAAGGAAGAGCAAAGTGCAGATGGGGGACCCAGGTTGCCTGAGTGGCCCTGCCTAACAACAGATGCCCAGCCCCGGGTGAGTGTTGGATTCAACTGTAGGACACTTGGCCCCTGCAACTCATTCTTTCTCCTAGCGCCAGACATGGCCGGCTCTTGCTGTTTATAGATACCCAGAGTTCGAGTTTTGTGATTCAACAGTTGATAGTGAACATAGCCCACCCCCAGAGGAAAGGCAGCCAGAGCTTTCTCTCTCTGTGGTCCTGCAGGCTCTTGCAGTGTTTACACTAAACTCCAGGCCTTGGAAGAGAATTTACAGCCTTATCACTGGAATTAAAGGCAGTGTCAGCCAGGGGGATGTGTGTCTCCTTTGCACCCTTTCCAAGCTAGGGAGAGTTGGCTTCATTTAAGGCGGGTGGCTATTTTATTCTCTCTCCGCCTCTTCCTGAAGTTCCTCTTTGAAGATTTCCTGTCATGTTATTTGGGATAATGAGGATTTATTTTTGCTTCTATTCCAATATTAATGTCTGGAAACGATTTCTATAGGAAAATATTCTCATAAAAATCAGTTTAGATGTAATCAATGCAAAGATTGCTGCAGTTCATGTTTCCTTTAAAAGAAACTCTCACCCATTAAATTAATGCAAAAGAATATTGAATGTGCTTATAACATTTGAAGAGTAATAACAGCGAACATTTAGCATAAAAGACTAGTCATTTCATTTTATGAACCTTGAATTTCACAATGTAGCCTGAGATTCAGTCACTTTTGGAGTCCCTTACCTTATTGGTCGGTGATCATAATATGTGTTTGCATTTGTGAACTTATATTTAAATTTTAAAAATAGGTGTGAATACTCATGAATTATAGCATGGAACCATATACATATTTTTGTTGCTTACCACCAGTACCATGTTTCTGAGTGTCCTCTGTCCTGCTGATGCAGCTATAATTCATTCTTATTCACTGCTGTATCTTCCCATTTTTTTTTCCTGGTCCACAATTGGATTCTTTACTGTTTTATCTATTTGGAGGACTGTAAACAGTTTTATACATTCCTCCTGGCATATGCTTTAGAAGCTTTCTGGGCCCAGCAGGGAGTGGATTTACTAGATCATGAGTTTATATCGTCTCTGTTTTCTCTACATGTCCAGATAACTCTCTCACTGGCCATATCTAAACGCGGAAACTGCCCACACTCTCACCGGTGTTTCCTACTGTCAGATTTGTTTCTTCTTCTGAACTTAGTGTCAATAAAGCAGACCCTTCTGGGCTGTAGAGATAGCTCGGCTGTTGAGAGCACTGGCTTCTCTTCCAAAGGACTAGGATTAAAATCCTAGCACCCACATGGCATATCACAACTGTCTGTGACTCCAGTTCCAAGGAATCCAACACCCTCACACAAACATACATGTAGGTAAAACATCAACGTACACAAAATAAACATAACTGGAAAAAAAAGGTTAGAAGACAGAGATTTTTAACTTGCAATGTCAGGTTACAGCTCTGGATGTGTGGCTGGGTTGCTCATTTCCACATGTATTGCAAATATCCACTCTTGTCCTTTTGCTATCTTTACAATGAATTTTGATGAATGGGGTTCTTAGTGTTAACACAGTTTAATTTTTCAGTCTTTGCCTAAATGGTTTGTGTATTGTTTTATTTAGGAAACACTTTCCTAACCCCAGTCTATAAAAAGAGTCTGGTTATGCTATCAAGAGTTTTTATCATTTTCCTTGCACATTTGTTTTTAATTCACTGGACTTCACTTTCACGTGTGTAGAAGACACAGACTTAGTTTTCTGTGCCATGTGAATATTCAATTTTCTCGATATCATTTTTGAGAGTCCTTGAAATGTAGCAGCTTCTGTCACAATCTAAGTATCTGTAGGCACACACAGTACACTGAGTTGTAATTCTCCCCAGTCTCTGTTTTGAAGCCATAGCCTCCTGAGAATTAGGAATCTACAAGGTCATGAGGATGGGACTTCATCGGAAGAGGACGGGGACTTGTTGTCTGTTACATAAAGACTCAGTGAGGAAGCAGACCCCCCTAAACCAGGAACCTAACCAAGTTAGTGGCCATCTTGATCCTGGACATCCAGAACTAGGAGAATGAATGCTGTCTAAGCCTCAGAGTCTGTAGCTTTGTTAGAGCCGCTCAGGCAGATAAGCATTGATATGCTTTCTGGACTCTGTATCCATTGTACAATTTGCCTATGCTTAACCTCAATCATAATGCATTATAAATAGCTATTCATATTAAATTGATTCTCCTTTGGCCCTGTAATTCTCTATATGCTTGTTATATTTGCCTCATCACTTCACACAAAATAAAACTTGGGGCTTTTTTTATAAGAACCATATCTAAATTTTGGCTGGGAGAACTCTACCCTAAATGATATTGAGGGTATCAATATCAGCATAGTATATGATTTAAGACCTCAGTAATGTACTTAAATAAATCTTCATAGTTTTATACACAATTTCTGAGCTGTATCCATAGAGGCTTTATGTTTTATGATGTATTGATGTTTGATTTTTTTTTATTTATTCATTCACTTTTGCATTGCTGGGGACCAAACCCAGCACCTTCTTTATGCTGAACAAGTTCCAGTAAGCCCGCACTACCCAGACTCAGTGAAGAAGTGCAATTGAGGGGTTTTTAAATAATTAATTAATTTTATGTATTACAATTTATTAACTTTGTATCCCAGCTGTAACCCCCTCCCTCATCCCATCCCAATCCTACCCTCCCTCCCTATTCTCTTCCCATGCCCCTCCACCAGTCCTCTCCCCTTCCATCTGACCCTAGCCTATCAGGTCTCATCAGAACTGGCTGCATTCTCTTCCTCTGTGGCCTGATAAGGCTGCTTCCCCCTCAGGGGGTGATTATAAAAGAGCCCGCCACTGGGTTCATGTCAGAGACAGTCCCTGTTCCCCTTACTAGGGAGCCCACTTGGATAGTGAGCTGCCATGGGATACATCTGTGCAGGGGGAGGGGGATTCATGCATGGTCCTGGGTTGGAGTATCAGTCTCAGAAAAGACCCCTAGGCAGAGATTTTTTAAATTCTGTTGTTCTCCTTGTAGAGTTCTTTCTAGGTCTTTCTATCTCCCCCTTCTTTCATAAGATTCCCTGCACTCTGCCCAAAGTTTGGCTATGGGTCTCAGCATCTGCTTCAATACCCTGCTAGGTAGAGTCTTTCAGAGGCCCTCTGTGATAGCCTCCTGTCCTGTTCCCTGTTTTCTCCCTCTTCTGATGTCGATCCCATTTGCCTTTCTGAATGAGGATCGAGCATCTTACCCAGGGTCCTCTTTCTTGCTTAGCTTATTTAGGTGTACAGATTTTAGTATGATTATCCTGTTTATTATATATCTAACATCACTTATAAGTGAGTATATGCCATGTGTGTCTTTCTGCTCCTGGGATACCTCACTCCAAGTAATCTCTTCTAGTTCCTACCCTTTGCCTGCAAATTTCATGACTTCCTTGTTTTTAATTGCTGAGTAGTATTCCATTGTGTACATTTTTTAAATTTAATTTTATTTATATACTTATTTATTGTAATTTATTCACTTTGTATCCCTGCTGTAACCCCCTCCCTTGTCTCCTCTCAGTCCCACCCATTCTTGTCTATTTCCCCTATGCCCTTTCCCTAGTCCCCTGATAGGGGAGGACCTCCTCCCCTTCCCTCTAACCCTAGCCTATCAGGTCTCATCAGTACTGGCTGCATCATCTTCCTCTGTGGCTTGGCAAGGCTACCCCCTGCCCAGGGGAGGTGATCAAAGAGGTGGCCACTGAGCTGATGTCAGAGACAGCCTCTGTACCCCTTACTAGGGAACCCACTTGGAAACTGAGCAGCCAATGGGATTCCTTTGAACAGGGAGTCTAGGTCCTCTCCGTGCATGATCCTTAGTTGGAGTATCGGTCCCAGCAGGCCCCCCTGGGCCCAGGTACTTTGGCTCTTTTGTTCTCTTTGTGGAGCTCCTGTCCCATCCAGGTCTTTCTATCTCCCTCTTCTTCCATAAGGATTCCAGCACTCTATCCAGCAATTGAGTTTATACATTGATTTTGACATCCAACTACTTGTCAATTGTTATCTACTGGTTATTTTCTTTTAGACTGGATTTTTCTCTAAGAATAAAGATAGTTTTGTTATTAAGCCAAACCTGAAGCATTCTGAGATTTTATTTATTTTTTTCCTTAACTGAATTGAGAAGGCTGGTTGTATGAAGCTGAGTAGAATTAACATCTGGTTGCTATTTTTACAAGGATAGCTCTTGATGTTGGATCAAGTATGAGGCTTACAGTAGATGCTCCCTGTCAATACTCAGGGAGGCAGAGGCAGGCAGATCGCTGTGAGTTCGAGGTCAGCCTGGTCTAAAAAGCGAGTCCATGACAGCCAAGGCTACACAGAGAAACTCTGTTTTGGAAAACAAAAACAAACAAACAAACAAAAAAATCATGTCATAATCTAGGCAAAACTCAATTTTGATGTTAAACTTTATTTTACATATTTTGTCTGTTTGCTTTTGAACCGAAGGGCCATAATAAAACCCAGGCTAGTTTAATTGCTTTCTGTGTAATCCATGCCAGTCTTGACCTCATGGTGATCCTCTTGCCTCAGCTCCCAAGTGCTAAAAGTGCTGGGATTATGGGCAAACAGCACCATACTTGACTGTACACATTATTCTTTGAAGCGTTTAATTTCCCTAAGGCTTTGTCCAGTGTCAATAATACCTCACCTTAGAAATATATTAAAACTACATATCTCTTTGTGACCTTTAGGTACCTGTTCCATTAGTCTTCTGGAAGCACCGCAAACGTTAGCATTTAGCCCCCAACTATGCTCTGCAGCCTTTGAATTTAAACCTTGAACTCATTATCTGGAAAACTCTTGGAGATGCATTTCTTGGACAGTGTGAGTGTAATTTTATCCTTGAGAATTATAGTCAGCTTCCTTCCTTGCTCTGTTTTGGGTCACTGTGCTTGCCTGGCTTTTCTTTGAATGGGAGCTGCAAGCTCTAGCTCTCCATCCTTACATGCTGCACGTGTCCCATCTCAAGTCTTCTGCTTCTCTACCATTCTAGAAGGAATCTCTTGTGTATTGTATGGATGCAACACCTGTCAATTAAAGAAAAAACAAAACCTACGGTCTATAGCTTAGGCAGGGAATAGGAGGTGAAACATTAGATAGGCAGAGGGATTCTGGAGTAAAGTCAGGTGTGGGAGATTCAGCCGGCAAGATGTGAAGAGGACAGAACACATGGTACCTGAGCCCAGGTAACAAGCCATATGGCAGAATGTAAATTAATATGAATACAGTATGAGCTAGTCAGAGAAGAGCCTAGCTGTACTGGGTATTTGTAAAGTAATTAATAAGACTTATGAGTTATTAGTTCAGGATCTTATAGGGGAGAAAGGAAAAACAAACCATAACACACACTCAATAAATAAAAATAGAATCTGAATAGATACTCAGAAGTTTAAGAAGCAGAAAATATGGCTTCAGTTCGTAGCACCTACATGCAACTCCAGTTCTAGGGTATCCAACACAGGCAGCAGGCACACATGTGGCACACGTATATGCATACAGGCAAATATTCATATACATTAAATAAAAATAAATACTTCATTTTTATAAAGAAATGAAAAGTGTGGCTTAGAGGATATAGCTCAGTTGGCAGAATATTTGCCTTCATGTACCAAGATCTGGGTTTGAACCCTTACACTGAATGAAAGTGGGTAGAGTGGTACATCCTATAACCCCACCACCCAAGAGACAGAGGGGAGAGGATTAAAAGACAAGGTTATCTTCGGCATGCACTGAAGGCTACGTAAGACCCTACGTCAGATGAAAAGGAAGAAAAAGAATGGAGAATTTTTTTTTAAGTTTATCTGACTTTACAGTCAAACTTCTTACAAGGGAGAAAAATAAATCTGGATTTAAAGCTCATGCCTAGAAAACAAGGTCCCTCAGGAGCCCCTACACATTTGCAAACTACCCCCAGCCCCCATCCAACATCTGCCTTTCAACACCCCACCCTTGGGTAAGGAAGTAAGCCTAGGTCCTCACACATACCAGGTTCTATTCCAACCCCTCCCACTTGACTCTTTTAGAGGGATGAAACCTTTCATTTGCTTAGCGACCCTAGGGTCCAGAATCCCTTTTATGGCAACAGAGCTGAGACCTTCCCTTTTATAAGAAGTGTCACCAGACATGGTTGTTTAGAAGTGAACATGACTGAACAGGGTCATTATGGGAAGAATTTTTGAAAAGTGAGGGCATAGCAAAAACAAACACTATTTTAAAACCTGGATCTGCTGACCTTGGGAACTACGAAATCTTCATTTTCCAAGCCATGCTTCACAGCTTCCGGTTGTTCCCCTGACACTGGCGACAGAACACTGGGAACCCTCACTGGCTCTGAAGGCTCTTTGCTCCCACCCTGGAACCCAGGGCCCTACTGCCTAGAAGGAGGGGCCTGAAGCGATGTCTCCACGACTCTTAAAAAGCCACGGAAATAAATGCAGTATGTTGTTGTTATGAAATGTTCTAATTGGCGATTAGAACGTGTCAAAAGTAGAGACACGTTGGGAACTGGAGCAACATCTCAGTAGTTAAGTGCACTCGGCACCTGCAGTCCCAAAGAATCTGATGCTCTCTTCTGACCTCTGCTGTCACTAGGCATGCCTATAGTACACGGGCATACTTGCAGACATGCTTTCAAGTAAAACATTCATGAATAGAAAATAAGTCACTTAATTTTAAAACATATTTAAAAATAAAAGAGTAGAGACACGTGGGTACCCTAAAAACCTACATTATGTTGAGCTTAGTCAACCCTAAGTAATCGTTTTAGTATTTTGAGTTCATTGTAAGGCATTCTAGGGGAGGCATATAGGTAGGAAGAATATAAGACGCAAGAGTCAGGATGTAGTTCTTAATAGAAACTGGAGATCAGCAGATGGAAGTTCACTATCTCTCTGCTTTGGCAGAGGTTTGTTATTTTCTGCACGCACGCACGCGCGCACACACACACACACACACACACACACACACGCACGCCCAAATGTTAATTCTGTAATTAAACTGCAAATAAGGAGTACTGGCTATGTACCTCAGTGGTGACGGTCTTGCCTAGCCTTGAAAAGCTGTGGGATGAGCCCCAGGACAGGGGGAAAAGGAGAGGAGAGAGGAGAGGGTGCAAAAAAAAGAAAGAAGAAAAGGGGAGAGAGGAGAGAAGGAACAGAGGAGGGAGAGATGAAGGAACAAAAAGAAAGGAAGGAAAGGAAAAAAGTTATAAACCCCGTGAGGGATGGGCGTACTGCTCACACACACACACTGCCGCCATTCAGCAATGACTTTTACTCTGTCGCTGGGAGCATCCTCTGTGAATTGTCTCTGCTCTGAGGGCCTCTCCACTCAAGGTTGCTCACATTGCCTGGCTCCGCCTGTGGCTGGCTGATGCACAGCCACGCTACCTGCTCTGATATTCCAGTCCCTCGAGTCTTCTAGAAAATACTGATTAATGAAGTGATACCCGAACTGAAATGGCAGGATCATAGTTCCTAACACCCACTGGCCAGCCTGCTGCGCTGAGCATTGTCCTGATTTGTGAGGGGCTATTCTGAAAATGAATTGTACAGCAGAGATGGCCAAGGACACTGATATGTCATATGGTTTTGATTGACAGGATAGTCAAGTAAGGCTAGTTGTTAGTATATGCTTATTTTTCATGTCTCAGGACAGTAGTAAGTATAGCAGTTGGTGGTATCCTGAGAAAATCAGTATCTTCTCTTCATTGTGATGAAACATGTTCAATATGCCGGCTTTACCTCAGAGTCCCAGGAAAGCTGCTAAAGCTTCAGGTATCACATTCTCACACAGCCGTGTCAAGGCAGAAAAAAAAAAAGAATGTTAATTCTAAATTTTTAAATTTATCTAAATTTACTTATGTATCCCTGACTAGCCAGAAACTCTGGCTGAACTCACAGAGATCTGCCTGCTGAGTGTGGAGATTAAAACTGGAATTTATTTATTTATTTGCTTGTTTAGGTAATTAGGAAAACGGTTCCTGGAATACTTTCAACAGACTCCCGCCCAGCCCCTTGGAGCATTAGCCCATGCTCTCACTTTCAGCAAAGATGGGAATCCAACTGTGTGACTCGGGAGTTAGGTCCTAGTACCAAGAAGACTGAGGAGCTCAGCAATTGTCACGGCACATCTGCACTTCATTCTCTAAGTCACTTGTTTAACCGAGAAAGTTACTTATTGCCTGAAATAGCATCTAATTGGCGCTTTCAGGGTTGGCCCTCTGGTGTGGGCTTTCACACCTGTAACCTCACTGTCAGACCGAAGCAGGCGGATCATGAGTAAGACACCCTCTCTCAAAACAAAATCTGCACAAAAGGCCATTCCTTGCTTGGGAGGCTCCCCTGGCCAAATGAAGCTCTCTGTACTCAAACTGCCAACTTCTCTTGCTTCACTGAAACATACCTAGTTAAAGTAACTGCATTTATCCTAGCTTTAGGTACTGTTGGCAAATTAAAAAAAAAATCTGTGTGTGTTTAGATTGTGCAACGTGATGTTTTGCTGTATACATGCTATACACACTATGAAGTGATTACCACAACCAATGTAATTAACATATCTGTACCCATAACTACTGTGTGTGAGAGAGAGACAGGAGAGAGAAAAAATTAAGATCTTGGCAAATTTTACAATTTCAAGTATAGTTGGTCAATGTTATTGATTATGCAAGAAATTCTACTTCTCCTCCACCGCCTCCTCCTCCTCAAAGGTAGCTAGCCCATCAAGAACTCATATTTCCTGAGCCTTCCCTTTTGCACCCATTAGTCTGTCTCATCAGATTGTGAAGTCACAGTCCCACAGTAGATGGGAAGGGGAAAAGACAGGTGCTGTGTCAAGGGGAAAAGACAGGTGCTGTCTTGGCTCTGTGCCCCTGCTGGCTGGGTTTGGTATCAGCACCCCAACCTCCACTTTTTTTTTAAACAAAAAGATGCGTTACTGAGCTGCTTTCACTCTGTGTATTCCTTTGTGTGACATCCAAGTTTGCTCTTTGTTTCTAGCAACCATACACTATTAACTCCAGAATATTTTCATCCTGTGTAATGACGTATTTACCATTCAACACACTTCTCCCTTTCCCCTGGCAACTTCTACGTTCTAGTTCTGTGAGAACAAAGTTTTCAGATTCCTCATATAAGTGAGATAATGCAATATTTTTCCTTCTGCGTCTGGCTTATTTCACTCAGCACAGTGCCCTCTAGGTTCCCTTCTGTTGTCGTAAATGGCAGGGCTGAATAGCATGTCATATTGCCTGCACACACATATAGATAACATGTTCTTCCCCATCTCTTGATGGATATTTAGGTACATCACACACACTGGCTATTTTAATTCTTCTCAGACATATTGATTTCTTTTTGGAAAGGATGTGTTTTATATGAACTAACTAAAATAAAACTTTTTGCTGACTTCATAGATATATATTTTTCTAATTTGCAATCGAGATACCTTGGTTTTTTTAAGACTGAAAACTCGATACTATGAAAACAATTCAAGCTGTCTCTAAAAACAAAGCTTTAAAAATCACTAAGGGAGAAAACAGGAATATAGGACAGAAGCATAGGAAAAGTAAATTCAGAGGGAATTTTCTCTCTTGACACACTGACAGACATGGTGGGGGAAGCAGCAAACTGAGCTAATATTTGCATTTTTCCATTTGCCTGACCCCTGACTGGAAGTTCTCCACCCTCTCCCGTCAGCAAATAGGACTCATCTCCTCTTCTAATTCTTTTCACGGACATCATGCTGATACTACATCATAACTTTGCAAAGAGCATCTTGAATCCATTCATTATAGTATTCAAAATGCCTAGCAGAGTCGTTCGCACTTTGGTAAATGGCTGGCAATTATTTCATGAGCATCAACCAGCAAGACAATGTCACTGAAGGAAGTTTGCAGTGTGTATGAATAGTTAGCAGTGTCTTAACTGAAACTTGGGAGAGACTTTTCTAAGGTTTTTAAGCCCCTTGGTCCCAGCCATTCTTCCTGTACTGGGTCAACCCTAGGCCCTGGCTCATGTTAGACAAGTACACTGACATTGAGCTATGTCCCTGTGCCTTCTACTTTTAACACTTTCTCTAAACCAGGTATTCCTTGCACTTGAGAAACAAAGCATGGTCTTTCTAGAGCTTCCAGGCTGGTGGAAGATACAGATACAGGCAAATAGCACCCTTTACACAACGCCAGGCAGCCTTCGCCACATGAAGACCATCTACCTGACATAGCATAAATGGCTTTCATGCTCTGACTCACATAAATGTCAGAAGAGTCATGGGAATGGGAACTGTGGTCACCTTTACCTTACATGTTCAAGAGCTGGGGTACAGACAGATTTCCTCCAGCGCTCAAGAAGTCACAGCCAATAAGCATCAGCTAGGAGCAGACTCCTGGGTCACACTGACTTCCAGTAATCAGTTTTTTACTTGTTTGTAATTGTTTATTTCTGTTTCATTTGTTTGTTTTGTTTTTGAGACCGGATAACATGTAGCCCAATATGCTAGTTAGATTTTTTTTGTCAACTTGACCCAGATTATGGTCATCTGGAAAAGGGGAGCCTCAATTTTAAAAAATGCCCGCATTAGATTGGTCTGTAGGCCAGTTTGTGAGGGTATTTTCTTGATTAATGATTTATGTGGGAGGGCCCAGCCTGCTGTGGTGATGCCGGCCAGGGCAGGTGATCCTGAGAAGCATAAGAAAAAGGTAGCTGGCTGTGAACCCAGAAGCAAGCCAGTAAGCAGCACTTCCCTATGACCTCTGCTTCGGTCTCTGCTTTGATATTGAGAGCACAGCATGAAGATCTTTGCACCTATGGCACTCCAGGAAAACCAGGAATGGTAAGCACACAGGGTTGAATTCTCAGGGAATGGGACAAAAACCCTGTTTTTCCATCCAGAAACCTGGAAATTGGAGGTGATTAACAATCTGGTAATCTGTGTTATTTGTTAGGCCAGGCCATATCAAGGTCCTACAACCAGGATAGTAATCTACATGACATTATAGCCAGGGGTTCCCCAGGCTCCCACAACTAGGGCCAAAGGTGGCTAGTAGCCCACATGACCTCTAGGCTATAAGTATGATTGAGACCAGGCCAGATCCTTCCTTAGGTCCTTAAAGCTAATACAGGTAGCCTAGCTCTAGAACCCATTTTCTTGGAAGAAATGACATCTACCCAGAGTGGAGTTTTAAAACAATTATGCATTCCTGTGCACTAGGAAATTTATCCCCAAATCATACTGTGTTTTAAAATGCTGGCAATAGACCACCTGGCATCAGACTCCCAAAAGTTTGATCCGGATTGACAAAGTCAAGCTGAACCGAGTTTTCATTCTCACTCCTTCAAAGTTTACTTCTCTGCCTGAACACCTACAGTGGCCCCCTTCACTTCCTGTCTTGGATTCTCTCAAGGATAGACTATAACCTGTAAGCCAGATAAACCCTTTAGTCAGTCTCTCTCTCATGCATTTATTTTATGCATGTGAGTAGTCTATCTGCATGTACACCTGCATGTCAGAAGAGGTCATCAGACTCCAGTATAGCCAGTAAGTAATACCCAGTTGTAAGCCACCATGTGGTTGCTGGGAATTGAACCCAGGTCCTGTGGAAGAGCAGACAGGGCTCTTTCCCAATGAGCCATCTCTTCAGCCCTTGGTCAGTATTTTAATCACAAGCAGAAGAAAGAAACTTGGACACTTGGACTGGCCTCAAACTTTCTATGTAGGCAAGGATGACCCTGAGCTACTGATCTTCCTACCTGCACCCCTGAAATGATGGAATTAGAGTATGCACTGAAAATTCTAGCTCCCCCAAGAACTGAGGAGAGGTATACAGTGCTATTAAGCATATTTGAAGGGGGAACCCCCTAGTTAAAATATCAGGGTGGATGCAGGAGGCTCAATGGTGGGAACTTTAAGAGTAGCATCTAAAGGCAGGACAGCACTAAGGAAGTGAGCAGCTACTAGGGATAGGGAAGCTGACCAGCATGACACAAAACAAGAAAACAGACCCAGAAGGGAATGTATTCCTGAGCACAGCCCATTCTGAGGCCAGTTTGGAAAGGATTTGCACATTCACTCTTGTAGTTAATGCTTACAGCCACCAGGTACAGCCTGGGAGATTTAAAGTAGATTTAACCAAAGCCTCCCAGGAAAGGCAAAGGAGGAACTTGATGCCAGGTGTCCTGACTCCGCTTCCTCACTGCCGTATCATCAAACCACAAAGACCCAGCAGCCCGAGGGTAGAAAGGACAGGACACAAGTGACTTGAACGTGCAGACGAGTCAGCAGGAATTCCAGGACCACGGGTGCCTAAGGAGGTATGTTTTATCTGGATGTAAAAATGGAAATGCAGTTCGGAATCCGAGCCAAGGCCAAATTACCCTGAGAGCTGACAGAGTTCAAACATCAGCCGAAGTCCTGGTGTTAGACAGGGCCCCACGGCTTCGGATGGTGCAGTGGGAAACTGTTTCTGCAAGAAATAATATGGTTCGAAAATAAGGGCTCATGAGGAAAAGGCAAAGGAATTTGGGTTCTTTTGAAGCACACCATCAAAGTTTGCTTATCAAAAACATTCTGAAAGAGAAATGACCAGTTTAACCTCTGTTAAACATTTATCCTCTCTCTCTCTCTCTCTCTCTCTCTCTCTCTCTCTCTCTCTCTCTCTCTCTCTCTCTCTGTGTGTGTGTGTGTGTGTGTGTGTGTGTGTGTGTGTGTGTACATGCATGTACTGGTCAAGGAGCAACTTACAGAGTCAATTATTTCTTTCTACTCTGTGGGTCCTGATGCTTGCCCCAGGTTGGGCAGCAAGCAAGTTTACCCGTGTGTCATCTCCCAGGTCGTAGGCCAGTCTGAGAGTTGTTCTAAACAGTGGTTCTCACCCTTCCTAATGCTGTGACCCTTTAATACAGTTCCTCTCATTGTGGAGACCCTCCCCCCCCCCAACCTTAAAAATTATTTTGTTGCTACTTCATAACTGTAATTTTGCTTTCTTCTAAGTGGAAATGTAAGTGTCTGATCTGCAGGATAACTGATATGCGGACCTCCAAAGGGTCACGACCCACAGATTGTGAGCCACTGTTCTAGAGCCCCCTAAGCACGTTTCCTGACTGTGTTAAAGAAAAAGCCAGCTGCAAATTCAAATGAAATGAAAAGAGAGCTTCCAATGAAATAAAGCTACAGATAAGGGCTTTGGAGGATAATCCATTACAGCATAATGGAAAGTAGGTTTTTGTTTTGTTTTTGTTTTGTTTAGAACAATGGAAACAGTGTTAACACACAAACTTGTCAGCTTTCACCGCCAGCAGGGCTAAAGGGAGCTAGCAATGAGCTGATGCCTGCACAGAGACCGCTGGCTCAGGTTCCAGAAGAAGACAAAGAGTAAACACCGGGTCCCAGGCTCTGGGCTCTCTGTGGAGTCAAAAATCCCTTGAGGACGGGGCTCTGATACAGAGGCTTCAGTCCTGACCACAGGCCGCCAGAGCAGAGAGAAACCAACACAGCTTGGGTTTGCTGTGTCTTTCCTCTTTCCTCTTTGACTTTTCTTTCTTTGAAAGCGTTAGACCGCTACTTCACCCACCTAACTTGCCCAGGGCAACGGTATAAACTCAGACAGAAAAAGAATTTTACCCCCAGAAATACTGAACTCCAATATAGGTTGATGGGAAAGTGTGTAAAGCATTTTCTCACCAGGTTTTTTTTTTTTAAAGATGTATCTAGAATGATTCTGAGGAGAAGAGCTACGTAAAGACCTGGTTAAATATTTTTTAAGCGCGCACATGTATGTATGTGTGCTTAAGCTTTCCACTGTGTAGAAAAACTATACAACTCAAGTAAACCTAAAGAAAATAATCACTACCCATAATGACACAATCTAAAAAAAAATCACATTTTGTAATTGAGTGTATTTCTTTCTGTGTTCTATCTACCCATAGTATCCAGACAGTCAATGACTTCTCATTAGATTCCTGGCAACATTCTATGGGAAACAGAAAAGCAGTTATCATAATAAAAATAAAATTATGTAATATAATAGGCCATGCTGGGGGCGTGGGAACAGGGCAGGTTGAGGCTGATAAGGCGAAGCAGCTGGTTGATTGGATGCCTTACTTGTGCTACGATGGTAGAAAACCCAAGGCAGTCTTCTGTGTGGTTGGCTCAAGGCAGTCTTCTGTGTTCCACCAGTGGAGTTTCATTTTCATTTTGATTAACACCTCAAAGCATGAGTTTGAACAAGGTTTCAGCCACTTCACAATCACCCAGGGCTTGGGCCCTTCGGTCCAATAGTGCTGTTTTGATGCTTTCAGGGTTCCTTAGGAGCGGGATAAACCAGAAGCACAAACTTCAGAAACTGGGTGTCCCAGTTAGGATTTATACTGCACTACATACTGAGAGTTCATTGCTTGGGAAGTATGGAGAATGTGACAGGAGCTGTCAACTTAGTGGACAATGAGTGGCAAGCCACGTGTGCCATTTTATTCATCACTCACCACCCTCTAGAAAAGAGGTATCGTTTTTTTTTAATTTAATTTAAGTTATTCTTTAAAAAAATTTTAATAGAAAAAAAAAAAGACCTAGAAAATGGCTCAGTGCATAAAGGCAGCTGCTACCAAGCCTGAACTCAATCCTTGGGATCCATTTCATGGACGGAAAGAACTGACTACAGGAAGTTGTCCTCTGACCTCCATACGTATACATCATGGTATGTTGCCCACTACCTTCTCACACACAAAATACATAAGCATAATTTTTAAGAAAATGTGTGTGAGAGAGAGAGAGCTTGCACTTGCACTCAGGCACACAGTTCATATGTACGACAGAGGATCCTACTCTATTGCCCTCTACTTTATCCTTTGAGGCAGGGCCTCTCACTGAAGCTGGCTGTCACCCGTTGGGTGCCCTGCAAGCTCTGGTGATCCTGCCTGCCCCTATGTCTACCCCTCTCATGGTAGGAGTGCAGATGCACTTGATTGTGTTAAACTTTTTTTCGCTGCTTGCTTTGCATGGGGGCTGGTGATCTGAATGCGGGTCTTAGTGCTTCTTTCATGATTTGGGGTGCCCTTGTGTTTGATGCACAAATGTTAAGAATGACAATATCCTCTTGGTGGAATTTTCTTTTGGTGGGTACGTAGTGTTCTTACCTACCTCTTCTGGCTAGTTTTAGTTTGAAGTCTATTTTGTCAGATACTAAAATGGCTACACCTATCTGGGTATTATGGCACATGCCTGTATTCCCAGCACTCTGGGGAGACAGAGACAGTTGGATCTCTATGAGTTCCTGGCTAACTAGGTCTACAAAGTGAGTCCAGGATAGCCAAGGCTACACAGAGAAACTCTGTCTCAAAAAAACAAAACAAAAAAATAAAAACAAACAAAAATGTCTACAGCTGCTTCTTAGGCCCATTTGCCTGGAATATCTTTTTCCATCCTTTTCCCCTGAGGTGATATCTGTCCTTCATGTTAAGCTGTGTTTCTTGGATGCAGCAGAAGGATAGATCCTGTTTTCATATTCATTCTATTAGTCTGTGTCTTTTTATTGGGGAGTTGAGACCATTGATATTGAGAGATATCGATGACCAATGATTGTTGATTCCTGTTATTTTTGTTGTTGTTGGTGGTGGTGATGTGTGTGTGCGTGCACACACACTTCCCTTCTTTTGAATTGCTGGTTTAAGATTACTAATTCCTTGTGTTTTTGTGGGTATACTTAACCTCCTTAGGTTAGAGTTTTCTTTCTAGCACCTTCTGTGGGGCTAGATTTGTAGATAGATACTGTTTAAATTTGGCTTCATCACGAAATGCTTTATTTTCTCCATCCTTAGTGATTGAAATAGTAATATAGTATTCTGGTCTAGCGTCTGTGGTCTCTTAGAGTCTGGAGCACATCTGTCCAGATGCTTTTGTCTTTTAGAGTCTCTGTTGAGAAGTCAGGTGTTATTCTTATGGGTCTGCCTTTATATCTGAGCCTCATTCCCTTTTAACTGTTAATATTCTTTCATTTAGTGAAAGAATGTTCTGTACATTTAGTGTTTTGATTATGTGCTGAGGGGAATTTCTTTTCTTTTTTGATATATTTTTTATTTTTATATTAATTACAGTTTATTTACTTTGTGTCTTAGTTGTAGCTTCTTCCCTTATTCCCTCCCCATGACACCTTCCCTCCCTCATCTCCTCCTTGCCCCTCTCTAAGTCCACTTATAGGAGAGGTCCTCCTCTCCTTCCATCTGACCCTAGCTTATCAGAATTTCTTTTCTGATCCAGTCTATTTGGTGTCTGTATGCTTCTTGTCCCTTAATAGGCATATAACCTAACCTTCTTTAGGTTAGGAAAATTTCTTTTATAATTTTGTTGAATTTTTTTCTGTGCCTTTGACCTGACTTTTTTTCCTTCCTCTATTTCTATTATTCTTAGATTTGGTCTTTTCATAAGATCCCAGATTTCCTGTATATTTTGTGCCAGAATTTATTTAGACTTAACATTTTCTTTGACTGATGTGTCCATTTCTTCTATTGTATCTTCAATGCCTAATGTTCTTTCTTCCATCTTTTGCATTCTGTTGCTGAGGTTGCCTCTGAGGTTCATGTTTGAGTTCCTAAACTTTTCATTACCTGATTTCCCTTAGTTTGGGTCTTCTCTATTGATTCTGTTTCCACACTCATGTCTTGATTTGCTTTCTTCCTTTCTTCCAGTGTTTGCTTGTGTGTTCACAGATATCTTTACGGGGTTTATTTGTTTCCCTTTTAAAGACTGCTGTCATCTTCAGAAGGATGTCTTAATGTCTTTTACTTGTGCTTCAGCTATGCTGGAATACTCAGATCCTGCTGTGTAAGGGTTGCTAGGCTCTGGCAGAGGCATATTGTCCTGGCTATGACTGATTGTGCTTTTATGCTGGTGTCTAGGCATCTGGATTTGGGAAGATTGTGATTCTAAGAGCTGATACCTGGTCTTGTCTTTGTGGTCTTGTCTTTGTCTTTGTGATACCTGTATATGTGGGTGTTTTCTTCTTTGATTTCTGTCATCCTCTCTGTTCCTTAGGAGGTAGTGGTTGCTGTGTGTTGACTAGTGAAGAATCCTGGGATCCTGCTCAATGTGGCCACGGCAGGGGGCTATCCAGGTAAAGTGTGTTTTTAGGAATTGGGAGCTGACGCTTAAGAATGGGGATGGGCTGACAGGGGCGGAGTTGGGGGAGTCCTCATGGGGGGAGGAATGCAGGGTTTTCTATCAGGATCTGCTTAGTCCCCTGGGAATGGAGACAGAGAATGAGGAGAGGCCTCAATATATAGTCTGCTGCAAAGCTGGGGATGTGATGAGGGACAGGATATGAAGAGGAGAGGGATGAAGCTCTGAAGCTTGACTGTCAGCTGCTTTGCTGGCCTGCTTGCTTCTCTGGCAGGCTTGGCTGGCCAGTCCCCGGGGGAAGAGAGGGAGTGCCCGTTGGAGTTGGGGGCCAGGATAATAGATGAGTGGGAGGAAGGTTGGAGGATCTGCCTGAGAAGGGGGAAGAGAGGAAGGGGAGGACATCACAGCAGGTGGTTTGCTGCAGAGATGGGGATGAGACTACACTTAGAATAGAGGAAAGAGAAGTGAAGGTCTGCAGTGCAGCTAGCTGCTTCCCTGGCTGGAGTGCTCAGCAGGTTCCCAGGGAACGCCTGCTGGCACTGGGGACCATGATAACAGAATGAGTTGGGAAAAGGAATGTTGGAGGAGAAGGTCTACATGATCCTTTGGCAACTTTTGGCAATGAGATATGTAGGCAGTGTTTTCAGCGTAAGCTTGGAAGAAGGCCAGTCTCAGTCGTTACCACTGGGAGAAGTGAGAAGGCATGGGTGCTCAGTGGTTAATCCACAGAATTGAGACTGAAAACAGGGCTTCAAACTCCAACATCAGCTCTTCCCTGCCCAGTAAACATGTGAGAGAGTTCTCTCTGGGAACTGACACGCTGCACTCCCAAGATCCTCCTCATTGCCACGGCTGTGGTCTGATCGCCCCTGACCTTTGCAGCCACTAACATGCTGTATCCCAGATTATTTCTGTAATGGCCTCAGCTCCCTAGTATTTAACTGTACATATTGAATATGATATGTTTTCCGTGCTCTTTCTTCTAAGTCAGTGAGCAAGTTACACAACTGTAAAGCTTCACGATTTGTCTTGAGCATGAGCATATGATTATTTTGTATTACATTAATCAATATATTATTGCAGATATGATCCCTCAACATGTCATTGGACATGCCTGCATTGTGGGAATTGCACACAATTATATACTTTTTAAAAATGGCTTTACTTGAGGCTGGAGAGAAGGCTCAGTGGTTGTGAGTGAGTCCCAGTCTTTGCAGGAGACCCAGAGTAGGTTCCCAGCAACCACACAGCTCCAGAGGATCTGACAACCTCTTCTAACTAACTCATGTACCTGTATATGTGGTGCATTTAAATTCACACAGGCACACTCATATCCACCTAAGTACTAATAAATAAATCTTTTTAAAATCTTTACTCAGTTTTGAAAAATATAAAAATTTCATTTAGTATAGTTTTTTAAATGTCTGGGAACTTCCTAAAGAAGAATAGAACTTTTCACTGCTCCTGAACAGCCCAGATGCCTACAGCGCTGACTGTCTTTGGCACCCCACTGCTCTGGGGTGCTTCCCTCCCCGGACACCGCTGTCATAGTTTCTGGCTCTACTGTAGCATTGCTCCCACAGTGTACTTAGAAAGGAGTTAATTGTGCACACCTCTATGCAGGTTGCAATCTCCTTTTGAGTAAAATTCTTTTATTTCTCTCACATGGTACAAAACAATACAAGATAGTCAACAAAGGCTTAAGTTCTGAATAACTGGATATTCAAAGGATTTTAGTGGTTTAAGTGTTAACATACAGTATACCAGCCTAGAATAAACATCTATTCTGATGTTCATTCTAAAATAAGAAATTTTTAGTATTACTAAGAGAAGAGTATTAAATCTGTTGTGATAGATGCAGGATGTATGTTATAACATAGATACATGAAGATCTGTTGAAAAAAAAAGACATTTAAATCTGGGCATGGTGACTCACACCTGCAATTTCAGCCCTGGAGAGTGGAGGATTGGGAGTTTAGGATTATCCTCAGTCACATAGTATGTCTAAACTGAGAATGGGATACATGAGAACACTCCCGCAAAAAATGTGTGAATAGCAAGCTGACAAGGTGGCTTAGACTGCTGCCAAGCTTGATGACTTGAGTTTGGCCCCTTGGATCCATGTGGTAGAAGAAGAAAGCCAACTTCTGCATGCTGTCCTTTGCCTTTGACACATGTGTTATAGCACCCTCAGGCCACATCCCCACTACATAAATTAGATGTTAGTAAATTTTTAACTCATACCTATTTTTCTTCTTTTAATAGTATTTCTAGATTTTCTAATTCCAAGATCAACAACAGAGAATCCAGTGAGTGGCAATGTAATCCACATTTGTGTTTGGTTGTACGATGGACTGGTAGTGCAGACCTAAATCTGATTAAAAGGGCAAAGTCGTTTGCATAATTTTCATGGCTTTCTCCATTTGAACCTCAGCAAAATGTCACAATTCAAAGCATGTGTGATCCCAGGACTATGCTCTCGGAATGAAATCCTTTCTAGAATGTGTGTGGTTTTTATCATGGGATTTTAGAACCCCCAAAATACCTAAAAGATTGTGACATTCAAAGTACATAATTTCAATATTTATCAACAAATGCCATTGAAAGAAAATTTAAAGTACCACTAAAGTTTATACAGTGTGGTTAAAGTTCTTTCTCATCTTTCAGGAAATATCAATTTGCAAGTGTTCTTTACAAGCTTTCTGTATGTGAACATACTTTAACCTATCTGACAATACTCATACAGACAAGCCAGGAAGCTGTGATGACCTCCAAGAAATGTGGGAAATTATTTTATAATGATGCTTAGACCTAGTACTACCCATATAATAAATCAAGATAAAGATTCTGAGATATATATAATATGTATATAATATATATATTACACATAGTAAGATCCACAAATATTAGGATGACAGCTTGATTCCTTTGCATATAGGCAAGCTGCTGTGATCACTGCTGGCTGGAATCAAAGGAGGGCAATAAGGTCACTCCTAGAAAGTCCCCTCTGGGCTAATATCCAGAATATATAAAGAACTCAAGAAGTTAAACAGCAACAAATCAAGTAATCCAATTAAAACATGGGTTACAGAGCTAAACAGAGAATTCTCAATAGAGAAATATCAAATGGCAGAGAAACACTTAAAGAAATGCTCAGCATCCTTAGTCATCAGGGAAATGCAAATCAAAACAACCCTAAGATTTTACCTAACACCCATCAGAATGGCTCAGACCAAGAACTCAAATGACAACACATGCTGGAGAAGATGTAGAGGAAGGAGAACCCTCCTCCATTGCTGGTGGGAATGTAACAACCACTTTGGAAATCAATTTGGTGCTTTCTCAAACAATTAGGAATAGTGCTTCCTCAAGATCCAGCTATGCCACTCCTAGACATATATCCAAAAGATGCTCAAGTACACAACAAGGACATTTGCTCAACCATGTTTGTAGCAGCTTTATTTGTAATGGTTCTATTAATCCTAAACAGCTGTATAACCAAATCACCACACAGAGACTATGATTTATTTAGTTAACCTAGAACAGAATGCTGGGCAATAGTTAAGCCATCCTAAATCTCCAAGCCCTCATAGTTTCCTAACATTTAGATTCCCACATAGGTATAATGTTCTTTTGAAATGTATACTCCTTACCCTTGTTCATTCAAATGCTGATTTCTCTCCACCACTCTCTGGTTTCAATCCAGACATTGCATTATTCTAAGCATCACCTGTCTCAACTTTGTGTAAACATGCCAAAATAAAGCAACTTGCCACAATGTTGAGCGATAGAAAGGAAGCAAGAAGAGAGGGAGGAGCCAGAGGACAGGAAGGTGGGAGGCAGAGGAGGAGGAGAGAAGGGCAGAGGAGAAGTCTTGGAACGAGGTGGAGAAATGAACCTGAACCAGACTTCAGATATCACTAAAACCAAGGATAATGTGGGACTCTAAATGTTAGAAAACTATGAGGGCTTGAAGGTTTAAGATGGAGTAACTATTGCCCAGCATTGTGTTCTAGGTTAACTAAATAAATCCTAGTCTCTGTGTGGTGATTTGGTTATACAGCTGTTTAGGATTAACAGCAGAATTAATAAAAGATAAAGCAGTAGTAAAATAATAATTACCACCTACAACATAATAGCCAGAACCTGGAAATAACCCAGATGTCTCTCAGTTGAGGAATGGATACAGAAATTGTGGTACATTTGCACAATGGAATACTACTCAGCAATTAAAAACAAGGAAATCATGAAATTTGCAGGCAAATAGTGGGAACTAGAAAAGATCATCCTGAGCGAGGTATCCCAGAAGCAGAAAGACACATATGGTATATACTCACTTATAAGTAGATATTAGACATATAGTATAGGATAAATGTACTAAAATCTGTACACCTAAAGAAGCTAATCAAGAAGGAGGACCATGGGTAAGATGATCAATCTTCATTAAGAAAGGCAAATGGGATAGACATCGAAAGAAGGTGAAAATAAGGAACAGGACAGGAGCCTACCACAGAGGACCTCTGAAAGACTCTATCCTGCAGGGTATTAAAGCAGATGCTGAAACTCATAGCCAAACTTTGGGCAGAGTTCAGGGAATCCTATGAAAGAAGGGGGAGATAGAAAGACCTAGAAAGAACTCCACAAGGAGAACAATAGAATTAAAAATTCTCTGCCTAGGGGTCTTTTCTGAGACTGATACTCCAACCAAGGACCATTCATGGAGATAACCTGGATCCCCTGTGCAGAGGTAGCCCCTGGCAACTCAGTGTCCAAATGGGCCTCCTAGTAAGGGGAGCACAGGCTGTCTCTGACATGAACTCAGTGGCTGGCTCTTTGATCACCAACCCCTGAGGGGGGAGCAGCCTGATCAGGCCACAGAGGAAGACTATGAAAGACAGTCCTGATGAGACCTGATAGGCTAGGGTCAGATGGAAGGGGAGGAGGACCTCCCCTATCAGTGGACTGGGGAAGGGGCATGGGAAGAGATGAGGGAGGGAGGGCGGGATTGGGAGGGGATGAGGGTGGGGCTACAGCTGGGATACAAAGTGAATACATTGTACTAAATAAAACATTATATTAAAAAAAGGAAAAATAAAATAAAAAAGCAAGTGAACTGAATACTTTATGATTTTCTTAAGAAGCCCCTAAGTTAAGATGCTTTTGGTACACGGCCCTTGATCACTTTTTTAATTTTATTGTGGTCCAGTCCAAGGAGGCTTGAATGAGACTCAACGAAACATAGTTTTAAAGCTCAACTCTGGCATTAAAAAAATCACCCAAAACAGCCAAACTTTTTTAATCGTACCAATGCTATGTAATTTCTCTTTGGTCTTAATATAAATGCCTTAGTTTCCAAAGCTAAAGACAATCAATAAATTACTATGAAATCTTAAAAAAAAAAGAGAAAGAAAGAAAAAGAAAAGTCCCCTCTGTCCCTCCCCTGTTGGAATCATTGCCTGCTCTCCAGGATGAAAACTGCTCCCATTTCTGCTCTGGATTGCCTTTGCCTGCCCTTGTGTCTCACACAAACAAGAACATTCTGTGTTTTGTGTGCATGCGTGGCTTATCGCACAGGCCATCACATTGCTGCACATATTAGGAGTTCTCTCTTGAATAGTCACAATCTGTCCACTCTCCTGCAGTGGGTCGTTACTTCTAGAAATTGTGAATCAATCTCTCCTGAGTTCTGGCACATCCTCCTGTGAACATTTGCACCCATCCGTATTGAGAAGGCGAAGCCGAAGAGCCATGGCATAATGTATCCTTCCCTTTGCCATAGAGTTCTTTTTTTTAATGTAATGTATTTATTTTTATATCAATCACAGGTTAGGTACTTTGTATCCCAGCCATAGCCCCCTCCTTCATTCCCTCCCACTCTCCCCATCCCTCCCTCATCTCCTCCCCGCCCCCTCCAAGTCCACTGATGGGGGAGGACCTCCTCCCCTTCCATCCGACCCCAGATCATCTTGTCTCCTCAGGGCTGGCTGCAATGTCCTCCCCTGGGATCTAGCCAGGCTGTTACTCCCTGGCGTGTATGGGGGAGAGTCAAAGAGCCAGCCATCAAGTTCATGACAGAAACAGTCCTTGTTCCCCTTACTAGGGTCGTCAGTTGGACACCGAGCTACCTGCCATAGACTTCTAAACACTGTTGGAATGTGTTCTCCGGTGTCCACTCAGGGCCAGCAGCATGTGAGGACCTCAGTGCCACATTCACGTCAGTATTGCATAGAATCATTGCAGATGAATAGCAGCAGCATCTCGTTTCAAACATTTCATCCTTTTAAGTGAGAGGAGAAAAGAATAAATGGTTCGTGCTGAGTGCCGCTTTCACCTGCTCAGAGCTTTAGAAGGATGCTCTAGAATCATATGCTTCGTTTTCCTTTGAAGACTGCAGAGCCCCTGTTCAGTGGGACATGGGAAAAGTGGACTGTGTCCCCTGCCCCAGGGTATCTTTGGGACACTGTTGTGATTTCTTTGGTAAGGCTGGTTTTTGAAGTGTTCTCTGTAGCAGGTCCCAAGCAACTCTTTCCTGGGCTACACAGGTGGGTTTTGGTGAGGGATATGGAGTAAAGAACCCTCCTGTCCCAGTGATGTGTAATATCCACCCCTAACCTGGCTTCTTCCAACCCTCTTTAACCCCTGTCATTCATGGGCTTGGCGGGTTCCAGGAAGCTGATTACAGTACCACGGCCTCCTTAGGCCCACCGTCTCCCACAGCGCAGACTGCTACTCTCTGACCTAACCCTGACTCCGTTTCCCCCCAACACACATCTCTTCCCAGCTTCTCAGTAAGCTTCAGTGTTTCTAAAGCCTCACAGAATGGTCCAGGTACTAAGATAAGTGTCTGCGTTTTCCCTGCTCACAGGTACCTCAACTTTCTGCACAGTCCCCCTAAATGCGTTCACATTTAGATTCCCGATCATGGAGGAAGGGAGGAAAAAGCTCTCACCAGCAGTTTTCAACTGGTGGGTCACACTCCTTTGAAACCAAATATAAGAGGTATGTACATTATGATTCATAACAGTAGCAAAATTACAGTAATGAAGTAGCATCGGAAAGAACTTCATGGTTGGGGTTCTGTGCTCCTGAGTCTCCCCCCTTATTTTTCCAATATTCTTACACAGAACGTCTGAGTTAGGCGCTGTCCGGCAGCTCTGATCATAGTATCAGTCTCTGTGCGTGGGAATCCAGAGTGGGGTGTCATGTCTGTGTGTTTGGGCTGACAGGTAACTGGTATGGCATGGCCTCTGGCCCAGCGCTTCCATTTACAGGAAGCCCCTGGACACCTTCTAAAATGCAAACAAAATTCAGGAAGCCCAGGAGCTGGAAAAGAATATTCTCAGTGTCACACAAAGGAATACTCGAACTAAGAGAAGGTAAGCGTGCAAGGCAATTTCCTGTTTCTAACCAGTCTAGTAAATATTGGTCTGGGCTCACATGGGAGCTTTTTAGGCCTCAATGACCTGTGATATTAAACATTTTGTGTTACCAGCCATTCATGTAACCATTGTGGAAAGAGATCACTGAAGCTCCTTGCCCACTTTAAACTTGGGTGGTTAAATTATTGTGATGCTGTGGGATTTTGTACATAGTCTGAATATTTTGATATTTGACGTGCAAACATTCTTCCCGTCCTGTATTTTCCCTGAATCATATCCCGTACACAGGAGTTTCTCCTTGTGAAAATCTAATTTAGAATCTATTCTTTTTCCTTGTTGCTTTTGTTTTCATGTCATGGTCAAGAAAGTGTTGTTAAACCTGGTATCTAAAGATTTCCCACATGTTATCTTTTAGGAGTTTTATAATTTTAAGTGTTACATTTGGTCTTTGGTGTATCTTGAGTTAATTTTGTAAGTATATTGAAGGTAAGAGTCCAGCATTATTCTGAGGCTGGGGAAGGTTCAGCTTACCAAGCACCATGAACTGAAAAGACCCCTTCCCTTGCGATGGCACTGAGTCATGTATTTCTGTTTTCCCTATCTATTCCGTATGTTGTACTGGGCCATATGTACAAGGCTTTATTTCTGGATTTTTTTATATCCCATACTTATTTCATACGCTGCACACGTTCACACAGGTGTCAACGTTTTGATCACTGTTGCTTCAGGGTACACTGAAATCAGAAATATGAGAACTCCAGTTTGCTCCCTTTAGAGGATTGTCTTCATTCTTTATAGTCCCCTGAAAGTTGAGGTTGGAACTCTGTCTCCACCGTGATAGTCCTGAGAGTTGTGGCCTTTGGGAGGCTGCTGAACATGAGAGCAGAGCCTTCAGTGATGGGTGGAGCCCTTTATAAAAGGACTCGGGTTGAAAGCAGCACTCTCATCTGAAGACACACGTGGACCTGCTCTGAGGGACCATTAACCAGCCGCCATCTTGAGAGCAGAGAGAAAGCTGCCTTCGTTGGACACCAAGCCTTGGCTCTGAACTTCTTATGCTCTCGATCTATGAGAGGTAAGTTTCCATTCCTTATGAATTTACCGGTTTCTAGTGTTTTTGTTATGGCAGTATGAACAAAGGTGAAATTCCACATGAACTTGAAACGTGTTTTCCCAGAAAACAAAATAGGTTTTGACAGATACTGCACTCAATCTGCAGACCTCTTTTGGCAGCCCTAGCCATCCAATAACCATGGAAAGTCTCAGTTCCCCACTTAATGGCTTCTTCAATTTCTTTCAGCATCTCATATTTTCAGTGTCTTTATTTCTGCACTAGTTACTTTTTTTTCATTACTGTAACAAAATAGCTGTCCATAAAAACAAAAACAAAAAAACAACACAACAGGTTAATGGAGAAAAGGATTGATTTTTGGCTCACAGTTTAATAGAGCTCAGTGCATCATGACGGGAAGGACAAGGCAGATTTCACAGCTCAGGAGCGTGTAGCTGGGCTCCTCATACCTGGGCAGACCAGCAAGCAGAGAACAAGATGTGTTACCATTCCTTGTTCCTTTGACTCAGTTAGAGACCCAGCCCATGAGATGGGCCACCTACATTCAGAGTGGGCTGGTCTTCCCTTCTCACTTAAAGCGCACTGGAACCATACTGCCAGACGTCCCAGAGGTGTGTGTCCAGGTGATTCTGAGTCCATTCATGTTGGCAATAAATAGTAACCGTCACTGTCCCCTTGTTTAACTTTATTCCTGTCGTGTGTTATTGAAGCTACTGTAAAAAAATTTGTTTCCTGAATTTATTTTTCAGATCACTTCCTGTGATAATGACACATTTTTTTGGTTTGCTTTGCTTTGTTAAGCTGGCGAGTATGGGAGGCTCTCACTCTGTAGCCCAGGCTGGTGTGGAATTTATTATGTAGTCAAGGTTGGCCCTCAGACTCATGGCAGGTCCCTGCTTCAGTCTTCTGTGTTCTGGGAGAATTCAAGCAGAAGTCACACTCTGCCTCACTGATACAATGGGGTTTTGCCTGTTCATTTGAGACTATGCAATTCTGTTGAACTTATTTATTCGAACAGAATGTATAGATGTGCACATTAGCATTTTTGACACAGAAGATCATGCCATATGCAAACAGAGAGAATTGAACTCTGGATTAATGAAGGGGTTTTAAGTTTGAGGGATTCACAGTCTGAATAGATGACAGACAGTTTGTTGTGGGACTGTGCACAGTGAGGCTTATGTTGGGGAAGTAGGTAAGTGACCGGCATGTCCTTGGCGGCCATTTCTTGCCGTGGCCACTTCCTGTTGCTCCACTTTGTCCTTTGGCCCCATGAGGTAAGGAACCTTTTGACCACACACACTCAGCATTTTTATATCTTTGCCTCATGACAGGCCCGGCAAAGCCAAGAATTGTGAGTTGAAATCTTGAACCCGAGAGCCCAAATAATCAATGTCCTTTAAGTTGCTCAGGTATTTTGTCAAAGTACAACAGGAAACTCGGCAAACAAAATCTCAGTGCTCTGATGTCATCACTTCCTGACTCCTGCTGGATCAGGATTGTGTTCTTTTTTTCTAATTCTGTGTAGCTTTGGGTTTGTCAGGTTAATACCTTTCTTCTTCTTCTCCTTCTCCTTCTCCTTCTCCTTCTCCTTCTCCTTCTCCTTCTCCTTCTTCTTCTTCTGTGTGTATGTGCTGCGACTGAATACAGCACCTCACACAGTGAGGAGCTCTGCCACTGAGCTATTTCCCAAGCCCTGAGGTGTTTATTCTTCCCTCAGTAAGTGCAGTTGCTATCGATCTTCCTCTTAGCGTTCCTGTCACTGTGTGCTAACAGTCTGAGCACGCAGCTTTCACTTTCCTTTGTCTCAAAATAGCTTTTTGCTGTCTTTTGTGACTCTTTGACCAATTCTTCACATGGTGTGTATTTTCTACTTTTCATTTTGCTCTGTTATTGGAAAAGATACTTTCAGGCTGGAGAGATGTCATCTCAGTGACTAAAAGCTGGCTGCTCTTCCAGAGGACCTGGGTTCAATTCCCAGTAACAACGTGGTGTCTAACAACCACCTGTAAATCCAGTTCTGGGGGATCCAACGCCCTCCTCTGGCCTCTGTGAGCACCAGCACACATGTGGTCCACAGACATGTATGCAGGCAAAACAGCCATACATGTTGTCTTAGCTACTTTTCAGCTGCAATGATGAAAGCAATGGGACCAAGGTCACTCCTAAAAGTTGAGCACCACGGAAGCATTTAAATTGGGGCTCATGTTTCCAGAGGGTAATAGAAGGTAACTCATGGTTGGGAGTTGGCAGCAGGCAGGCATGCAGGCACTGGGGCACAGCTGAGAGTTTACACCCGATCCACAGTCATGAGGAGAGAGACAGAGAGAGAACTGGAATGCTGGGAATTGTGTGACCTTTTGAAATCTGAAAGTCACCATTCTCCTTCCTCTCCCGCCCCACCATGCCCCACCATGACACCCCTTCTAATCTCTCCCTAACAGTTCCACCAACCGGGACCGATCGTTCAAACCCATGAACCCCTGGGTGCTATTCTCATCCAAACCACCACACACATCAAGCAAAAAAAAAAAAAAAAAAGATTAAAAAAAATCTTTAAAATGGTTATAAAAAGAAGGCTAACAGGAAAAGATACTTTATATGATTTCAACTTTGAAAATTTATTTAGAAAAAAAATTAAAAAGCTGAAAAGACTGATCAGTGGTTCAGTTCCCAGGAGCCATGCTGGGAAGCCATGCTCACAATGACCAGTAGCTTGAGCCCCAGGAGCTGCAGCACCCTCTGCTGGCCTCTGCAGGCATTGTACTCCACAGGTGCGCGCACACATGCACATGTGCCTTTACCTAAATAAAAACGTAAATATGCAAATCATGTATCTTAAGGTCTAGTATGTACTGTATCCTATGTGATGCTCCATGTATCCTTGAAAAAGACCTGTCATCTGCTTTTGTCGGATTGAAAGGGATTAAAGAAAAACATTTGTTTATTTATTTACTCTGTGTGTGTGTGTGTGTGTGTGTGTACTTCTGTGTGTACAGCAAAATGTGGCTGTAGAGATCAGAGGACAACACACAGAAGTCAGTTTTATCTTTCCACCACGTGGATGCCAAGATCAAACACAGGTGGTCAGCTTTGTAACACATTTTTATTTGTTGAGCCATCTCTCCAGCTCTAAACAGGAACATTTTTTTATTTATTTGTTATGTCTGATTGTCTACAATGCCTTTAAGATCTGTTATTTTCTTATTGATCTCCCTTCTAGGTCATCCATTCATTATCAAAAATGGGGGTAATGATCTCTGCTGCCGCTAATACCAACTTTCACTTCTCCCTTTAATTCTGTCAAGATTTCTTCATGTATTTGGGTCCTTTGGCCAATGTTTTTGGCTTTGTTTCACTGTGTCTGTCTGGGGGGGGCGGGGTAGCTGGAGACGAATCCCAGGACCTAGTAATACTGAGCCATTTCTCAATGAGCTTTGCTGTCAGTACCCACAGCCCATTTCTGTCTTTTGATGAGGTATTTAAATCTATTTACATGTAAAACAATTACATAAATGTAAAGTCTTACTGCAGCCATGTTGTACGTGGCCTGTGCCAGCCTTTGTCAGACAAATTTGTATTTTCATGGCTTTAAGTTATCACCCATCATCTTTTCGCTTTAGTTTGAAGAGCTCCCCTTCAGCAATGTTTGGGGCTTACTGGCAAGTAACTCCCTCAGCTTGTGTTTGCCTGGGAACAATCTTACATTGTTGTCATGTATCTTTCATATGTCTTAAGGTTTTGTTTTCCCCCTTTCCTTCCTTTGTGAGTTTTTAGGTAGTAATGTATTTTTGTTACTTTCCCTTACTGGCTAACAATCAAAATTACAATAATGCAGGATTTTACACTTGCTCATGTGTTTGCCTTTGCCAGACAAATTCGCATTTTCATGGCTTTAAGTTATTACCTAATGTCTTTTCACTTTAGTTTGACGGGATCCCCATTAGCAATTTTCAAGGCTTAACAGCAAGCAACTCAGCCTATGCTTGCCTGGGAATGTCTTATGTTTGTCCTCACTTTTGAAGAAGTTCTGAGATAGAGTCTTAGGCTAGCATTTTCTTTGAGCGCTGTCAGCATCACCCCACTGTGTATGACATCACTGTGCTTTGTCTTTGACTTTTGAAAGCCTGATCGTATGAATTTGTCCTTCTTGACATTTATATTAGTTACCTTTCTCTTTGCTGCGACAAAACAGCAGACCAAAGCAACTCAAGAATGGAAGGGTTTACTCCCATTCACAGTCTGAGGGTACAGTCCAACAGGGTGTCCTTGAAGGGTTTACTCTGGTTCACAGTCTGAGGAAACAGTCTATCAGGGTGGGAAAGGCATGGTGGCAGGAGCCTGGGGCGGCAGGTCACGTTGCATGACATTCAGGAAGCCACCAGTGACAAACACTGGTGCTCAACTCACTTTCTCCTCTGTATTCCACACTAGACCCTGACCTGTGGACCCGTGCAGCCCACAGTTAATGTATGTCTTCCTACCCCAATTAACCCAACTGACAAGTCCCTCACACACATGCCCAGGAGAGTTTTAATGGTAAAGCCCATCAAGTTGTCAATCAAAAATTAATAATCACAAAGATCATTTAGCTTCTTGAACTTGTAAGTCCACATGTTTCCTCGTGTTTGGAAGTATTTAATCATTGCCCAAACAAACTCTCTGCTTCTGCCTATTGTTTCTTTTTCTGGGACTTTCATAGTTACGCTGTATTGGTCTGTACAGTGGTATCCAATAAGAGGACACATTTCTTTTCTTAGGCTTTACAATTGCAATTGACTTCTTTTCAAGTCTGTGGATTCTTTCTTCAACCTGTTTGAACCTACTGACAAACTGCTAGCGAATACTTCAATATTATGCTTTCTCCCTCCATAATTTCTGTGTAGCTCTTTTAAGTATTTTTCCTGTTGATATTATCACTATGTTCTTTAATTCTTTCATTTAGTTCTTTATTTGTTTATTCACTTTACATCCCTCTATTGCAGTCCCCCTTCTCTTAGTTCCACTCTCCTACCCTCTTTCCCCCTCTGCCCCTCACCTTCTCTTCAGAAAAGGGGAGGCCCCACCAGCAACAACCCATGCTGACACATCAAGTCACATCAGGATTAAGTGCATTCTCTTCCACTGAGGCCAGACAAGGCAGCCCAGCTAGGGGAAACTGATCCAAAAGCAGGCAACAGAGTCAATGTCAGAGACAGCCCTGCTCCACTTGCTAGGGAACCCACATGAAGAATAAGCTGCTCATCAGCTACATATGTGTAGGGGGACTAGGTCCAGCCATACATGCTCTTTGGTTGGTGGTTCAATCTTTGTAAGCCACCATGGTCCTTAGTTAGTTGACTCTGTTGGTCTTCTTGGGGAGTCCTTGTCCCCTCTGGGTCCTTCTATCCTTCCACCAAATCTCCCACAAGACTCCCTGAGCTCCACCTAATGTTTGGCTCTGGGTCTCTGCATCTGTTTTGATCTGCTGCTGGGTGGAGCTTCTCAGGGGACAGTTATACTCTTGTCTGTAGCCATAGCAGAGTATTGTTAATAGTGTCAGGGGTTGACTCTCTCCCATGGGGTGGCTCTCAAGCTGAGCCGGTCATTATTTGGCCCTTCCTTAAATCTCTGCTCCACTTTCATTTCTGTATACCTTCTAGACAGGGTAAATTTTGGGTCTAAGTTTTTGTGGGTGGGTTGGTGTCCCCCTCCCTCCACTGGAAGTCCTGCCTGGCTATGGGATGTGGCCACTTCAGTCTCCATATCTCCTGCTCCTAGGAGTCTCAGCTAGAGTCACCGCCATATCCTCCCAGGAACCTACCCTGTTGTGGGTCTCCAGCCTCTCTCACAGATGCCCCCATTGGTTTTCCTCTCACCTCCCACCCCAACTTTCCCCTGACCTGATCTCCTTGGCTTCATAGGGTCTATGGAGTGTAGAATGGTCATCCTGTACTTTATGGCTAATATCTACTTATAAGTGAGTACATACCATGTGTGTCTTTCTGGGTCTGGGTTACTATATTCAGGATAATATTTTCTAGTTCCATCCATTTGCCTGCAAATTTCATGATTTCCTTGTTTTTGATAGCTGAGTGTAAATGTCCCACAAATTCTTTATCCATTCTTCAGTTGAGGGACATCTAGGTTGTTTCCAGAGTCCGGCTATACTAAAGCTGCTATGAACATAGCTGAGCAAGTGTCCTTGTTGTACGGTGGAGCATCTTTTAGGTATATGCCCAGGAGTGGTGTAGCTGAGTCCTAAGGTAGAGCTAGTCTCAATTTTCTGAGAAAGTGCCAGAATGTTTTCCATAGTGGTTGTACAATTTTGTACTCCTACCAGCAATGAAGGGGTGTTCCTCTTGCTCCAAATCCTCACCAGCGTGTGCTATCACTTGAGTTTTTTTTATCTTTTTTTTATTAATTTTTTTGTTATCAATCACAGGTTAGGTACTTTGCATCCCATGCGCAGCCCGCCCACTCCCTCCCACCCTCCCCAACCCTCCCTCATCTCCTCCCAGCCCACTCCAAGTCCACCAACAGGGGAGGACCTCCTCCCCTTCCATCCAACCCCAGCTCATCCTGTCTCCTCAGGGCTGGCTGCAATGTCCTCCCCTGGGATCTAGCCAGTCTGTCACTCCCC
>CM053764.1:125398412-125556052 GCA_028658305.1 Pachyuromys duprasi
AATTTGGCGCTTTCTTAGACAATTAGGAATAGTGATTCCTCAAGACCCAGCTATACCACTCTTAGGCATATATCCAAAAAATGCTCAAGTACACAACAAGGACATTTGCTCAACTATGTTTGTGGCTGCTCTATTTGTAATAGCCAGAACCTGGAAACAACCCAGATGTCCCTCAGTTGAGGAATGGATACAGAAATTGAGTTTTTTTTATCTTAACCATTCTGAAGGGTGTTAGACAGAATCTCAGAGTCATTTTTATTTGCATTTCCCTGATGACTACGGGCATTGAGCATTTCTTAAAGTGTTTCTAGGCCAGTCGAGATTCCTTTGTTAAGAATTTTTGGTTTAGCTCTGTACCCCATTTTTACTTGGATTATTTGGTTTGTTGGTGTTTAATTTCTTGAGTTCTCTCTGTATTTTAGATATTAGACCTCTGTTGGATATAGGCTTGGTGAAGATCTTTTCCCAATGTGTAGGCTGCCATTTTGTTCTACTGACAGGGTCCAGTGCCTTACAGAAGTTTTCAGTTTTATAAGGTCCCATTTACTAATAATTGATCTTAGAACCTGTTGGTGTTCTGTTTAGGAAGCTATCTCATATGTCAATGAGTTCAAAGCTCTTCTCCATTTTTTCTTCTATTAGATTTAGTGTATCTGGTTTTATGTTGAGGTCTTTGGTCTCCTTGGACTTGAGTTTGTACAGGGCCCTTTAGTTCTTTGCTCCCACCGTTTTTTTAGCTCTTCAAGCTAAAGAAGCTTTAAGATAGCTGTTAATATCTTTGTCTAGTAAGTCTGAAGCTTGTGTTTCTGTAGAATTGGTTCTTGGAATTTTTGTTTTAATTTTTTTTCTTTTAGTGGACTATGCCTAGCTGTTTATTTTCATAATTTATGACTTTCTATTGAAAACTTGGCATTTGAAGGAAGAAATATTTCATTTAATTTTTGCAATGTGGCCCCATCATAGAGATTGAAAACCTTTGATGACTAACCTGGTCTGAGGACTTACAAGGGTCCTTCAGTGGCTTTTAAAAACTTTGTCCCTTTCTTTGTTGCTGTTATTACTATCATCATTATCATTGTTGTTGTATTTTCTTCCCTGGCATATTAATGCCAGTCCCTGGCTGTGTTCAAGTGGGTCAACATTTCACAGAATTCTTCCCCTGCTCCTTGCTGGAAACCTAGGTGTTCTCTTGTATTCTCATGCCCATCATTTCCTCTCCCAGGCACCTGCTGATCCCGTCTCCTGCGGCGATGCATGCTTGTTACACCACAACCTCCATCCTGCTCTCAGCCATGCCGCTGCGGCTGAGCCAGACCTGTCTAGTGAGACAGCTACCAGCCCCTCAGGATTCCTCAGACAAGCAGACTCTACTCTTTCCTTCCAGGCTGAGACAAAAGAAGTTGAATTGTTCCTTCCTGCCTGCACCACAGAGTTAAGCTATCACAAAATTTCTGAGCGTTCTGGGTGGAAATTTTTCTGATTGTGTGTCCGCTCGGTTGCTGCAGACTGTTGAGCAGCCACAAAGCCATTTCAGTTATCTGTTTACTTGATGTTTGCATGGGGACTTGCTGGTCTGTCTTGCCAACAGCACTGGAACAAAGCTTAACACACACTGAAAAATATTTTATTTTGTGGATATCTTATAATATGTTTTGATTCTATTTTGGGTTTTTTTTTTACAAGTAATGAGAATCTTTAGGTAACTTTATTTTGAAAAGTTGGTATTACATTCATTAGTTTAATTATTTATTTATGCATGTATGTACTGATGTGCATACCTGTGTGCCATGACACACATGTGCATGTCAGAGGACAGCTTGGAAACTGAGTTCTCTTCTTCCACTATGTGGATTTCTGGGATTGAACCCTGGCCATCATGCTTGGTGGCCAGTGCCTGCCGACCCACCTCATTCGGGGAATTTATATGCTGAGGCATCTTTTGCCTCCTGGAATTCTTAAGTTGTTTGTCAAAGTCTGTACTTTTTTTGTGTGTGTATTTCCCAGGCCTGTTGTCTGCCTGTGGGTATAGAATGCCTATTTCCAGTTACAGCAGCTATCACTGTCTCGGTATTCTCAATCTACTTTGCTGGTCTTTACCCTTGACATAGGTGTTTGATTTGTTTTGCCTGTTAGCTGTGCTGTGGATGAAACCCAGGGCCTTACACATGCTAGGTCACCTATCTACTACTGTGCTACTCTGTATGTGACAGCAACTTCAATCTGGATTTCTGTCACAGTATCAGAACATTAATCCTGCTCATGAGTGTTTCCTCTGCACTGAGTGTTTGCCATGTGTGTTTTCTCATGACTTCCTTCAAAATTTCACTTTCCTTCTAAAGTAAGTATAGTTTCACAAACTGCTTCACAAATTACCACAGTAAAGGAAGCAAAATATAAACCTGTGGGTAATATCAAATAATTTTTTATAGGCTGTATTTGCTGCTCAGAAGACTCTTAGCTTGGTGTGGTCCCTTTCTGGCTGCCTATGCTTTCGGGGTCCTCTTCAAGAAGTCTCTCCCTGCCTTGAGTTGAGGCCCGTGGAATTGGCTTTTGCATGCGGTGGGATGGCACTCTAGCTTTAATTTCCTGCACACAGGTACCCTGTTTTCCCAGCACCATTTGTTGACGAGATTGTTTTGCATGTTTGCTGCTTCTGTCAGTTGTCTCCTGGCTATGACAAAATATCTGACTGGAATGACTCGGGAAGGATGCTCCCAGGGTGAGGGCTGCGGTGATTTAAATGGGAGGGAGCCTGCAGGGTCACGTTTGGATGCTTGGTCCCTGAATGAAAATGAGGACATGACCGCCCGTGATATGGCTGAGAAGGTCTTAGTGTAGATGTGAGGGAGTGAACAGTCAGAAGCATCTGGGGGGTCCAGGTTGGAACCGCGAGAGGAAACGGTGGGAGCAGGGGAGCAAGCAGGGAGAGGAGTGAAGAGGAGAGGGCAAGCAGACCAAGAGAGGAGTTGTGGACCAAGAGGCCAAGAGAGGGCCCAGGAGCCAAGAGAATGCAGAGTCAAAACGGCTGCTTTATTTAGGGATCAGAGGCTGAGGGAAGGGAAGCCCAGGCCAGCCCCTGGGGTGGAAAGGTTTAGAGTAGTGGGTAGGGTGAGAAGTGCTACAAAAAGCCAGGCTACTGAGTAAGACTTGTCCTAGCTTTCTCTGGGACCTGACAGTCCTCACTTGGTGGAACTATTTAGGAAGTCTGGTCTTGGAGGAAGAGGCATATCACCGGGGGGGGGGGGGGGGAGGCATTGAGGCCTCAAAAGCCCATATTTCCAGTTAGCTCTCACTAACTTTCTGTCTCGGCTCTAGCTCCGGTGCCGTGTCTGCCTGTCTGCTGCTGTGCTCCCCACCACGGTGATCATAGACTCTGACCTTCTAGAATTTGGAGTCCCCAAATTTAATCCTTTCTTCTGTAAGATGCTATGGTCACAGTACTAAAGTAACCTAAGACAAGGATGTATCACGTCATGGGCAACGTGTGGCTGCAGCAGGAGGCAGAGGCAGAAGGCTGCCCTCCGCTTGCATCTTCTTTTCAGTCTGAGATTCTAGCCGATCAAATGGTGCTCCCACAATTTTGGTAGGTCTTCCTACTTCAGTGAACCCAGCCTGGAAACTCATTCACAGACACCCAGGGATCTGTTTCGATGGTGATCCTAAATCTCCACCAACTTGGCGATTGAGCTGAAGCACCACGGTACCAGTTTATATATTTATTTGTGGATTCCCTTTTCCATTACTCTATATGTTGGTTTTTATGCCAGTACCGTGTTGTTTTGTTTACTATAGCTTTGCGGTATAGTTTGAGATCAGTTATTTTGATGCCTTTAAGCTTTGTTCATTTTACTTGATTGTTGGGTTATTGGTGGTCTTTATGGTTCCATATGAATTTTATAATTTTTTCTATTCCTAAAGAATGTAAATGGCACAGACCTTTAATGCCAGCAAAACACCCGAGAGACACATGGGGCAGGCCTCAAGTTACTTCAATGTCCTTTCCTTTCCCCCAGGAACATTTCAAGTGTGTAGTTCACCTTTTCATTCCATTTATTTTAAAGTCCATATTTTTATGCTGAGGTTGATAATGACCGTGTATGGAGATGGGGCTGAATCTTGTTTCTCATATTGATCTTGTATTCTGCAGCCTTGCCAAACTTCCTTTCTGGTTCTGCTAACTTTGTAGACTGAATTGGATATTTGATTTAGACACTTGAGCATACCTTCTGTGTGAAAAGAATTTTATTTTTATCTTTACTATCTAAAAGTATTTAATTTCCCTTTGTGTCTTATTTCAGTGGTTATAAACTTCAATAACATACTGAACAGGAGCAGAGAAGACACTGGCTGGCCCCTGAGGAAAGATCTGGGTTACCAATAACGTTGTATCAGCTGTAGGTTTTCACAGAAACAGCCTAAGCTAGGAAGAATTTCTCTTACATCCTTACTTTGCTGGGAAATTTTTATAAAGAATGCATGTTGGATTTCTTTTGTCCACAGCTCTTATTCATCTGACCGTTTGTATCACTTGTCATGATCTCTTTGGACAACTGTGATGCCTTCAGTGTCCAAGGGAACAAATCTGTTCAGACACAGTCCTGATGGCGATGACCTCACACAGTGGTCGAGGAAAACGCTTGAGTCTTCCTCACCAGGCCATGGACCCCAATCTCAAGGGCTTCACCTTCTGAGATTTCCTATGGCTAGCCAGCCCATCTGAGGTGGATGACAAAATCACTTGTCTGGTTCAAACAACTTTGATAATTCTGTAACTGTTAAGTTCAGTATCCAAATATTCATACTAAATTTGCACAGGCTCCTTTTCACACAATAACATACATGATTAGAGCTTTTAGGAATAATGTTGCAATCAGAAACTTTGTCTACCTTCCAACCAGCACTGCAGCCAACACTGGGAAGTGTGCAGTGTGAGGAGGGACATGCTATTTTATTCATTTTTTTAAACTTGTTTGTTTGATTTTGGTGATTGAATCTAGGACTCATGTATACTAGCCATACCCTAACATGGAGGTTAGAGTCTGCTTTTAACTTTTTTTGAGACAGGGCTTTACTAAAATACCCAGGATGCCCTTGAACTTATGATCCTTCTGCCTCTTGCTCCACTAGGCCTAGCTTCATTCTTTTTTCCAACTTCAATTTTATTTTTTAATTATAACAAAAATTGAAGTATGTGTGTGTGTCTGTCTGTCTCTGTGTATGATGTTGATGGGGGCACATGTGGCAAGACATACCTACAGAGGTCAGTTCTTTCCTCCTATCTTTACATGCGTTCCAGGGTTAGAATTCAGATTGTCATGCTTGCTCAGAAAGTGACATGAGCCAGCTGAGCGATCACACTGGGCCTACACCTTTCTTTCGTTCTTTCTTGCTTGCTTGTTTGATTTGTTTGTTTGCTGAAAGATAAGTTCTCACTATGTAGCTCTGACTGGCCTAGAATGCACAGAGATCCTTTGATTAAAAAACATATGTAATCATGTCCCATATTACATTTATTTCTTGTGGCAAGATCTAGAGCTCATCTACTTGGCGAGGCCACCAATGGGCATCAGGGATCTGCCTGTCTCTGAACCAAGACACTGGGATTACAGATGTGTTCTGCCATGCCAGGTGTGTATGTGAGTCCTGGGACTCCAGGCTCAGGTCCTCAGGTCTATGAAGCAGGTGCATTATTGACTGAGCCATCTCCTAAGCCCACTCCAAGGCAAGCGGAGAAAGATACAGGAGTTGATGGCAGAGGATGGTAGACTAAATGCAGGCTTGCGAGTGCAGTTTTCTTCTATTGCATTGTTTCAAGTTAGCACATAGGTATTAGATCTGATTGAGGCAGCGACTAGTTTTTCTTGTCAAAAAGAAAAAAGTCCAAGGGCTAATATGCCTCTAAAATCTATTCTACATGTCTACTTCTTATTTGGCACTTTTATTTTCTTTGTGCAAATTTTATAAATTTCAGTTAACTCAACCTAAACAAACTTCTGCCAGAAGCCAAGAAAAGATCATTAATTTCATCTGCCAACAAGGAATCTAATTAGGAACTGAAGTGTCCTTCCTCAGAGCAACAATCAGGTGGATACGGCAAGCAGTCTGCTCAACCATCTTCTCCAGTCTAAACTGTGGAAGACATTAATATTAATGTTAATGCCTCAGGGTGTTGACTTGGCTACATCCAGCTGCATCTTGCACAACCTGAACGCAAGTCACAGAAGAAACATCTTGCTAGAGTAATGGCTCTCAACCTTCTCACTCCTGTGACCCTTTAATTCAGTTCCTCATGTGGTGCTGACCCCAACCATAAAATTATTTTTGCTGCTACTTCATAACTGTAATTTTGCTACTGTTATGAATCAAAATGTAAATATCTGGTATGCAGGATGGTCTTAGGTGACCCCTATAAAGAGGTCATTTGATCCCAAAGGGGTCACAGCCCCTACAATTGAGAACCATTGTGTTACAGGGTCAGAATTTCTCTCAAGAAAATAGATGGAGATGTTAGTAAACGGAACTTTTTTTTCATCTCGCTAGATTGCCTAAACACCTTCGACCCTCGTGTTCCGCTAGGATGAGAACCTGGCTGGAGCCTTGCACAGTGCGCAGCAGCAGAGCAGGCGTAGCTGTCTGTGTCGATGCTCACCACAGCGTTGGCGCGATCAGGGCAGAGCAGAATTCTGCAGGGATATTTTTTGTTCTAGCCAACTTTTCTTCTGCTTCTGACCAGCTAACAACTTACTCGGGAAAAGAGCTGTGCTGTCCAATTTTTATATACATTATTTGAATTTGTGGGTGAAGTGCTTCCAAGAAATGACAAATGGGTCTCATTTTAGGTCCCTATTATGAATGACAGGTTAAACAACATTCTTAACAATCTTGAAAATATAATGACTACATCTTTAAAAGCCTCTAGGGACTATTGTACATTTAGGAATGAGAGTCAGTAAATTATTTATCTACACATTAATCTCTCTAAAGAGATCTCCAGCCCTTTCAGTTTGAAAGCTATACTTCCAAGTCTCCAGTTCAGCAACATTGTATCTGAAGGGCCTACATCTGTACAAACATTTCTAATGAAAACACTAAGACAACCCCCAGAGAAGCAAATAGAGAGAGGTGTTAAGTCTAGGGTGGCCTTGCCCCTGCCGCATTCCTGACACTCGCGGATTCCACCTCCATGCCAAAGGTCCTGTAAGAGCAGTGGTTCTCGGCCTTCCTAATGCTGCCACCCTTAAACAGCTCCTTAAGTTGCGGGGGACCCCAGCCATAAAATTATTTCAGTGCCACTTCAAAACTGTAATTTTGCTACTGATATGGATCGTAATGTAAATGTCTGATCTACAAGCCTCAGAGGGGTCACTGTGTAAGCGGGTTAGCTCGCTCTTCGGGTTCCAGCGAAAACCATATCCTTAAGGAGGTCTCCCCGCTTATCTCAAGATGGATGACTCCACCTTTGTCTTCCAAGTCGTGGATATGCAGATGGCTCATCAATTCAGACACGGTGACTCTTCTGTAGGTACATACTGTAAACTGCAGGCTCTGAGACTACAGTTGTGAAGGGTCAGACAGCAGAGATAGGGTCAAGTTTTGAAGTCTTAAGTAAAAGCAACTGCAGATTTTATCCGACATTCCCTCCCGAATCCCCGTGTCAGTTAAGAAGAGCTCCAACCAACAAGATACTACCCCCAACAAAAAGATACTGCAGCTAATGCTGGCATCTAGTAACATACAAGAAAATTCTCCCCGGAATTTGTTTAAGGTTCGGACTGCTTGCTAAATTTAAAAAGTGGTGTTTTCTTTTTGGCTTCGGTTTTACTGTTACCTTGTTTTTCTTAAGGACAACAGGTCTTTAATATTATACAACAGGAATTTATAATTCTCAGTTTCAAAATCCCTCGAATTCATCTTCAAGCTCAGGATTTTGTGCTGAAAGGTGCTATAAACATGAAGCGCTGGCTTGGCGGGTGGCACTTGGCACAGACCATTCGTTCTGGGAGAGAGCTGTATGAAGGAGGCAAAACTTGAAGCTGGTTGTTTTTCAACTGCTGTGAAACAGACAGCATAAGCTTAGCAGCCTGTACATAAGCTTGTGTCAGCCTGTAGCTTACGGATACTGCGTCGCTCAGTTATTTCCTCACCAGAAGCAACGACTGTGCCTCTGTTTAGCAGCAACTCCCAACCTTTTCTGTTTTCTGTCTCTATGACTTTAAAAACTTTAGTTTTCCTTCTTAAACCAATCTGGCGAATGGAATAGCTTAACTTCAGCAAAGCCACAGCCAGTCTTGTCACTGTCATAAGCCCACCAGTCAGACCTGGGGAGCCTGCATCTTAACAGGCAACACACACGAAATGTACCTCTATAGATCAAAAGCCGAGAAGCGCTGTAGCTGGACTGAGCGTGTGTGGATTTTTCTTTCATTTTTCACTTCGTGACATAGACTAACAACTAATTACACAACTAATTGTGTCAGGGGGATAGATCTTGTACAGGCGGGCCGAGTCCATGGGAAGCTGGGTAACAGCTGTACGTCAACACACCACTTTATACATGGAACTTGAGTCTTTAGAGTCTAGCGTCAATGGCTCATGAAACCAATCTCCCATGGACAGCAAGGAGTAAGTGTACTCTCTCTCTCTCTGAGACCTACAGACGGCAGGAACTATATTAGTTCTGGTGTTTGGCAGAAAATCAGACAGACCTGGTCCCTGGCTGCATGGGTCTTACACTTCTGCCTGGCTGTGCTTCACGTAACTCACATACGCTAAAACATGGGAAGAAGGCTGTTCTGGTCAGCAGCAATGGCTCAGACATGCCTTAGACAGTCTGGTTCCGGCAGCAGGGTGCTCAACATCACTCTCAACATCTTATTTGCACTAGTTATGGTTACTATTTAGATGATGGATGAAAGAATAGTTGTGCCTACTCTTATGCCAGCCTTCTGGATGCTTCTATCAGTTCAGCATCTGGTAATGTTCTATACTAAAGGGACCTATAACCTTGTAATCATACAAAGCCATGGAATTATATACTTTAAAATAATTTTATATGAAATATGAATTTTACCAGGTAAAATCATGTTAGGAGGACTGGCAAGGCGGCTCAGAGGAAAAAGTTGCTTTCTGTATAAACCTGGCAGCTTGAGTTAAATCCCATGTAAAGGCACAGAAAATTACTGACTCTGTCCTCTGGCCCCACATGTGCTTCACAGCACACACAGTGTGCACCCACACATCATGTAGACACACAGTATTAAATTTTTAATGTTTTTTGCAAAATCATGTGAGATAAGCCAGGTGCAATAATAGTGAGACCACACTTTAAAAGTCCATACGTAGCTACCAGGCTCCTTCCCATAAGCTGTACTAACTAGATCAGTCTATTCCCAAGTGTCTTCAGACACACAATAAATTCAGTATCTGACAGGGCAGACAGCAGAGAAGATCACACCGTCTCCATTTGTACAGGGCCGCCTCACATCCTTAACCCAAGCCTACACACCCAGACGCGCCTCACTGGGAGAGCCCTGGAAGGGTTCTCAGTGTACAGACACAGCCCTTCTCTCGTATATCATCTTTAGAGGTGAGAGCTACAGACTCTACAGAGACAAACCCATTAGCTGGTGCAGTTGCACCACACACTGACAACTGTGAACGATCAGTGTGAATATGTGAAGCACCACTTACAAATGTGACAGTTATTACTGACGGAGTGGAAAGTTAACACTTCAGCTTCCCTCACCTAGACATTAAAAATATGTGGCAGAAGCACCTGGGAAAAGCAAAAATACAGGAAGAGGCCAGCACCTTACCCACTCTGCTTAGAAACAAAAAGAGAGCACAGAACTCAAGGATGCACACTTAGGATTTTATTTGTCAAATTACAGTAGCTCAAAGATGGCTTTCTTGAAGGCAAAGCACACACACATTTCAGAAGTCTTTTCCATTTACTCTAAGGCCCCCTCTAGTGTTTGAAAAGCTCCAGGCCTCACAGGATGCAGGGCCTTCTAAAACACTTTTGCTCCATTCATATGTCACCAGAAAAATCAGGAACATGTAACCATAATTCATATTTCAAATCCCTGCTATGATTATCTATCTCTTCACCCTCGAATCCAGTAACCTTTCTGCTGGGTTGCTCTTAGAAGACTTTGTTAATTATTTAAAAAAAAAAAGCATATGATGCCTATAGAGGTTTTAATTTCACAAACAAGAAATGTACTTATAAGCATTACCATATAACCTACTTTGCTTGTGTTGAAGTTACTGGTAATTAGTACAGAATGCTGAAGTATACACCTAAATTTTTTATATTCCGAAGTTTTAAACTTTCTATGTTTTAACAGCCCACCTCAACTGGGAGTTTGCTGGTTGGCCTGTTCAGTGTCACGCAGAGAGAGTGGTAAGCACGCCAGCAGGATGGAGCTGGCTCCAGAGAACATGATGTAAAGGAACCCTGCGGGTGTGCAGGACACGTGCGCCACAGACAGCACTGAGTCTCAGGTGCACTTGAAAAAGACTGACTGTTGAAGGAGAAAAAACCAGTTCAGCTTCACTTGGTGTTTTCAGCTAATGTCGTTAGGTGTCTGTGTCATATTCTGTTTCTGAAGCCGTAGTAGCTTAGTATTGCCAACACTGAGAAACACAGGCAATCTATAATTTCAACAAGCAGCCTCAGACAGCCGTGAGCAGGAGACTGACGGGATCAAGCTATTATCCCACAGTCTTAAAGCGGAGCATGATGAAATTTGGAATTCGATTGTTCTTAATCTGCGTGAACTGTATTTAAACAAATGACTGATTTCTCACCCAGTGTGCCATACAGCTTCTCTGCCTGAGAACGCTTTATTTTCAATGTTGTCATCTGCAAACACCACAAGGTACGGAAAAAAGACTGCTCATAGAAAATGCCTTTTAAAAAATGGCTACATTTATAATTGGCTTCAAACTGAAGATATGTACAATCAAAGGGAACAAGACATAGCATTTTTAAAGTGCAACACATTCTCTTTTGGCTCAACATGAAAAATTATATAGCTGGAAATTACTGTGGCCAGTTCTCCTAGAATAAGTTGTGAAGGTGGTTTTTAAAATCATATAACAGATTTTAAATGGAGAAAAACTAAAAAGTCATTTTAAAAGAGCACATAAAATACAATTACAAATGAAACCAGCTTAGGAGAGTAAAAATCAAATAAATACTATATACAGAAACATATAAAATTCAGTTTATAAAAAATTAAAAAGCATTCCAAAATAGCCATTTTCGTTGCTTCTGAGGATTTTACAAAATTAAAATCCAGACCTAGGGTATCTGTAAAGATTTCCCAAATGTTATTAATTACTGGCATTGTGTTTTGCCAAAACCTCTCTGATCTGCCGGTCGAGTTCACTGATAATTCGGTCTTCATGGTTATATACACCCGTTCTCATCAAAGTGTCCCTTTCTTCTATCAGACGCGTCAAGTAGTCGTCCAGGCCTTCCTCCAGCCCAGAGCCCCGTGGGCTGGGTGCTTTCCCGCCTGCAATTCCTCTGCTGTCCTGGGACTGTTTCTGCTCTTGCTGCCTCAACCTGAGAAATCAAGAGCAAAGGCCATTCTAGCAAATGAAAAAACATTTTGATTTTCTTAAAAGTACTATTTAAAAACAAGACAATTGAGAAGTTTTACTAGTGTTTTCTGGAAGAAAACAAAACCCAATACCACCTGAAAGAAGCCATGTATCATAAAAACACAAGCTGTGTTTGTACTTACAGAATGCATGAAAACTTTTAAGTTTTATGTGTAATATGCCCTTGAGCTCAGCATGTGGGAGGGAGAGGCAGGAAGATCACAAATTCCAGGCCAGCTGGGTTGTACAACAAGCCAGTTAAACACAAAGTCCAGGGGTGGGACATAGCTCACTCACTGTCAGTGGGACAGCCCTTGTCTGCACTTCAAATCCCGTGGTTCAGTTCCTACCACTTAAGAAAAGAAAGGCAAACCAAACACAGATACCACAAGAGCCATAGAAACTCTGAAGCTGTATAAAGAAGAAAATAATAATCTTCAATTTTACCCGGAAAATAAACATGAGTATTTTGTGTTATTTATGATTTTAAAAATATTTTATACATTATATATAAAGATTTGAATATATTATATATACAGGCTATATTTAATCTGAATGTCTGAGTGTGGGGTATACACGAGTACAGTTGCCTCAGCAGGTGTCAGATGCGCTGGAGATGAAATGACAGGTAGTCGTGGGCCACCTGACATAGGTGCTGGGAAGGAAACTCAACCCTAGTTTTTTAGTGATACTCAAAATGCAATGCTTATCCTACCTTTTCACTTTGTGTTCTTAAGCACTTCTCAGTGCTCCATCATTTAGATGTGTCATTTAATCATCCTTTATGTTTATTTTGAGCTGTAATTCAACCTTTGCTATTTGAACACAGTATTTGGGGGCAGGGAGGACACACGTAGTCAATCAAGAAGGAAGGTGGCCCCCTGTGAAAGAGCTTGTGTCTCTAATTACTCAGAGAAAATACAACTCTGTGGACATGGAAGCCTGGACCAGAAAGCACAGGAACGAAGATTTGGTTTGTGCATCTCCTCGTCACAGTTTAGCTGACTTCATCTGGAGGGAGATAGGCGCAGATGCTGTCTGGCGTTCCAGTATTGTAAACAGAGTACTTTTTGCCCCTGTTGCCTTGAAAATGTAAAGAGTGGTGACAGTGGCATCATCACTCCCTCATGATGGAACATTTTAGGATTAACTTCAGTTCTTTAAAAACTGGTTACAATTTTGTGTCTAAATTTGCACACAAATTTAGTAATAGGAAGAAAGGGAGGAAGTAATAGAATCAGGAGTCCTGTTCCCAGACAGTGCACATTACTGGCAGTAAAGTTTCATTTGTTCAGGTGGTTCTAAAACACAAAACTGCAATTCCTTAAAAAAGAAATGGACACTAACGCACACAGCTTAAGAGGGATATCCAAGTAGCTTCATTCTTAAGGAAAAAATGTCAATAGTAAGGAGCACTGCGCACCGAGACCTAGATGGGAATCAAGTAGCCAATGAAGTGTAGCAGCATTTCAATTTCCCACTGAAGGTGAACAATACATGCAGATGAGTAAGAACTGATTTCTGATTAGTTGTTTCCTTTACCGTAATTCATATACATCAGAGAGCACACACTGAAAGACACAGACAGACAAAGAGAGAGTACACACAATCATGAATGCCAAAGTAGATGTGCAGAGATCAGAGGCCAACTTCAGGTGCTGGCCCTCCCTTCCACCTTGAGACTGAACTTCTCTGTTGTAGTTCTGCAACAGAGGCTAGCTGGCCTGTGGGCTTCTGGGAATTCTCTTGTCTCCTCCTCCCATTTCCCTGCAGGAGCACTGGGATTAGCGATGTGCACTACTGCACATTCTATTCCTGTATCCTTGGGATTTGAATTCAGGTCCAAATGCCTGCAGGACAAGCACTTTTAAAACCTACTGAGCCTTCTCCCTTCCTCCTCTGTGTTAATCACTATCGCTATCTGGGATGAAGGGACCTTCTAGGCCAATTCATGATCCATGGAGCCAAAATATATACAGATCTAATTGTGTCCCTTTTAAAATTACCTGGTTATACAGGAAGGGAAAATATAATTTTTATACAAGTCAAGACCCCTATCAAGTATTTATTGAAACTGTCATGATCACAACAGAATATTTAAATTTGGTTGCTAAGGAAGTCCTCAGAATTCCAACAGTAAACTTTATAACATGACAAATGCTGTGTGTTTTGTCACTTGCCTCCTGCCCCAAAAGCCACCCAAGAGGAGAGAAGCCTGCTTCCTTGTAGTATGGGAGTCCTCCAGATAGTTTCAGACAGTTTTTTACTTACACCTTTCCCCAAGGGCTCTCTTCTGCCATGTTCAATGTATCCCCACTCTCTTAACCAATTGGAAGCATTAGCATATCATGACCATGCTGGCATGGTCCCACTGTACTGAAGATGACTAGGTACGTTATCTTCTTTAGAGGACATCACAACTGGTAAGAACCACAGAGACATTATCTAAAACCATGGTGCTGGTAACTGCCCTTAGCGGTACCAACTCTTTGGCAGCCAAACCACAATGGTAAGAGCAGCCACAGCTCCTCTGTGTTAACTGTTTCAATGTCTTTCCTATCACACACTGATTTTTCTCTTAACTAGGATACCATGTTTCTAATCTCACTAGTTTCAGTTTTGAGCCATGGTGTATGGAGATATTAAGACTCACTTGTGTGTGATTCACAGGTCTCTGAGCACCTTTGATATTCCTTTAAGCAGCCAAGACACTTGGGCACACAGCATGTGTTTGGTTTCTGTGCTACACGGGACAGCCACATTTGAAAGGAATCATGTTCTAACTCATTGTTTCATGATTTCCAGACATGCAATGTTGCAGACACCAAATTATTTGTTTAAAAACTCTAGCCTCTAACAAACATTCCCCTCCCACCCCGCCCCAGACAGGGTTTCTCTGCATACCCTTGGCTTTCCTGGACTCACTTTGTAGACCAGGCTGGCTTCAAACTCACAGATCTACCAGCCTCTTCCTCCCCGAGTGCTGGGATTACTAGCAAAGACTCTTAACACTAAGTTTTATTTTGATTTATGTATTGATCCTGTGCTTCCATTGATAGCATTGAATACTTGAAAGTTTGCTTCTGTGTGAAAGTTTGCTTCTGTGTGACTATTTCAGAATAACTGTTAATACGGATTAAAGGGAACTTAGAATTTATAAGAACTTTTAAATTTAGCTATTCATATCAGTAATACAATAACTCTAATTAAGGCCCACTGTACCAGGAATTGTTTTAAATGATTTATATGCCTTTTTTAAAACTCCAGAGAAACTCATTCTATAAGACTGGAAATGAGATAAGAGATGAGGACAAGATTAAAGAGAAAGACTTGAACACCTCTGGAAAGCCACACAGATAATATCATGGAGCCTGAGGGCAAACCTGACTCTGACTCTAGAGACTGTTCTTAACCTCTGAGCTGCCCTGGCTTGCCTGTACTATTGTTTTCACCTTAACCCTAATATGATTTCTTGTTAGGAGTCACTATGCAGCATATATAAACAAAGCAGGTGCACCCTGCCCGCTGTATGGATTTTTCCGTGGTTTCAACTAACCCACAGTATACTATGGTCCAAAAGCATTAGATGGAAAATGCCCCCGGATAAGTGATTCCTAAGTTTTAAAGTCCATATCCTTCTGAATAGTGTGCTAGAATCTCAGGCTGTCCAGTAGATCTGGGCAGCTCATCAATCATTCTTTTCCAGCTAAATTTGCTGTCTGCCTATTAGTCTCAGTTATCTGATGGAACACATGAGGGCATGTGTTCAACAAATAACCAGTCACAGGCACAAGGTATTTGGACAGAGGCCCAACGTTCACCTAACTTTTATTACAGTATAGTGTTTAATTGCTCAATTTTATTGATAATAAATTTCTTACTGTGTCTAATTTATTATAAACCCCATCACATGAGTGCATACACAGGAAAACATAGTGAACACAGCGTTTAAGACTGCCATTTGAGCGTCTGCTATGTATTTTTTTAGATAGATATTTTGGGAAAAAAAACTTTTCTGATTTCATTTGTTCAAGCAACAAGCATATTTTTAAGGACACAGCACACAGATGGGGTAGCTCAAAGAATGATTTACTCACACTTCTAGCATGTCCAAGATCAGGGTGCTAGCACAGTCCACGCTTTTCTCTGTCCTCACATAAGAAGGGCAGGAAAGTAAGCATGTTCTTAGATGGACACTAATTCTGTGCAAGGACTCTACTTCCTCACCTCCTCTTCACCTGTCGGCTGAAGGCTCTATCATACTGAAGGTTTGGGCTTCCACAGGAGGCTTCCAGGGGAGCATGGTTCAGTTTATGCACATATGCATCTATCTGATATTCTATGATAGCTGCATGTGTAAAAATAACGCAGTGACAACGTAACGTGGACCCAGCGCTCAGCTGGATTAAAATAAGAGGATGTAAAAGTTCAACAAGTAACGTCTATAGGTCATGCTTAAGGGCTAAATGTGCACTCTTATTCTCTTCGGCAACTCCAGTGTGTACGCTTTGATGCTGCTGCCCATTTATGAAGTAGTATGACCCATACCTTCCAGCGTGTGCTGTCATACGAAACATTTTAAAGGAGCTGGCTCAGAGTTGGCTAAGCAGAGTGATTAAGCATGCTTGCTGCTCTTCTAGAAGACCTGAGTTTAATTCCCAAGCACCCATATTGGGTGGCTCCCAATTGCCTCTAACTCTACCTCCAGGGAAACCAACATCCATCACTGGCTTCCACAGGTACCTACACACATTGCAGAAACATACGCACACATAAACATAAATAAAAGTAATAAACACGTACATGAGTGCATTTGTTTGGCCAGTCTTTGAACGGACACTGTGCTCTTAGTTAGGGAGCATAGTAAGAGGCCACATATTCAACAAGTGTCAGTGAGAACAGGAGTCGTTTTGGCGACAGTACCTGTTGAGTTCGTTCCTTATATCCAGCAGTTCCTGTTGCTCAGTTCTCACTGTGTCCTTCTCCTCAGCAGCCATGTACCGCAGCCGCATCTGCTCCAACTCCTCTTGCTGTTTTTTAAGTCGAGCCATCTGACTTTCTTGCTCCCTCTTAAAAGAAACAAAGAAGATGGCATATGAAGCTGGGAGTTCGCCATTTCATACCTGACTGGGACTCATGGAACGCTGGGAGTATGCCCGATCCCTATGACTTGGACTCGTGCCTACAGGACAGTAGACTGGGGTTTGCCGAACAGTTACAGTGTGTAAGAATGTGGAGGCAGGAGCAGTCACTAGTCAGCACAGAGGACCTGTATCTATGCGCATCTAGGACCCCATCGATGCACTGCTGTGTCTACAGAACTTTAGCAACAGTCTCTGACCATTAAGCTCAATCACAGACTAGTTCATTCAGTTAATACAGGCCCAGATGAAAATCTAAGCACACAATCTTTTTCATTTTTTTAAATAAAAAATGGGATCAAGTGATATACCTTAATTTCCATTTTAAAAAATCAACAATTCCTCCAGAGAAGTAGGTAAAAGATTTTAAGATAAATGTGACATTTGACAGGATGAAGATATGCCATGACTTATGAGAGAGAACATGTCATGACAAACAGTGCTGCAGTAAGATGGAGCTTCCAAGCCCACCGTGTCTCTCTAGAGACAAGTGCTACTCTTCCCTTGGGGCAGCGCTTCAAGAGACAGCAGGGCCAGCAGGCGACCTCTTCCGTGCCTGCGTTCTTGTTGTTTTACGAGAGGTTCTCACTAGGTAAGCCTTACTGGCCTGGAACTCAAAGACAAGTGCCTGCTTCTGCCTCCTGACTGACGGGATTAAAATGTGTGCTGCCATGCCCAGCTCATATTTTTTTTTTCCTAAGTAAATTATTTTCTGATTATACCCAATGAAATACTGGTCAAACACAAGGGATATTTTGCTAAACTGTTATAATGTGACTCATCCACCATGACCCTGAGTCTGTTCCTCTCCCCCAGTCACTAACACTCACACTTTCCACTCTAACTGTAACATGTAACACCACAAGTAAATGCTGATCATTTTGAGTTCTGTGTAGAATCGCGAAGTTCACTTTACTCTGTGTTGGGCTTCTTTCACTTAACACTGACTTGAGAGTCATTTATGCTACCCTGTGAAGTTCATCACTCACAATAATGCACAGCCTTCCACTCAACTGCTGAGGACCATTTGGGCAGCTTCCAGTTTCATACTGTAAATGCTGCCAATGTTAAAGATGACTGTGCATGGCCTCCGAATGCATTTGGATGCATTTCACCTGGCTTTATACCTGAGATTCAAACTACTGGGTCAGAAAGCACAATTGCAGTTAGGAAATACTGCCAAACTATGTGCAACTTAGTCTATCACTGAATAGTCATTGTGAAAGTTCTTGGGCCCTGTATTTTTGGCCAATACTTGGTGATTTATTTATTCTTTTGAACAGTTCTGACAGAGCACATAGTGGTTTGTTTTGATTTTATTATGCATTTTTTCACCAAAAAAACGAATAAAATGCATAATTTTACACATTTTAATGGCATTTGGATATGCTTATCTATAGGTTCTTTTTTTTCCTCTCTGTCATGAAGATTTATTTTTTATTTTTATATCAATCACAGGTTAGGTATTTTGCATCCCAGGCGTAGCCCCCTCCCACATTCCCTCCCACTCTCCCCATCCCTTCCTCATCTCCTCCCTGCCCCTTTCCAAGTCCACTGATAGAGGAGGACCTCCTCCCCTTCCATCTGACCCTAGCTTATCAGGTCTCTTCAGGGCTGGCTGCAATGTCCTCTTCTTTAAAGTTCTTATGAATCTTTTCTTACTGGTGTTGCATTGGTGTTATTGGTGTGAGATTTCTCATCACTCTTTTTTTTTGCCTCTTCACCCCTTTTAACAATATTTCAGGATGAACAAAAATAGCCCACAGGGTTCCATTACTCCTTTCTAGCTGGTCTTCTCTGTCCTTTTTATAAACAAAAACAACAACAAAAACTGTGTCAGGGTGTTGGGTCTACTGTTGTGAGGCCCCTGATATCAGGGCTAGGAACTGAACTCTGGAACAGCAGCTCTCACCCACTGACCCATCCCTCCAGCCTGGAGATACTTAGTTCAGGATGCGTACAACTGGCTTTGTGTACAGTATGAGATCAAGACTGCAGGACAGCGTTGGCAGGATCACCTTTTCCTACTTCTCCTACTTTTGTGACTGTGCTGAACTGACCTGTTTCCTACCCTTGCACTGACACTGTACTGCTTTGACTACAGTGTCTGACAAAAGTCAGTTTTGGCATCTGCTGGTCTGAGTAATCTACCTTTGGCTGTCTTCATTCAAAATTTAGCTCTTCTTTCTGAACTTTCACATGAATATCTATCTCTAGAAATAAAAATCAAGAACAAAAGCCTTTTGGATCTATGGTTAGACTGAACGTAAGAACAACTTTGCCTCACCCTATGTCTTCCCAGCACTGACAGCCAGTGATGGTGGCTAACACCTAAGCTTGGATTCCTTTACTTCTGTTTGGTAACGCTCTATATGCTAAGAACAATGACTTTTAAATTGCACTCTTACCTGATTACAGATGCTTCTAAAGCCAAAGGTTTTACATTTGTTTTTACTGTGTACTGCTCCCTGGTAGAAAAACTGCTTTTTGATACAGACAGCCCCCAGAACACTTGGTAAATTTAGCTACTTCTGATAGGGTCTCTGTACACACTTTTTTGTTTTCTAAGTACAAGTGACTCCCAAATTAGCTTCTGACTTTACAATGCTATAGGAGACACAATCAGTACTTGTTTTGGGGGCAGCTTCTCCACTCTGTCTCAGGATCAGGAGGGCAAATAACCAACATTCCACAGTGCACTGTGCTGCAAAGCTGTGATGTTGGCAGGTGATGTACACAACACATTGACCTACAGTATTTTCAGCTTAGGATGAGTTGTCCACTGAGAGCATCTGTACATTAATGTCCTCCAAGAATAACGGAAATCTTCCTTCTCTTTCCCAGGTAGATCTTTCTCTCTCCTCTCTTTCCTCAGTATATGCTAGGTAAGGCATGTACCATCTCCTCTATATCCCATCTCTCTGTCAGCTCATGACACTGGAATACTTCCAAGCATAATATCAGCAGAAAAACAGAGTTCTAGGGGAAAACCTCAAATTAAGAAAGGTTTTTGTCATCACAATGTGGACATTTATTATTAACTGAATAAACATCCCTTTCTTCTTAGTTTACTATATGTTTCCATGAATGCCTGAGGATTCTTTCTACATCTACTCATACAATCTTAGGACTTTACCTCCTGGACTGTTTTGTTTTGTTTTTAAAGTCAGGGTTTCTCTACATAGTCCTGGCTGTCCTGGAACTGCCTATGTAGATCGTGAGATCCCCCTGCCTTTGCCTCTAGAGTTCTAGGATTAAAGTTGTCCACAACCAGGCCCTGACTTCCTGTACTGTTTTTAAGGTAGTAAATAACCTTGGTTAGTGAACAAACCTGTTAGGGTATTATCCTTGTAGGTTTTGTACCTTTTTGAAACTAACTGGCGAGAATTGCTCTTGTAATTTCCTTATTACTGAATCTACTGATTAATTTTAAGATTTAGAATCACGGTAATAATAATGCTGGTCTTATAAAAAAATTTTTTGAAATTGTGGTTATTTCTTCGCACACCATTCACTTAAATTCACATTTGATTCAAGTTTTGTTGTTGTTGTTGTATATTGTCCATTACAATTTACCTAACCGCTGTAGAATTATTTTTTAATTCTTGAGTACTTTTATAGGTGATCAAAGTCACTTATACTTAAATCTTTTCACATGCTGGGAGATCTGGAGTCATCTCTCCCGTGTTACATTCTGATATTGATAGGGGGGTTCTGTTTTCTAAAGACTCCCTTCTCAAAGAAACTTATGGTTTTGTGTGTAGATGTGAACGCATGCTTGCACGTGGAGGCCAGAGGTAAACCTTGGGTGTTCAAGAACTTCGGTCTTTGATACCAACACTTGGGGCCACTGGTAGGTAGCGGTGTCTAGGCCAGCGATCTGCCCATCTCTGTGATCCCACTGCTACCATGTCGGGGTGTAGATGAGCGTTGGGGTGCGAGCGCAAGTCCTCAATAGAGCACATGGCAGGCACTCTATTGAGTGAGCTACCTCCCCAGTTGTCTAGAAGGTAAGTCTTTTCCTTTTGCAATGCAGCTATGGTTAATTTCTGTCTAAGCACACTCCTGTCCACCCCCCCACACACACACACACATTGAGTTCAAATATTTTCTAATCTCAAATGGTATTGAATTTACAATGGGTTATTAGAAGTAAACTACTTATAAAATGTCCTATGTTGTTGGGTTTTATTAGTTTACACGTTAGTATTTCTGTGAGCAGGGCACATTTTAAACTACAATCTTCTGAAATGTGTTGAACTGAGGTTTAATGTAGCTTATGCACAATTTGACAAAGTGCTCTATGTGAACAGAAGGTGTCTACTCTGGAATTTTTCAGGGCATGTTCTTATATAGGCCAGTGGTTATGTGTACTGTCTGAATCTTAAGTTTGGTCATGTCATCAGGTCTGTATATGTATACACTTGTTTCGGATTTGCTTCAAGCTTTTAGAGACACCTATATCATGTGATGGGCAGGTCCTCCCTCATTCAGTGAATTTGCCTGTTTTAGCTGTGAAAGCTGCCTCTAGGTTGCTTCCTGACTAGAGTCCCCTTGCCTGCCTTACTGCTATGCCAGATCTCTTTTAATGTTAATGCAGCCTACACTTTTCGCTTTCAAAATTGACAGTGAAGGTCTGTTCCTTACACACTACCCTGTTGGACTGCTTTGAATGTGGGTTTTCATTTATATCTTCTCTGTGGAAACACTTAGTCCATTTAGTTTTAAAGCAATCTGGATTTCCATCTTTGTACCATTTTCTATTCCTTAAATCCTATTTTTTTTTTTTGTTTCTTATCTTTAAATCTACTCTTTCATGTCAAATTTCCTCCCAGGCTCTTCTTTTTTTAAAGATACAAGGTTTCTACTTAACAGAAGCCATGATGATTTAGGACTGTGACAATTTTACAGAAAGCAAAACATATTTCATACACTTGAACTTTGTTACTTCACATTTGTACTGTTTCGTCATAAGTTTTAATTTATGTGTATCTCAAAACTCAGCCAACAGCTGTTGTTCTCCAAGCGGCCTGTGCTTCCAGCAGTCCAGCAGCTCAGTCTTCATTCCTCTCCACTCCCCTGTGAGGCACCTGCTTTCCTTTGGGGTCAACTTCCTTCCACCCAAGAAACACCATTTACTTCAGGATTGGTGTGACAAACCCTCCTAGATTTTGGTTCTTAGACAAGTCTGTCACTTCACAAAGAGCACTGTAAAGAACTTGAGGTTTGCAACTACTTTAGGTACTTTAATGTCCCATAATTTTACATTTATTTTATCTTTCTACTTTTCTTAAAGTGTCCCTTGCTGCTCTTATCCCAGGGCAGTGAAAGACAGTATACTCCCAACCTAACCACCCTCAGGACAGCCTGGAATAAGCTGTTTTGCTTTCAGTCAGTTTACTATGACGCATGTAGGTATAGCTTCCTATGCATTAATTTTAACTGACATTCTAAGATATCCTTGGATATATAATTGGGCACTTTTTGGTTTTATTTTTACGTCTGAAAATCCAGTATTCTCCTCAAACACTACTTTCCCTTATTCTCTCTAGTTTCTTAAAGGTCTGTTCTTCAGTTTCCTATATGGTCTAAGATTTTATCTTACTGCATGTGTGCGTGCGCGCATGCTCAGAAGCCAGAGCAGGACACTGTGTGTCTTCCTCTAGTGCTTTCCACTGTAAGAAAAGGTCTCTCACTGAATCTAGAGCACCCCGTTTTCAGCTAAGGTGGGAAAAGTGATCCTTTCTTCATGGTTTCCTGAAGCTGGGTGACAGGTGCATCTGGATACAATCTTTTATAGGTGTGGGGGACCCAAACTTAGGTCTTCATGCTTGCACATGAAGCTCTCTCCCCAGACCCTAGCCTGGACTTTGTGATCTGTGTTTGCCGTAATTACTATCCGTACTTTCCCTATTTCAATCTGAGTGTTTTTTTTAACCTATCGTCTAGTTATCATGTCCTATTTGTTATGTTTATAATCTGCTGTTACTTCATATTAAAGAGATGAATTTTAGTTAATTTCACTTGCAATGCTTTCTTTCCAGAAGTTTTAAATTTCAGAATATAACAATTCCTCCGTCATGTCACCTGTTTTCTAGAGCACAGTAATTGCACAATTTTAGACTTCTTGTTTACAGGTTTTCCACTGGCGAGGACTACTGTAGTCGATAAGCTTATAAAGGGGATGCTAAAGGTCATTAGTGAGTAGAAGAGTGAAGTCACAAAAAATATTTAAACCTTATCAAACTGAAATTTTAAGACATTTAATAGTAGGCAAGTATTAGCAAAAACAAAGAAAATAAATGATCATTTCCTACTGTTTGTGTTGGTTTTATGTACTGGGGCCTGAGCTTGCCTTACACATACATACATGCTAGGTAAATCTCCCCAAGCCACATCTACTGAAATGTACAACTGCTGAAATGTAAAATTAGCACAACCACCTCAGGAAATAAATAAGCAACATTTAGTAAAACTTAAAAAAAAAAAAAAAGAATGTATTGAAGTATCTGAAATTCTATTTTTGTATATAAACATCTGAAAGTTGTTGGTTGTGTGAGAACTGCTCAGGACTACCTTAAGGGAAATCTGCAAAAAGTAGCTTCACTAAAGGTTATTATAAAACCTACATAACTGTGGTATATTTATGGAATATGGCTCCATGTATCTACAGATTAAAACACTTGAAACACATGAAAATAAACACTCTTCACAGAGGTTTTTAGAATTTTAAAAGTGCCCAGTGCTGGGCCCTGAACATGGAAACTCACACATTGAGGCGATCGCCTTCCTGTCTTATCCCCAGCTCTCTTTTGCCTTATTCTGTATACTACTGGCATGAAGAGAAGGGGTAGGGGGGGGCTGCTGGCTGTGCCGCTCTATCTCTCTCCTCCTTACAGCCTGGAGCCAGGGCCCCTCACTGAGGCAAGGTCTCAGCAACTTGCCCAGGCTGGCTTTGTAGTCATTGTTTTCCTGCCTTATCCTCACATGGAATGGAGATTATACAGCTCTAAGATTACAGGCTCTCCTGGATATATACCGTACTGCTGAGATCACAAAGAAAAGATTCAGGATAACGGTACTCACTGGAAAGCAAGAAGGTACAGTTTAAAATTAAGAGGCTGAGGTGGAGGACTGGAGAGACGACTCAGAGGTTCAGAGCACTGGCTGTTCTTCCAGAGGTCCTGAGTTCAATTCCCAGCAACCACATGGTGGCTCACAACCATCTACAGTGAGATCTGGTGCCCTCTTCTGGCCCTCAGGCATGCATGCAGGCAGAAAACTATATAAATAATAAATAAATCTTGGGGGGTGGGGAAGGAAAGGAAAGACTCCTGTAAAAAAAGAAAAAGATAAAGAAAAAAAAATAGTGAGAGGCTGGGGATAAGCTCGTTGCGCCAAGTGTTGCTCCATGAGACTAAGGATGTGCCTTGACATCCTCTACATTAAACGCCAGGCACGGTAGTGTGCATATGCACCACAGTGCTGGCAAGTTGAAAACAGGCTTGGAGTTGGTGAGTTCCAAGTGCACTGAGAAACCCTGTCTCAGCAGAAAGGAAGTGGAGAACAATCAGAGATGTATGCGTGGCCTTTGTGTAGCCTTCATAGGTGCACACGTGGGTGTGCATACCTACCCACAAACATATTCTTTAAAGAAGTTAAATTTTTAAGAGAGGAAAAATATCTGGGCAAAAGTACAATTAATGATTATCTCTAGTTGGAGAGGAGGCAAGAAAAACTGTTGATTTTTCAGTTGGAGGTTACACAATGCTACATCTACAGTTGTTTAGCCAGTGCTCTCAGTGTGTAATCCTGTCTAGCCTGGCACTTGTTGTGGTGACTGATCCTTTTGCCTCTGCCTCCTGAACGCTGGAAATGTGGACCACTACAACTAGCAAATTTTGCACTGTTTTAAAATGAGAAAAAAAAAAAAAAAGAACAGAAGTTGATTAACTTTAGGCTACTTTATAAAATGAACTTCTTACCCCACCCTCCAACTTGACACGTTTTTATTCAAAAACTTCTTTTAAATGTCTCGAATTTTAAAGCAAGTATGCTATATTGTTAATAATTACATATTCGTGCAAAAACAAGGGCCAGGGCAAATGCTTTCCATTGCCAGGTGCTCTGGGTTACAGGCTCCTCCATCAAGTGAGCATAATCTCTATTTTGCCCTGGCTGCCTATAAATCCAGAAGGGAGATGTAAACATGCATACACTAGACTAAACAGCTGCTACAAAGTGGCCACTACTTATTCTCCCACTCACACATACCATCCAAGTCTGTGGGAAAAACGCAGAATGAAACTAAGGAACTCAAGTCAAGTTTTCTGAAAATAACCCAGAGCTGACAAGTCAGTAGGAGGGCCTGGATGGTTTCAAGACACAGTTTTTAACCAAGACTTGGACCTCCAACTGTTTTCTTAAACAAAGATTTACATCCCCATCCTTGGCTAAATTACTTATAAATTAATCAAATTAATTACTCTGAGTGGATAAGCAGGAGGCTGGACAAGATAGTGCTGATGTCAGCCGATGAAGTCTGTGTTGCTTTAACTAAATATACTGGCTTAGTTTTAAACACATCTACTGTCACAAATATGGTAAGGGACCCATGTGCTACTAAATAAAGTCTTAGCTCTGTTTCCTGTCCTGGGAACAAATATACGGTTTTAAAGTATGTAACAATGAAAATGTTAAATTTTTATTACTAATTCATATTTCATAACATTGATTCATTTATTTTTAAATAATGGCAGCTTTTATTCTCCTTACAGATCGACATTCTAGAAGGGGTTTTGGTAATGTTATCATTCAGAACGTGAAAACCAATGCAGACAACCTTAGGTATTTGTTGCTATTTAAGCATTTATTTAGGTACCAGTTTAAAAATATTTCTAAAGCATATTTTCACAAAAAAGGAAAAAGGAAACTAAATTGCCCCTTTATGTCAAACAAGTATTTTTAATATCCCAAGATACCAAGCCCAGAATGTAAGAGAACTGTTTCCTTGTGTTCTAAATTGGGACTCACTTCATGTCATCTCATATATTTATTTATTTATTATAGCTGTTGCCATCAGTTATTAAAAAAAATACTGTGGAAAACTTACAACTTGAGTTAAGGTTTAAAAATAAGACGAAAAGTTTTCTTCAAAACAATTGGAAGGTTATAATTTTTTTAATTCACAAATTGACTCTGCTAGGTTGCCTCTGAGTAATGGAAATCTCTCTTTAAACATTGTTCTGGCAATGGGCACCAAGCATTAGATCTTATTTCCAAGCCTCACCAGCTGGGCTTTGTCATTAACATTTATTAACAATCTAAGATATGGCTTTCACCGTCTAATCCGCACTACACAAATGTTTTCGATGGCCCTCCAGAGGGATTCAATGTGACAAATTACTGGCAGAGATTATAGCCTCGTGGCTATTCACCAGAGGCAATGTAAAATTAACATGGTACTAATCCAATTTAAACAAAAAGTTGCACAAACAATTCTCTGAACAAAAGCAGAGAGACACTTCCAATTTTATATTCAAACACAAAATAAATGTGTTTTTAATAAAGAGTTTAAGGGGAAAATTAAAAGTAATTTTCACACATGTAAAATGTGCCAATTTAATGAAGTTATTAATTTTAATCTTCCCCAAACTGTTAGTGGCATGGCATATTTCACTATGAAGACCCCATGGGCTGTTGTTATTCTTGAATTACTGCATCTCAGTATGGCCTGCGAAACATCAAAGGTTCCTAGTGACCTCAAAACTTGTTTATAATATTGTTTCTAAAGCAGAAAGTTTACAGGATAAGGGATAACATCAGTCTAAAGAGAGAAAGCACTAAACAGTGCATTCACTCAAAGACTATTTTTAAATTAATTTTTTGCATAATTTAGTGTGTGTGCGTATGTGTGTGATACGCACACATGTGAGTAGATACCCATGCCTATACATGCACATGTGAAGGGCAGAGCAGGACACTGGGAAGTAAAGGTTTCCTTAGTAGGCTGAGACAGGCTATCTCACTGAACTAGTAGAGCTAGCTATTTTGGTAGGCTTGCTGGCCAGAAGCTCCCAGGATGGACTCGTGTCCTTCCACCAAATGGGAGTTCCTGCACACTCAGCCACGCCCAGCTCTTTATACGAGTGCTAAGAATGTGAACTCGCGTCCTCACGTGCACAGTGAGTGTGCTTCTCTAACGTGCAGCAATCCCAGCCCTGAGACTGCTGCTCTCAGCTCCTTTAATGGACTGTAGTTTGGAGAACTATTAGTGCAACAGAGTTTTCTCTCCTTATAAATTGGTAGCAATTGAAGAGAAAAAAGAAATCTGAATGTGATAACCTCTCTTATTAGGAATAATAAACATTACTTTGTCAACTATTTTTGACACACAGGGAAAAAAATGCACAGGAAGAAAGAATAAATAAAAAATAGGGTAAAAGGCAAGATCCAGAAGTTATCAAAATGTGAGGATGTAGGATTAGCAAAGGGGATTTTGGGGGTGGCAAGATTTCATAATCCCTTGGCTTCATTTTGTTCCTTTTTTAGTGTTTTTATGTGTGCACACCTGTGGAAGCCAGAGGTTGACATCAGTGGCTTCCTCGATCATTCTCCATGTTATTTCTTTGGGACAGAGTCTCTCAAAGTGAGCCTGGAGCTTGCCAATCTGGCTAGACTAGCTGGCGATGGAGCGAGACCCTCCTGTGAGAAGAGTTTGTCCAGTGCCAGGATAACAGGCGCCCTGCAGCACCTGGCCTGGTTCAGATGGATGCTGGTGTTCAAGCTCAGGCTGTCATGCTTGCTTGGCAAACATGGTACCCACTGAGCCACCCTCTGCAACACACAGCTTTTGTTTTGTTTTGGTTTTGGAGACAGGGTTTCTCTGTGTAGCCTTGGCTGTCCTGGACTCTATTTGTAGACCAGGCTGGCCTTAAACTCACAGTGATCTGCCTGCCTCTGCCTGCCTGAGTGCTGGGATTAAAGTGTGTGCCTTTAGTCCAGGCTGACCTAACAGTAAAAACAACAACAACAACAACAAAAAACACCTCAGATCTTGATCCTTCTGCTTTAACCTTTTTTTTTTCTTCACCTTTTCTTATTTTTAAAAACTACTTTAGCCAGATGCAATGGCCCATGCCTATAATCCCAACTACTTGGGAGCCTGAGGCAGAAGCATTATAAATTAAGTGCTAGTTTAGGCAACATAGGGAGAGGCCCTTTCAGAAGTAGCATGGTACTTTTATCTACTTCTCTCACCACTCTCCTTATTTCCTGTTCCACAAGGCATCCCCACACTTCTATACACAATCAAAGCATCGTGGCATCACTACTTTATATCCTCACAGATGGTCAGTTCTCATCAGGGCTGTTCTCGCAATGATGGCACCAGTTTTCTATTAGGAGGGACCAACTCATCACTTCTGCTCTGGCACTTTCCTGGGAAACACTTGTCATCTAGGCACTGAAACCGCAACAGGAAAAGCCTGAACTTCAATCTTAGTTTTATTACTCAGTATCTAGACTGTCCTCACACTTACAGCAAACACCATGCCTCAACCTCCAGAATGCTGGGATTACAGGTGTGCACTGCCTACTTGGCTCCAATTAGCTTCTTATACTGTATTTCCCAAACTGGAAAACCTTTCCAGAATCTATGGCTGAGGCTTTGCATTATCTTTTACAAGAATCTTCATGTTACATTTCTGTTGCTACCGTTCCAGGCCTTTTTCCTGGAAATGACCTTTAAAATGTACCTCCTGTACTTTATGAGAAGAGACTATGCTTTCTCACTTCCTGATTCTTTGCAATAACCATTATATCACTAAATTTTCCCTATTGCACTGCTTTGTCACACCAGTTTTGCTATTATTAATATCCCAATGACTCATTTCCAGAGATCCATCTGCAACTGCCCTTCAGATACCATCCCTATGTCATACAAATGTTTTCCCTTCTGTGTGGTGCTCAGGAAACTATCTTAACCGTTTCTTCCTTATTGCGGAATCCTAAGCTCTCTGAGAGTGAGGCCCATGTTTTAAGTTTAGCAGAACCTTATTGCTGTGAAAAATGCCCATGCTAGTCCTGCCAGCATCAAAGTAATACATTGCTAATTTGAAAATGCAGAATATAAAATGCTCTAAAATCAAAAGAGACAGGCATGGTTATAAACACTGTAAAAAAAAAGAAAGAAAGAAAGAAATTTACCTCCTGGTTACATAATTAATGCACACAAATGGATTCTGTGTTTACGTTTGGATATAAACACTCAAGAGATCTTCTTACATATATGCAAATATTATAATATGAAAAAAAGCTCAAATCCAAAACAATTCTGGTCCAATTTCAAATACAGGATACACAACTGTATCCACTCTGTGTAGTATCTAGTACTTACTGATATCTATCTGTAGCGCATACAATCTCAACAGAGCTCCTACCCTAGGCTACATGGTCTACTGCTCTTTAGTCCTCATCCAGTCTATTAATCTTCTTAGAAGGTGAGCATTAACATAATAGCACACAGATTTTGATATAGGATTATGGAAACATACTAAAAAATTACAAATCTGAAAGACACTACATAGCAGATTTCATTCAGAATAAAGCTGAGTTTTTAAAGTTGGAGTAGATTAATTACTAGTGATCTTTTAATAGGTCCAATAAATTATATTCAAAGTAAAAGTATCATTCATATTCTCTTGGATCTTAATCCTTTGAAAAAATTATGGCCCAAATTAATACTAATTTCTCAAGAAAATAGCCTTCTTGTCTAGGAAGGGAAAATGTCAACAAGGATTTTCAAAAAGCTATCGAGTCTTTTAAATTTAAAATTATTCAAAACTTCCCTATGACACAGCTTTCATAATTGAATAAGTGTGTCTTCCTAGGAAAATTATTTTAAAATATGCGATGCTCTTAATGTTAAGAAATGCTAAATTTAGTTTATCCCAATATTGTCCCCTTCAGAGACATCCTGATGAAAACAAATCCTAAGGAAAGAAGGACTTGGTTGTAAGTGAAAGGTAAGTTCATTATTTCCAATAAGATAGCTGGCAACTAAAACTAAAAAACATAAAAGTTTCAGCTTTTAATTATGAAAACAGACAATGCATATAACACATTAAAAAACAAACCTAAACAGCTCAGACCATGGCACTGGAGACGCTAATGCAGACTTCAAACAGGAAACTTACAGAACAGCGGGGGGGGGGGGGGACCGGGAGGCCGCTCCCCACCACATACCTGCTTGAGCCTGGCGAGTTCCTTCAGAGCTCGGCCCCACTGCTGCTTATAGTGCAGTTTAGACTTGGTTGCAGATTCCAACTTTCTCTCAAGTTCAACCTAACAGTGATTAAAATCGTATCAAGTGAAACACTATACCACTGTGTGCAATCACTGAAAGATAATATATACAAAGAGTCCGGCTTAAGAAAAGAGTTTATACAGCATGACATATGACATCGTCTAAAGCTGTTATATAATTTACTATAAATATTATGGCACATGAACATTTTCTTGTTTAAAATATAGTATTATTTTTATTGCCTTGCAGGCTAGACTAAAAAGAACAGAATTAGTCTTAACCTCCAGACAGTTACTATAAATGTATTTAAACGTGTATATTACAGAGTGAAAAATACACTCATTTTTAACAAAAAGCAGCTCTAACTGTTAACATTCCACTTCAGCTGGCACTCTATTCTCAGTAGGCAGACTCTCCTTCTGAAGCCTATCATTAGGTGGGATCCTGTCTTGCAATAAGGAGAGCTGGGGAGAAACTTTCATAACTTTTGGCAAAACCACAGAAGATTGGAAACCGTGCAGTGTTTTATCAGAAAGCAATTTACTAAGAAGAGCAAAGTGAAAAGTGAAAAAAATATTTTAAGAATGTTAAACCCAAGAGGAAGAAAAATAATGTTCCTTAATAACACATATCACACTTTTATTTTCTATCTTTTCTGAAATATATAAAGAAAAACACTAAAGTGATTCAATTAAAAATCTGGTTATTTATGCTTGCAGCAGGCGATCTGCTGTGCCTGAACTAAAGCCAACTTGGCTATGTTCTGGAATGTACTCACTCAGTGCTTCAAACCATGCACCAAACAAACTTATGCCGCCAGCAGACAGTTTTACTATTAAGTGATAATGTAATAATCTGCTTGAATTACAGGAAAACACTGTTACTCTGAACTAGCTGATTTTTTAAATATCAAGTTTAGTTTTTCCCATACATACAACTCCTAATGTTTTACAGAAAAACAAAATAGAAGACACTATAAAAATTCTAATGTTAGAAAACTCAGAGGAAGATAAAATGGCAGGAAAAGCAGACTGCCAAGTCCCTGTCACAAAAGGCCAGAACACTCTCTGCAGTTATATATGACTACTTGGAGCCGAGGCCTTTCTGCTTTACAAATCCCCAGTGCTAGGATTCTGATGTGTTGACATTTCACAACTAGACTCAAGCATCTTGAGTTGAATGATATTGCTGAGATTTCTGGAGATAATCCCTCCACTTATGCCCAGTGATTCATATACATCACTTGGTAATTTAACAACAAGCCATACCTCAGAGGAGTGGAGACAGTCTTTGAGAGCATGTGTATGGGTCCTGGACAAGGTCTGCATCCTGGACCAAATCAAGGATGAGGCCTAACAGACCTGTTCCAACAGTGAAAACTAGGCAGTTCTACTTATTTTGCATAAATATAAAAATACTACTTACTTTCATATTATGCACAGTAACTTAAAATGCACATGTCATTTTAAGTTTTATTCCTAAAAACTTACTAGCAAATCTGAGGCACAAATTCATTATTATCAATAATCGCTAACTTTTTTTTTTTTTAAGAATAGGTGCCTATGGTTCTAAAGAATTATTTGGACTCAATTTCTAGAATAATATATGTAACTAATTTTTTGGTTTTTATTTATTATTTGCTAAAACTTCAAAAAATTAAAATTACAATATTTCTCTCTTTCCTTTCCTCTCTCTAACTGCTCCCATGTCTTCTACTCCCTCTCAAATTCAATATTAAATATGTATGTATTATTGTTAGATATATATGTATATACACACATACATATGCATGAATATATAAAACAACCAACTAGGTCCATCTAGTGTTGCTTGTGCGTATATGGTTGTAATGATAACCAATTTGGGGGTCACCCTGGGAGAGGCTGTCTCTCCCCTTCTTAGCAGTCTCAGATTTCCCACTTCCAAGTCAGCATGTCTACTTCTGCTGCCTTTGTTCGGGTCTTGTTTAGGCGGCCATATTGGTGAGGTGTGTGTGTGCGTAAGGAGTAGGGAGGCTTCCTTTCACTTCTAAGACACACATTCTCCTAGAACACACATTCTCCTAGAAGGTTTCCAAATTGTTAATATAATTTCAGGACTTTTTGCCCCTGCAAGGTCTTGCCATGAGTCATCAACTGACCTTAAATTCTTGACCTCTTAAAAAACAGTGCTTGCATTACAAGCCGTCCCTAGCTTGTACTTTTCATTTATTTAGGGTTTCTTGTTCTCTGAACAATGAAAATGGCTAAAGTGACACACCATAAGCTAAGTTAAATATCTCTGAAAGGAGATAGGTCAATACCTACATCAACCCCGACTGCAGAAGACAAATCTCCCAATTCCCCAGTCAAAGACATAGCATTCTTTTTTGTCTTAGTCCATTCCCAGTCTACCCTGTCATAAGGAGCTCCCTATTTGTCTCATGAAACATTCTCTGGTTTCCCCTTTCCATTCCTGTTGCCACGTGCGCAGCCCAAGCTTCTCTTTACACCGCACTATAAGAGTATCATCCCAGTTTTAAATATGTCTAAGTCCTGAAAACTGCTACTGTTTCACTCTCTACTGAAAAATTTACTATAGCTATTTCCCTATAATCTAAAATACAATCTCTGTACTTCTTGCTCAACCTTCTTCTGCTTGCCTAAAGTTTAAAGCTCACCTCAGATTTTACCTGTATCTGAGGCAATCTGGAATCTACTACATATTAAACACCAAATGGTTTCCTTTGGATTGGACTAATTATGGCCATTTACTACTCAGAGTCACCCCCAAACCGTACAACAGTGCTTAAAGTGGAGGGCCTGCCGCGCTGGGTGGTGCACACCTGTCATCGCCGCACTCTGGGAGGCAGAGGCAAGTGGATCTCTGGGAGTCCAGGACAGCCCAGGCTACAGAGAAACCCTGTCTCAAAAAACCAGAGTACCCAAGATAATGTACTTTCACTCTCTTTTCCCATCTTATTTGTTCTAAAAGTGGAAACACACTAGATACCAAAATAATCTTAAATACTACACACATTTTAGCATGATTAAACTTTTACCCTTCTTTTAACATGTTGATTTTTTCAAAGTATATGCCCTACTAAAACATATGCTTTCCATATTTTATGTTTTTAAAGCCCCAATAATTTACAAACTATGCAAAAAATATTTTCTAGGTGAAAGAAAACTCACAAAGCCCAGTACAAAGGCTCACATCTGTAATTTCAGGAACCAGTATGATCATTGCACAAAGTGAGTGCTAGACCAACTTGAGCTACAACATAAGACTCAGTTCCAAAAAAAGTAAAAGAACTTGAGGTGCGGGTACTGAGAGATGGCTTAAAGGGCAGAATTGCTTGCAGCACAAAACTCAAAAAGTTGAGACCAAAACCTTGGAACTTATAGTGGAATGAGGGAACCAACTCCCAGAAGTTGTCCTCTAACATCCACACACGTAAGTACACCAAGGTAAATAAAAAAAAAAAATGTATATATATACACTTTTGTAGTAAGAGGAATCAAGATTTGGTAAAACAATCTCAGTGTATTTTTGCCTCTTCGATGAAAATGGATATGTTATATTAATAGGTGGGCTAGCATGGTGTCATACACTTTTAAGCCCAGCACTTAGATCTCTGAGTTCAAGGCCAGCCACAGCTACAATAGTGGCTCTGTATTAAAAAAAAAAGGGAGAAGAAGAAGAAAGAGAAATAAGGAGAGGAATGGGGAGGGAAGAGGAAAAGGAGAGAGAGCATAAAGAGGAGGGGAGGAGACAGGAGAGGAAGAGGAGAGAAAAGATCTTCCTCAAACACTGGTAAGGACTCGTGAGCCACTTCAGACACTGTTCACAGCTGGCATCTCTACGTTTTCATCTGTTACTCTTTCAGAATAAGACTCTGCCCTCTTCTGGTTCCAAAAAGACTTACAGGGAATAAAAACAACAACAACAAAAAAAAAAACCTAAAAAGCTGTTATACTGTACACTTAGAATATGCCTTAGCTCTCTAATACAGAGACAGTTTATGGTAGCATTTCTCTCAATACATTCCTGGTATTCACAAAGTAGAAAATGCCCCAGGTTCTATGCTACACATTTTGTTCATTTTATTAATCCTGTTTAAAAGACATGCAGTAAATAGTAGAGGCTGTCCACGGTGACACGGTCACGTGGTTATGTGTTCACGGTGGTAATAGCCATTATCAACTCAGAACAAAACCTAACTCCTTGCGATGGCTTTAAAAGCCAGTGTTTGAAACCTACCGGGTACATGCTGTACTCTGGGCTGGCATCATTCTGAGTTCTAGTTCTCGCCTCAGGGCCTCTGCAGGAGCTCCCTGGACACTCTCACAGCTCTCTGCACTGCTGGCCCCTCCTCTTCTCAGATCTCAATGATATGCCCACCTCTGCATGGCTGGTGGATATTCACACTTCTCAAAAAAGTATTGTATGAGGCTGGAGACATGGTTCAGCAGGTCAGAGCACTTGTGGCACTTCCAGGGACCTAAATTCAGTTCCTAGCACCTGTTAACTCCAGCTCTAAGGGATCAGATGGCCTCTTCTGCAGGTACCTGCACATTCATGGCATACACTCACACATACACATAAAAATTAATAAAGTCAAATCTTATAAAATAAATAGTGTATGTGTGAGTACCAGAACCCACATGTGAAGCCAAAGGAAAACTTGGAGTAGTCATTTCTCTCCCTCCTAGAGCTCGACTCAGGCCATCAGACTGGGTAGCAGACTCTTATCCCACATTCATCCTTTGCAATGCCCAGACACAGCACTGGTTAGGGAGGAATTCCAATATAAATGCAGTCACGACTACATTTGAACTTCAGAAAGCAAAGTGAATATTCCTTCTTCTAAACTAAAGGCTCCAGAGTGTGGGTCTCTGCTCTGAACGCTCCTGTGCAGGACACAGAATCCAGAAAGTAGAGAAAGGGAGAATTTACAACTATTATTACAACACTCAAAGTTCAGCATCAGAATCAGAGGCTCTGAGGTCCCAGATACGATGCTGGCAGGGCACCCTAAGTAAACTTCTACACATTCTTCCTCACATTCTGAATCTGTGCTTTTCACTTACTGGCAGTTTAATTCCTTTCTAGTAGTACTTCTGTTCATGCAACCAGTAACTAATAGAGCACAGCCAATCCAAAAACAACTGACTTCTCGCATTCTCTGCTGTGGTGTTAATATCAGAATAGAATGCAACACAGCAGGGTATACACACATATTATTAGCAGTTTTACAAGCTGGTCCCTGGAATTAATTATGCTGACAGAAGCTGACAATAGGTACCTTTTCCAAGGTAAGGAGATTTATTTCTGACTGCAGCCGAATTTCTGGTTTGTTGTTTTGTTGATCTTTGAACTGCTGAAATTCTTTTTCCAAAATCTTATACTTATTTTCAGCATCATTAACCTGTATTTAAAGAGAACGTATATTATAATCATTATAAGCAAATCTTGATAGTGTACAATCCGAGTTAGCAATGTCATTATTATTCTAAAATAAATTATGGTAGCATATTTGGAAAACACATAAAAAATGGTCAGTACTTAAAAATTCAGCAAATTAATTAACAGAAAAGCATTTTCTTTTTTTAAACTAGGTAAAAAAAAATAAGGACCAAAAGAAGAGGCGCCTCATCTTGCAGAACTGGCTCTTGATGATAGTTCCCAATATTGGTGATAGGTGATGGATAGGCGCAGGCAGTGGCGAGCCTGACTTGAGGGACAGTCAGAAAGGCAGAGAGACATGTACTTTGGCTGAGCATGATGGCCATATCATCTGTGTAACACTTGTAATATGAATGCTTGAGAGGCAGGAAGACAGCTGGAAATTGAAGGCCAGCCTGAGTGACACAATGAGTTCCAGGCTACACTGAGCTGGTAGACATCTTAAAAGGCAAGCAAACAAAAGCATATAATACTTTTAAAGGATCTTTTCCAACATGAGATTTAAAAAATGCAAACAAAGACTAGGATGACTTCTGAAAGCATATGCTGACATCACTGTTAGACAAACCTGTAACTTTTTAACGATGTCAGACATAACTAAGCTGAAACATTGAGAAGTTCTGAGGGAAAAGTGGAACATAAACCTTCACTGCTGAGCTTTACCTCAGCACAAGGTGGCTGCTGCACATGGGCCTGGAAGGTCCTAATGGGGATGCAGCAGCATCTTTAGAAGAAGCTGTATGCAGCAAAGTTTCCACACAATTCAGTTTTTTAAACCAGCAGAAATCATCTTGAAGTGATCTCACATTTTTAAAATTTCGTTTTGTTTTCTTTTGAGACAGGATTTCTCTATGTAGCCCTGGCTGTCCTGGAACTCACTCTGTAGACCGAGCTAGCCTCGAACTCATAAACATCAGCTTGCCTCTGCCTCCCAAGTGGAAATAAAGATGTGTGCCACTTTTAAAACTACATTTGTTTTGTGTTTATGATATATGTATCTATATGTGTTTGAATGTGTACACACGTGTGCAGAGGCCAGAGGTCAACAACATCATCTTTCTCAACTGCTCTCCAACTTACACTCTGGAAGATGGTCTCTTACTGAAGCTGGGGCTCTCACAGACTGACTAGCTGGGCTGGACAGGAAGCCCCAGAGATTTTGTCTCCACCTCCCTGTGCTGGGATTACAGAGCACCTCCCTCTGCCCAGCTTTTTACATGGGGTCTTAAGATCCCAAACACTTCTGTGTTTGCCCAGAAAGCACTTTCTCTGACCAAGCCACCTTCGTAGGCCCCACCTTCATATCTTAAACAGAAAATGTACTAATGGTACATTTGGTTCTTCACCACTCAGGGACAGTACCATAAGCAATTACTGCTGTTACAATCCAGATGTAAAAGTAAAAGCTGTTAGGGCATGGAGGACCCTGTCCTTAGGAAGTCATCTGTCACAACTGTGACTGAGTTCTGGTGCCTGCTCTCACTTACTGGAATACAGAGAATCAGTTCTCTGTGTGTTCAACTGTCTCTTCTACCACTCTAATTGGAAAGGCATATTTAAAATCTGTAACCATGTCAGTGTAATGACCCTAAATTTCCCTTTAGCATTTCCCTTGAACAGATTGGAAAATTCATCAGTCTCTCCCCTGATTAAGACTGAGCTCCAAGGGGCTGGAGAGATGGCCCAGCGGTTAACAGCACTGGAGTTCAATTCCCAGCAACCACATGGTGGGTCACAACCATCTATGATAAGATCTGGTACACTATTCTGGCATGAATATGTACATGCAGGCAGAAGACTGTATAAATAATAAATAAAGTTTTAAAAGGCTGAGCTTCAAGAATAAAGATGTGTCTTGGATAATTTTTCCAAAATACCAATTTTCACCAAGTCAGTGACACCATCTTGGGATGGTGTGGACATATTAGGGGATGGATATGACAGGGTATGTAACAGAGGATGAAGGTGTGTGCTCCAAGAACTCCCTTGACTCTGCCTGTGATGCCTTTGCTCTAGATGACTAAATCTGCTTGAGTCGGAAGAATAACACTACTGCCAGTGAATCCCATGACAAATGTCCACTTTCTATGTTAAATGAGACCCATAGTTACAGCCAAATTCAGTTACAACCACGTAAACAATGCGGGTGAGAGCCCCAACTACTATGGAAACTATTCATAACAGAAGGCCCTGAAGCATTCATCATATATATCTAATCTATGCTGAAATTTTTCAAGAGGGATTATCTAAATTTTTAACAGCCTGCTTTTTTCCCTCCCTTTTGTACAAATATTGAGTCCCTATCACTGCCAACACCCAGCCTGGGCTCCCAGACAGAACTATAAACCAAACAGTTTTTATGGAGCAACAATCTGAGACTGACTTCCCAATTTTCAAAACTACCTGGCCGCAACATAAGCTCAGATTAAGCGCATCACTGATATTAAGCGACACCTAAAGGAGCAAGGTAACTATGAGAAGACAGTTTGGTTTTAAATGCCTTTAAAATGTCCACATAAGGGTATCAAAAAAGCTACCTAAAGTGGAGAGGTAGAATGTAGAGAAAAGGTCTTGAATATAAACATGGAAGAGTATCTATCCTGCTTGCCATTCTGAGTGAGATTTAAGCATCCTCGCTAGTATCATCCTTGTTATTTAGCTTCTTTAGGTCTATAGACTTTAGTATGGCTATGCTATATCATACGGCTAATACCTGTTTTTAAGTGAGTGTATGCCATACGTGTCTTTCTGTTTCTGGGTTCCCTCACTCAGGATGATCTTTAGAGTGGTAGAAGAGAGGGAACAGGACAGGAGTCTACCATAGATGTCCTCTGAAAAACTCCACCCAACAGGTGCTTGAAGTAGATGCTGAGACTCACAGCCAAACTTTGGGCAGAGTGCAAGGAGTCATATGGAAGAAGGGGGCAATAGAAGGACATGGAAAGGACAGGAACCCCACAAGGAGACCAAGAAAGGTAAAAAACATGAGCCCAGGGAGTCCTGCAGAGACTGATGCACCAACCAAGGACCATGCATGGAGAGGACCTAGACTCCCTGCTCAGATGTAGCTGACTGGCAGCTCAATCTCCATGTGGGTCCAAGTAAGGGGAGCAGGGGCTGCCTGTCTTGAACTCGATTGCCTGTTCTTTGATCATTTGCCCCTGGTGAGGCGGCCTTGTCAGGCCACAGAGGAAGAGGATCCAGGCAGTCCTGATGAGACTTAATAAGCTAGGTGAAATGACAGGGGAGGAGAACTCCCCCTCCTTTCAGTGGACTAGGGCAAGGGTTGATAAGAGGGAGGAGAGGAGGAGGAGTTGACAGAGGGAGCTTCAATTGGGATATATAATGAATAAATTGTTAAAAAAAATAACAAAAATCAAGTAACACCTAGCTTAAACAAATCATTTAAAACAGACAGACAGACAGACACACACACACATACACACACATACACACACACACACACACACACGGAAGAGTAGAGGCAGGCCCTCCCTAATCTTGAAGCAAGTTGGATGCTTAATGGCCAGATAAGAGAAGAGATAGCTGCAGGACAGCACAGGAGGCCTGGAGGCCTGAGGGTGAGGGCAGTAATAGTGGAGAAGAGGATATGCAAGACCAAAAACAACAGTGTTTATGTGCACACAGCTCAGCAAACTCAGAAATGAAGATGGCTGTTCCACCTAGACCTGACCATGGTGGACTCTCAACAACTGCAGAGGGATGGGCATATGGAGAGGAGGGTAGGCACTCTTCCTACAAAATGTAGGTTCTAGAAAGCACTGGATTTTTTAGTGTACTTAAGGCATTATGGTCCTATTAAATTACTATGGTCCAAAAGGAGATTTACAGAAAAAGCTTTTACATTGTAAGCTACCTGGAATCATGCAGTTTCACACTGTTGGTTCTAAGGATAAGAAAATTCTACTAACGTACTCCTTAGCTTTTCTTTCAAAACCCAACTTCAGTCAGAATGCCTGTGCAGTGAAACAACAGTGTGACTCTCAGTGGGTGTCACTACCCTGTGTGAAGCGTTTCTAGAACCACACAGCTCTATCACCTGCTGCTGGAGGCGGTATTTGTCCTCTTCCAGCTGCTTCAGCTTCAGCCTCTCCAGCTCCACTTGGTGAGCACAGTCATCTTTGGCCCTGCGGACAGAGTCCTGAAGCTCCTGAAGGTTCCGCTCTCGTTCTAACTGCAGTTCCTTCCTCTCTCTCTGAAGCTGAAAAGAAAAGCACCATTAGAAGGCTAGCTTATCACCACTTGCATGACCCTTCTGGTCTACTGGCCGTAGATCAGTCAGTGCTCAAAATGCTATAAATTGAGTTGGAGAGACTGCTCAGTCCATAAAGCAGTTGCCTTATATGAATAATGACCCTAGCATGACCCCCAGAACCCACTTATGAAAGCACAACGAAGTACACTGTGTTCCCCGTGCTGGGGAGAGAGAGAAGGGCAGACGCTGGTGCTCTACGGCAAGGCCAGCCTGCTTAGTGAGCTCCAGGCCTAGGCCCTGTCTCAGACCGCCGATAGCATCCCTAAGAGCAACTCGAGGCCGTCCTCTGGCCTCCACCAGAGTGTGCACACAAGGACATGTGTGTGCACACATACATAGACAGCAAAGAGCACCTACAAACTTGCTTCATGTCCTCTTTAGTAATTAGACTTAAATGTTTATGCATATTGATTTTCAATCACTCAGTGCTAATGATATACAAGCATATAGAAAAATCCGCATACAACTCACATATATTCAGTTGAAAAGGTCCTAACCTCTTAAAACTCTCATTCTTATTACATAAAAATGTGATTGAGTTTCTTACTTCATCTATGAGTTTCTAAGTTCTGACTAACCATTTACAACAGTGGTTCTCAACCTGTGGGTCTTACCTGTTTGGAGGCTTAAATGACCCTTTCATAAGGGTCACCAAAAACCATCAGAAAACACAGGTATTTACATTATGATTCATAACCGTAGCAAAATTACAGTTATAAAGTAGCAACAAAAATTTTCTGGTGGGGGCATCACAACATGAGGAATTGTATTAAAGGGTCGCAGAAGTAGGAAGAGTTGCAAGCTGAGAACCGCTGATGTAGAAGATAGTCTAAATAGACCAGTAGACCTAACTCGTTAAAAACAACTTCAGAAATGTAAACTGCTAAGGGCAGAGTATAAGATTTGCTGATGAAATCTTAAGAAACATTATAGTTAGAAAAGGGACATGCATACTTATGAAAAATGTTACTTTTATGTTTTATATCTGTAACATAAGTTTACGTGTATTACACATTTATATTTCATAAAGAAATCCTAGAGTACAATTTAGTTAAGACCTGACTAGACTAGACTATGTATACTATGTATACTACAATAAATTTTCATGTGTCGTGGAGTCCAATCTTTTTAAATGTTTTCTTTTCTGCTATGCAGCCCCAGCTGCTCTAAAACTTGTTATGTGGCCCAGGTTGGCGCCAGACTCATGATCCTCCTGATTCTGCCTCCCGAGTGTTAGGATTATAGGTACATGGGAGCAAACCTGTAATGAGCAAGATGAAGAGTCTTTTCCCTCTGAGGATGAATCAGGTTTATATATTCCTGAACATGCCCCACTTGCTCTTCTCAAAGCAGTGAAAACAATGATTCTTTAGACAGAATGACGTTAAAACAAAACCACTCTTGCAGAGGTAAGCCAAAGCGGTTCAGCCACAGCGGCTTTTCTGCTGAATCCTAACACGCTTTACACAGTTCAGCAGCTGCTGTGTCTGTGTCTAAAATGCAATCGCTAAACAATGCATGTCACATTATGCAGAGGAAAAGTGAGAAAGGGTATGGACTCCACAGCCCAGAAAATCAAGGTCAAAGAGACTCAAATACCTCTGTTTCTGCACTGGCAAGCTGCTGTTCTCGGTTCTCTAGCTCAGTTAGGGCTTTCTGAAGTCTGCCTTCTAGAATACTGTATTCTGCTACCTAAAAAACAGAAAAAGAAAAATGATCTTTAAGATAACACGCACTTTTACTAAAAGAGGATCTGAGAATGAGAAATTGGTACATATAACATGTACAAATTCAAAGCAGGTAAGCACACTTCTGCATAGACATTTGACTGGGGTCTTCTAAGGAACCCTGTTCCATTCCTCCAGTTAACTCATCTGTCATTGACTTTCTAAAGCCATTTTCCTTTCTGCCTTTGCCATCACCCAGGCTCTGGGACCTGAGCCCTATCTGGATCTCCTCCTTCCTAAGGTTAACGAACACCTGGCCTGATACTTCTCAGAAACACACAAACCTACCCTTAGCCCTCGTTCCACACATGGACGGAGAAAAGAACAATCTGTCCTCATATACCTGAGGCTGCGACAGCCTTCTCAGCCCTCTTAGCTATCTTCTAAATTCCAGAAATGGAGCATGACCTTATCTGTGAAAGGCTTCCTCACACTCCCTTACGTATGGCTGATGCAGCCTTCTTTGAGGAGACAAAATAGCTACGTGATGGACAATTGTAAGGCAGACTCAAATTTTATCACCTATTCCAGAATGCAACCAGGTGTACATGCATTCACTCAGGTAAACTATCAAAGTATTAAAGAAGTAACCTTCAAATGAAAAAACAAACAAACAAAAAACCAAATTGACAAAAAGGGCTCAAACACTGTGAACATAAAAATACTACAGTGAACTTCTTAAAGAAATTGGCTTTTAGGACCTCTTACTAGTTGCCTGTTTCTCCCTGCTGACTTGATTTTACAGTGGCTTATAAGGTTTTTTTTAAGACCAGTCACGTATCTTAGCATTTCCCAGGTTACAAATTGCTTTCAAATTACAGCAAATGAAATCTATAGTTTGGAAAATGTACTCGGGATGAGCGCAACTCCACATCTGCCTTCAAAAGTGAGGAATAAATATAAGGCATCATTAAAATCTACCTGCTTTTATTTTCAACTTCACTTCTTTCTTTGTGTGGCTGGAGATGGAACCCAGCACACCATGTCCCTGCTAAGTAAGTGCTCTGACAGCCACAACTCCAGCCTATTTTCTGAAGAGTTACAAAGTAGCCATGGCCTCATAAATTCAAGCTCAGACACTAGAAATGGTAGTATACATGGAAACTAATAAGAACTTCAACTGAAAAAATCTTTATCACCAAAACAAGAGCAAACCAAAGCTTCCTTGTGAGGCTTTTCTGTGCTGTACTTTGCAGTACTGAGGGCTGAACATGAGGCCACATGCATGCTGACTGTGCTAAGCCCCAGCTGCTATGGTTGGTTGGTGTTTTTGTTGTTGGGTTTTTTGTTTTTTTTTTTAACCTTATGATATTGAAACCAACTTTTTTGGGAAGGCAAGGGAACAAGCTGGAATTGTCTTATTTTATTAATTTCTAAAATTAGTTCGTTTGAATTTTGAAACTTTAATATTACAAAACTCAACAGCATGAAAAGAAATGGTTCAAGGAGGAACTTAAGTTTCAAAGTAAAAACTTCAAACATTAACCTACTACCCAGCTCTCTTTCACTCAATAATATCCAATGTGTGAGTTCTATCCACATTACTATAAAGCTCAAATAGTAAATGAGGACAAAATGTAAGATATGTGCAAGCCCATTCAAATGAACATCTCTTAGGAATGGAGACTTTAAAGTGCCTTTTTCTTTCAGCTTTGCTCAAGGTGCATTATTCAAGTCAGTCTGTCTTGTGCTGAAGAGTAAAATGTTTATTCCTTCTAAAGATTCTGTAATACAGCTAAGAGCTACTATCATGAACACGCTCTCCTTTCTCTCTCCGTTTTTAAACAAGCTTTTTCTTTACCTTTTTCTTCACTAGTGACTCTCTTTCCCGGTCCCTTTTTTTCCATTCTTCTGCAAGAGCTTGCATGTGAGCCAATTCTTTCTGCTTCAGCTGTAAAAAGAAAAAAAAAAAAGTCACTTAAATTACCAGACCACAGAGGAAGACAATGCAGACTGTCCTGATGAGACCTGATAGGCTAGGGTGAGATGGAAGAGGAGGACCTCCCCTATCAGTGGACTAGGGGAGGGGCATGGGAGGAGAAGAGGGAGGGAGGACGGGATTGGGAGGAGACAAGTAAGGGGGCTACAGCTGAGACACAAACTGAATAAACTGTAATTAATAAAAACAAACTTTTTAAAAGACAAATTTCAATTAAGCAAAGGAAGTTTTCAGTTTAGGAAATAATACTGGTTACCAATGGCATTTAACGTATTCTGTTTTATTCTTATTTAACGTAGGTGGATGTTCTGTCTGCCTGTTTGCCTGTGCCTGGTGCCCAACAAGGCCAGAAGAGGGCATCAGGTCTCCTGGAACTGGAATTACAGAGGGTGGTTGGCCTTTATGCTGCAAAGTTTTATGTCAACTTGAAAAAAGCTGAGTCACCTGAGAGGAAGAACTTTAATTAAGAAAATGCTCCCATTAGAGAGGGCTATAGGCAAACCTGTAGGCATTTTCTTAATCAGTAACTGATGAGGGAGGGTCTAGCCCACTGTGGGTGGTGCCACCCTTGGACCAGTGGTCCTGGGTTCTATAAGAAAGCAGGCTGAGCAAGCCATGTGGAGCAAGCGAGTAAGCAGCACCCCTCCATGGCCTCTGCATCAGCTCCTGCCTCCAGGGTCCTGCCCTGCCTGAGTTCCTGTCCTGACTTCCTTCAATAAAGAACAGTGATGTGGAAGTGTAAGCCAAAAACTCCTTTCTCCCCAAGTTGCTTTTGGTCAAGGTGTTTCATCACAGCTATAGTAACCCTAACAAGGACAGCCTCTATTTGGGTGCCAGGAATCGAACTCAAGTCCTTTGGAAGAGCAGCCAATGTCGAAACCGCTAAGCCATCTCTCCAGTAACACAACCTTTCCCCACAGTTGATTTTAAAATTTTATGTGTGAGTGTTCTGACTGTATGTATGTGCCTGTTAACTAGAGGCCATAAAAAAGCATCTGATCCTCTGGAAATGAAGTTATGGGTAGCTGTGAATTGCCACATAGGTGTTTTTAACTACTACCCAGTCCCTCTATTTTATTCTTTAAAGTAATGGCTGGCTGGCTGGCTGGACAGAATGATGCTTTGGTCAGTTTAGTGGTACACGCATAATCCCAGCACTTGAAGTGTGGAAGCAGGTCAGGAGTCCAAAGCCATCGTTGGTACTTACCGTCCTACTTAGTAAAAGCAGCCTGGCCTATGTGGGGCGCTGTCTCAGAACTCAAAACTAGAGGTCAGAGGATAACTCAGAGCATGAAGGTGCTTACTGCCAAGCCTGAGAACCTGAAATTATTTACGTAGGACCAACACAGTAGTAGAGAGCCAACGCATACAAGCTGACATACCTTCAGAAGTGCAAGCATGCATGCACACACACAAACTCACTCTAACTATAATTTTAAAAAATTTAAACATAAAAACAGAACTTTCTTGAAGGAAGTAATCCCATATGAGTATTATTCTGGAAACATCAGAGCTGGTGGTCAGTTCTGTTCTTTAACTCTCTTGTCTTGGGACGCACGAGATTAGACAAATTATGAGCCAGGCATGGCAGTGCAAGCCTTTAATCCCAGTGTCTGGGAGACGGAGAAAGGAACATCTCTGAGTCGGAGGCTAGTCAGGTCTATCCAGCAAGTTCCAGGCCAGCCAGGGGTACAGAGTTTACCTTAAAACAAAACAAAAACCCAAGCCTACCTCATTAATTTTTCCCGACAATAATAGACAAATTCATGGAAATCTTTCTGAGTGGTAATTGTGAAACTGCCACATCTCAAGTATTTTTGTTTTAAAATCCTGTTTTTTTTCTTTGAGGAAGGCTCTGTGGGAACAGAGAAAGGGCTTGCCCGCCATTAAGAGCTCAGACGGCTCTTCCAGTGGACCAACTTTGGCTCCCAGCAGCCACGTCAGGCAGGTGCACAGCCACCTGGAACTGCAGCTGGAGAGAGCCCAGTGCCTCTTCTCAGCTCTGTGGGCCGGGCCGGGCCTACGCCAACACATATGCGTGCTCACAACTGAAAAAGAAATCCTAAAAAGATTTTCTTGATAGTAAAAGAAACTGTAGATAAAAATGTGGAGAGAAAACCCGTTGTAAAGGAAAAAGTAAACTAGGTAGATAAAAATAGAGATCTTAGAATACAGTTCAATCTACCTGATTTTCAAATATGTCTTCCTGCATCTCTTTCCACATCTCCAGCTCCAGGGCAGCCTTGTACTCTAAGGTCTCGCGAGGCTCCATCTGGATCTCAGAAGGACAGGGAGCTGGAGGAGGAGATGGCGGCTTCTGCTGCACAAGAGATAAACCCTGTGATGTGACAGAAAAGTGATGTGACACATCCATATGCACACCTTAAGTCCTGGTTAGGGGGTTTGGTAACCACTGTACTTACCTGAGATGAATCGGATACAAAGATCTCACGCATTTTCACTAGTCCATAATCTTCCAGAGTCACAGTGTAAGAAAGATCTACTATTCTGTTATTTGACCTACAAATGAAATAATTGTTGTAAAGTTCACGGAAACAGTTTTCCTTCCACTTCCCTGGTCTATAGTATGCAGGAATAAGGAACATTTCTCATACCCAACGCATGATTCTCAAACTGGGCCAGCCTCCACGGGCTTCAGGACTTCTCAACACAACACCCTAATACTTACATTTAACTAAAACTTACCTAAACAGCTGTGTGCTGGTTCTAAACATACAGATAATTACTAAATGAATATTTAGTAGCCCTGGCTGGCCTGGAACTTGCTTTGTAGACCAGGCCAGCCTTAAACTCTCAAAGATCTGCCTTCCTCCACCTCCTGTGTGTTGGGATTAAAGGCATGGGCAGCCATGAAAGACTGACTTCCTTATTCTCTGCTCCACTGCAGATGTACAAATACGTACACTGACAGTTTTACCTTTTCTTGTTTGGTAAGGACTGAATTCTCATGTCATACACACCAATTTTTAAATGGGAAAGTTTTTCTCTTTGGTTAGCTGAGGGAGCTGGGCTTCATGCACACCCTAGGCAATGGTTCTTCCACTCAGCTACACCCAGCATGACACTGTGGTTTTTACTATCTCTAAAATACACTGCTGAATTCACAGTGTAAAATACTCAGCAGCCCCTACTCTTAGTTACGGAAGTTATTCAAAATTTGTCTACTTTCCTAGAATGAACACACACACATTAATCTTTTCCTGGATATAAATAGTGCTTCAAGATAATCTATGGAAATAAGATAATTATATAATCATAATTAGCATGTTCTGTATCACAGAACCCTGTTGCTTATTAAGTAACAAAAAACCAAAACATTCAAGGAAAAGAAAATTTTAGCAACTAAGGAACAATATTGTCTAACACAAATACCCCTTTAAAACAAAACTTTAAAAAAAACAGATCTCATTTAACAGTTCTTTAATTAGCCAAATCTACATTCTTTTTCTTCTATTTCACAAATTTTTTTAAAAAATGAATTAAGTAAAGTGACATTCTTGGGTCAGCAAGATGGCCCATTAGATAGAGGCAATTGCTACCAGGCCTGATGCCATGAAATGGATCCCTGGATCCAGAAGAAAATCAACTCCACCACGTGATCTTGATCTCCACGTGTGCCACAGCACACACAAAATTAAGAGAGAGATATTTTAAATAAAGCACTGTTAAAGAAAAAAATTGTTGAACACATCTCAAGTTCTCACTTAGGTAAATCTGAACTTCTCTGTCCACAAGCAGAGCAATAAGAATAACTACAGAAGCTTTAAGACAGCTCACCTCCTAATGACTACTCATGCAGCCATCAGTCAGCAAGATCATGTCGTCTACTTATGACGACAGAAAAGAACACTAAGCCAAGTTTTTTCTAGAACAAGAATGGAAGTAAAATGAGCTCTCTGTTAACCAAATAGCTGATTCTCCAGGCACTGTTTCATGTCCAAAAGGAAGAAATGTTTTCCAAAATCTTCCAGTCTCTACATGTGACTCCAGGAGGAAATTTTCAGAGGTACCTTTAAATCTCAGATTTTTGCTGAATCTTGTTTGCTATATTCTCACTAGCTATTTTTATTTTTAATGATAAATGATTCCATTATCCTTCTTTTTCATAAAAGTTTTCTGCTTCTATTATGAAACAATGATCCAAAGCAACTCGAGATATAAAAGGTTTATTTGGCTGACTGATTACAGCCCACGACTGAGAGATGTCAGGGCAGGAACTCAAGCAAGAACTGAAGAAAATATCATGGAGGAATTCTGCTTACCAGATCTTTCTGGCTCACATTCAGCTAGCATTCTTAGACACTATAAAACAATCAGCCTAGAGATGGTACTACCCACAGTAGGCTGGGCTCTCTACATCAGTTAGCAGCTATGACAATGCCACAGACATGGCCACAGGCCTATGTGATCAAAGCAATTCTTCATTTCAGAGTCCTTCTCAGATGGCTCTAAGTTATGTTAAGCTGACAAAAACTAACCAGGGCATTACTGTTACTTTTTTGGAGGTGATGGTGACTGAATCCAGGAATTTGTGCATACCAGACAAGCGTTTTACCACTGCTATATCCTAAGCCATTAGTAATAATATAGTTTAAAAACTGCCACTGAAAGTTGGCATTTATAATATTCTCAGTCATTAAATTTCAGGCAAATTTTAAGATATTTTTCAAGTGGAAAAAAACCATATTTATTCCTACTGAAAAATAACAGAATATATTATAAACTTAACTTAAAATAATGAAATCAAATAGTAGATCCTAATGGCCAGGCTGGAGTTCAGCAGCAGAGCACCTGCCCACTATGTACAAAGCCCTGGCAGGACCCTCCCTGTCCCCTCCCCCGACTACAATAAAACAAAAAAGCAAAACCGACAGCAAATAACACATCCTTAATTTTAAAATCATCAAACTAAGGGGCAGGAGAAAAGGCTCAGCTGTCAAGAGAGCTTGCTTCTCTTACAAGTTTGATCCCCAGTACCGAGATCAGGTACCTCACCCAGATCAGGTAACCCCAAATCCAAGGAATTTGATGCCCTCTTCTGATTTCTACATGTGGTATACATACATATAAGATCAGATTCACACACATACATAAAAAAATTGTCAGGCTAAGAGCAGTGAGATGGTTCAGAGACAGTTATACACAGGCCTGACAACCTGAGTCTAATCCTCATATCCCAAAGAGCCAACTCCCCAAGAGTTGCCCTCTGACCTCTTCTCTCTTCCCCTCTCTCCCTCTCTATCTCCTGTCACTCATTCACACACACCACACACAAACTTTTTCATGCTCCCTCTCTTTCACAAGATGTAAGTAAATAAAATTTACAATTATCAGGCTAAGGGTAGAAAGGACAAATCCTTAGCTGTCTGAATAAGAATCATGCTTTCGTGACCATAAAAATTTTTTCTACTTTTCAGCTAGGCATGGTGATATACACCTGTAATCCGAGCACTCATGGAGGCAGAGGCAGACAGACCACTGCGAGTTCAAGGCCAGCTTGGTCTACAAAGTGAATACAGGACAGCCAAGATTACATAGAGAAACCCTGTCTAGAAAATCAAACAAAAAAACACAAAAATTCTTCTACTTTTCTAAGTAAATGGGCATCAAAAAGCTAATTAAAACACACACACACTAAACCCACAATATTCTGTCTGGTGTGCAGACAAAATATTGTATACATAATAAATCTTAAAAAAAAAAAAAAGACATGAATGTCTAAGATTGTGCTGTCTTAGGCAGACTCATCACAGGAAGGAGGGGCAAAGAGAAACCACGGCTGTGCAAGCCTTACCCCTGTGCAGCTATGACAGGCACACTCTCACTGTAAGTCTGCCGCCAACACTGTTCACCATTAGCGCCTAAAAACCGGGTCTTTTCTGAAGACAAGATGTTAGAAAGCTGGATTCTTGCAATCCCAAGGAGTAAGTCTTTACTCATTTTATCCTTGTGCCATAATTCCACCAGCAATGGGATCCTAAGGAGAGAAACACCACGTTCACAGTTATCAGGTCTAAAGTAATCCTTTCCAAACGACAGACGTTTTGCATCCTAGGAAGTTGGCTCCCGGAGGGGACACATTATGACATCTTCTGCATCTCGAAGCTACAAAGAAAACTCTCTGAACACTGCTCTTCTCACAAGTCACCATTTGTGAGAATGAAAGAGCTAGCCTTCATTCTACCTCTAAAGAACTCGTAAGTATGGGCTATGACACTGAGAAAAGCAGATTTCAAAATCTATTTCCCATAACTCGACTGAAATAAAAATGAAGAAAATAAACATTTGTGGCTCAGTACTCAAAAATAAACATTCTTCCTCCCCTCTCATTCCTCCTACTACCTTAACATGTTTCCAGCACCTACGCTGGGACTTAAAATAAACCGTAAAGTTCTGCTGCAGGACAGATGTGGCTGACACAGTAAACTATCTGCTTGATTCTCAAGTGCAGTTGCTATTATGGGCCAACAGACATCTCACATCTGTAGAAATCCACGCTGTGAAGCCATTTATCTCCTTTGTAAGGGTCTATACGTTACCGTAGGAAGGTGTCATGCAGCTGCTGAGGCATAGTTGCAAAATCAAATGCACAATAAGACTGAGGAAGAAAAACTTCCATATTCTTCCGAACTTCTACAGGAGGGTTGGTCATAATAGGAGCTGCACTGCCAAAGAACGGGTAGGAGTACCTAGAACATAGGAAACAAGCTCTTACGGTATAGTTTATAGATGACTTAGATGGCCAAATATTTTTTAAAAGAGTACAATAAATTACAAAAAAATACAGTTTTTATGGTAAAATAGAAATACTGACTGTGTGTTGTTTAAAAGACTATTTAGAGTACATCCTTTTCATCTTAGCATTCCCAGGAATAGGCAACATCTAGGCATTCAAGTAGGCATTCAAGTAATGCTTGCTATATTGAAGTATAGACCTACTTTCCTTTATACAGAAATGTCCTAATATTTCAGGGCTAAAAAGCCCTTAGGCAATGCCAGAAGGAAACATTTATAGTATTCTGTCTTTGAGAATCAAGATTAAAAAGCAATGCAAATATATTATGTATACACAAAATGAGGGACACGCACAACTTCGTCCCAGTAGATTTTTTAGTTTAAACGTTAATCTATAAATTTAGTTTAAATTGAATTTAACTCCAAATTTATAAATATTGTAATGCTTTTTAAAATTTCATACTGCATCTTATTATTCATATATAAAAGTATAATCAAATTTAAACTCAACTAGTAAAAAACTGCTCTTCCTACCAAGAAATATATCCTGTATATCATTGCACTCCTACTTAATTATTCACCCACTGAAGAAAGCTATCTCAAAGTCCATGCCCTACAATTTCAACTCCTACCATCCCACTGTAGCATTTAGCAATTAAAAGAAAAATATCCCAAACAGACCTGCAGGGTTACACTTACTTTCAAATACCAGTCTTAACTCATAAATTTCTTTACACAGTTGCCTATGTAGAGCATAATGATATGAACTTGGTCAAACAGAACAAATTAAACGCTCAATACTCTTAAAAAGTGCTTTCAATGAATCAAACACCAATCTAGCATCTGGTACTTCCATGTTGAGTCCCAAATAGGTCATGAGCATGTATTTTCTGCTTGGAACATTCTTTCCCTCTTTTTTTATTTTTTCTTTATTATTATTTATTACAATTTATTCACTTTGTATTCTCCTTCATCTCCTCCCTCAGTTCCACCCTCCCTCTCTCTTCCCATCCTATGTCCCTCCACTAGTTCACTGACAGGGGAGGTCCTCCTCCCCTTCTCTCTGACCCTAGCCTATCAGGTCTCATCAGGACTGTCTGGATTCTCTTTCTCTGTGGCCTAGTTAGGCCACCTCGACAGGAGGAGGTGATCAAAGAGCCAGCCACTAAGTCCATATCAGAGACAGCCCCTGCTCTGTTTACTAGGGAACCCACATGGAGACTGGGTAACTCCCCATGGGCTACATCGGAGCAGGGGGTTTAAGTTCTTTGTATGGTCCTTGGTTGATTCATCAGTCTCTTGCAAGAACCCCTAGGACCAGATTTTTTTGGTTCTGTTGATCTCCTCGTGGAGCTCCTGTCTCTTCCAGGTCTTACTATCTTCCCCTTCTTCCATAAGATTCCCTGCACTCTGCCCAAAGTTTGGCTATGAGTCTCAGCATCTGTTTTGATACCCTGCTGGTCTTTCCCTCTTTCTTTACCAAGTGAATTACTACTGTCCTTCATATAACAGCTCATGTCTACATCTATCACCCTCCTAAACTGATTGGTTCATTTCTCTTATGTACCCCAATACCAGATACATCACTGGTATAGTATGGGCACTTAGCAAGAAGCAAAACAGAAAAATTAGTATTAGTGCTCTCTAAACGGGACTGTTTTAAGGATCCCTCTCATAGCATTTAATCTGAGGTTGTAGCTATTACCATATTCCTGGCCAGCATCCTGTTTGGGTGTTTTAAGACCATACTCTGCTGCAGCAACAAAAATCTTAAGGCAATGAAGGGGGTAAAGAGAAAAAAACAAAAACAAAAACAAACAAAAAAAAAAACGAGGGGAAAAGCCTGTGATAATTCAACTTCTAAAATAGAGGAAACAAACCCTTTGAGAAAAGCTACATTCATAAGAAAATGATCTTAAGTAATAGCCCCAAGCATTTTGTATGTCAATTGCAGAACAGAGCAGAGACAGAAGACTTTCACTCAGTGAGTCATAGCCACACCCTGTGCTGGGTCTCTGTTGCACATGATTTGTATCCACGTATGGGAGATGTAGAAACGCCTTGGAAGAGTCAAGTGAAAACTCACACTCAAGTGTGACTTGGTTTCTGCAGCTGAGCTCGGGTGAGCCCCCAGTCACAGCACTGTAGTACATTTAACTTACAGCTCAGTCTGCAATGCTGTATAAAGCCATTTAACTGATTATATGCAGTAATTCTTTCCATTGAATGGGGGACATTTCATCTCAAGTTCATTAAGCATGGTTTTTATACTCACAGCTATAAAATGTAGATGTTAGAAATACAGTGTCCACTGTTAAAGTCTTATAGAGAAATCAGATACAAAACCATGATTTTCACCTGTAGTTCCTCTCTTTTCAGAAAAAGAGCAACTAAAATTACCTCTTAAGTGGCAGCATCAATAAATGATTATAAATGCCTATAACTATTATACCAGAATAGGTAAGCCTGTTACTCTTCCATTCCCAGAGCCACTCTGTTCAGATCAGGTCATTAAGATACTTTATTGCATTTTAGGCCATTGGTTTCACAACAGCTACATTTTCTTTGGTAACATTTCTTTGTACCTCCCTATACAGGAGGGCAATTTTCCCAGAACAAAATGAAACCACACCTCAATATGCAGTTGACTGGAAAACTAATTTCCAAGCCATGGATGCTTCTCAAGTCTATGGAAAAGCAAAAGTGATGTGATGTTGCTGGAACAGCAATCTTCTGCCCCGATGTCGCCACTTCTGACACACTGGAGGCCCCCGGCTGGGCCAGGGATCCAGGTATGGAAATAATGCCTAAAGAAAACATTGAAAGAAAAATTAAAGCTGTCATGCCATATCCCTTCAAGTAGAGACTCTCACAGGTCTGCTTAATGAACATATGAACTGAGTCTACCACAAGCATATTAAACAGTGATTTGTTCTAAATTGCCTACTTCCCATTCTAGGATTGTGTAAATAAAAGGTTTCATGTGAGGCATGACAGGCCACTTTTGGAATTTCAGCTTTAATAGCTGATGCAGGAGAATCACAAGATTAAGGTCAACTTGGGTTACACAGTGGCAGCAAAGTTACCCTCAACACATTCTGCACAAACTCAAAACAAATGGAACTGAGGCAACAATGTCTGACCAAAGCCTGTCAGGCAGCAACTTCACTCTAAGAGGTACTGGTGCACCGCTGATCACTTAAAGGGCTAGACTTAAGATTTACTATACATATAATTTTAATATTTTTATAACTAATTAGAGTTATTCACACATATAAAATAGGTCAACAAAAGTTATATCTTAGAAAGACAAGAAACATGTAGTCCAATCCTAATGTGGACCAGATATACTTAATGAGTGACTAAGCCCTACAGTTACTCAGGAATGGAAGTAAACTTACACTCCAGACATCTAGCCCCTTCTTATACCTCTGTTATTCCTGTGGAGCCTTAGCAATACTTGGAACATCTTTGTGAAAGTAGATACAGATGGGGCTGAGAGAGAGCCGGTGATGGGTAAGAGCACAGACTGCTTTTGCACAGATCAAAGTTTGATTCCCAGTCTGCACTCAAAAGTGACTCTAAGTCCAGGCAGATGCGATGCCTCTGACCTCCATGGACACCTGCACTCATGTATACACATATAACTACATGTAATTAAAAATAAACTTTAAAAAACTACATATACATTCTGAAATTCTCTTATTACAAAATTGATGGTAGGAAGCAGTTAATGGCTCTATTTTCTAAAATTTCACTATAAAAAAAATCTATTTGAAGGATATATAGGCCTTCATTTCCTTTGAACAAACTATTTCAAATATAAAGAGTAAAACAGAGATTTCTCTCAACCTTTATTTAAAAATTTATTAAGTCGAAGTGGCATTAAAGTTTTTACATCCCCACACCTTTCTGATTCTCAAATAAAGTTCTGCAATTTTCATTAAGCTATCCATTAATGTTTTCAGATGTTTATTAAACGACTGCAGATCTCAAAACCATCAGCATGTGTGAAGAAAACATCTCACCTTTTGCGTTTTGCTTTGGGTCCTTGTCATACTGCAGGCTCTCCACTTCACTTTCTGTTGCATCATCTTTGGTTGGAGGTGTCTGGTTTCGAGATGGGACAGGAGACACACTTGGTGATTTTGGTCCAGTGAGTGCCTTCTCCTCAATAAGGCTTAAAAGTCTCTTCTTTGAATGCTCAGGCTCATGTCCATTCTGGGTCTTTAATTCAATTAAAGACTAAAAACAATTTTTAAAAATAAAGTATAATTTGCAAAATACTTTCCTTCATAATTAACCAAAGTCTTGGCGTTGCTTTTTTAAAAAATACATGCTTCCTTTCTCAGTCTGGATATTTCTAGTCTATTTTTCTTCATAATTTGCAAATTTCCTTAAAGCATCTAGGACCAGAAAAAGGAAGATGAACAGGAAGGAAATATAATATCCAGAGCGGAGTACCAAAGTGCATCCTAATGGCTAAGATGGGCTATTTGGAGACATGACCCCGGGAACCAAGACAGTGCAATGACAGCGAACACAGACGTCTGTGTGACAGTCTTCCACTCCCTCTCCCAGACTCTACTCTTCGTGTGTACACATTTTACACTCTCAGTTCAATTTTCCTGTCTTTAGTTTATAAGCTACATATAAATCCTTTAAAACAATAAAATACTTAAGTTTTTATATAGATACACACAATAACGTACATTCAGGTAAATAAACGAAAAAAGGAAAGAAAAGAAAGAGAAAAAAAAAGAAAAAGAAAGAAAAAATGGCCAAGGAGAGCAAAGCACTAGTGCACCACGAATTATGCTTTAGCTGAGGTTCTGTCTAATAAGATAAGGACAGCACTACTGCAGACTACAAACATGCCCTCTCCCACCAGCTGCCTTTAGCACTGTAGACAGCTGTGAGTTGGGAGCAGGAAGACAGTTTCCACTACACAGTTTCCTGTCCCAAGGGCCAAGGCTCGACATACAATCACAAACTGCAAAGTGGGATCATTTGGCTTTCTGAACAGCTTATTTAGAAAGAAGATGCAGGGCACCAGTGAAGAAGAGTAAATACTTGTATGCCAGGAAATTCTACAAGGGTCAGCTTTGGTAATCATGAGCAACACTGGAGAACTGAATTAGAGCAGAGTCACCACCTGCCTGGCAATCAACGCCTTCTCTCTGCAGAGCCACTGACACTCCCACGGTCGGGGCCAGCTCCAGGGGAATGGGAGCAAGCTTCTGCTTGGCTCGATTAGGAGGGTCAAGGGTAAACGCGCCCTCGACCGTGACTGGGTGCTGGTTAATTTCTGTACCGCCCTTCTTCAGTAATCCATTTAAAGGTATTTCTGTGCTGCCCAGTGACTGGTCTCCACAGCAGAGATGGATCTAATATGAAGGAAAAATGAAAACAGAGCTTTATGTTTCTTCCTTTTCCCTAAATACCATAAACTTGAAAAAGTTATAAAATAGTTCACAGAATGAGAGTATGAAGCAGGCTAACTCACTGAAAATGACTTCTCATGTGGCTAGCGACACTGTGAGAAATCAGTTCACTCGTGGCTCAGTCAGTGATTACCTTTTTCACTTCTTCAAACACCAAGGAATATTTAGATATTATTGGCCATGTTTAGTCTCGTCAGTGAGCTGTGTTTACTTTAATATTTTACTATGCTACTTTGAATATACAAAATGTGTAATTAAATGAGTGTGAATTTAAATAGAAAGCAAATACCTCAAGCATTTCTCGTCACATTAATTAAACACAGTTCTTTAAAAAAGTCAGTGAGCCAGTTAGACTTGGGATTTTAAAACCACAAATAATTTTTGTATTAGTCACTCAAAGTCACTTAGTGTTCCTTTTCATCTTGCTTTCAGGTTTTGTTTCTAAAACAGAATGTTAAACAGTAAAAGGTAAAAGAAAACCACTGGGAAACCAGGCCCTTTTACTCAGCAGCAACCAAGCCAAAGCTCAGCATTACCACCTGAAGATACCACACACGCATATAATATTTTTTCCTTAATATGCTCAAGCCTTAGGAGACTGTACACAAGAGAACAACAGGAAATCACTATATTATGTTCCTTTCACATTAACAGTGGCAGAATTAAGAGAGACATACTCTTAAGAGGCGTCTCACTACATATACAGAGCTGGCCTTGAACTGTAACCCTCCTGGCTTCTGTCTCCAGATGCTGGTGTTACAAATGTGGCCATAACTGCCCAGAACTCAGTATTAATGCTGCTGGTGGAACTCCTTTTGTGAAACCTTTTTTTCTAGTTCTCATTTTATGGTATGGTGTGTGTGTGTATGCATGCTGAGGTCATAGGACAACTGTGGAGTTGGTTCTCTCCTTTCACCTTTATGTGGGCTTGGAGGATTTAAATGAGGTTGTGAGGCCCTTGTGACAAATGTCTTTCCCACTGAGCATTCTCAACAGCCCTTACATATAATATTTTTAATATGCTAGAAACAAGACATTTTCATTTACTTATTCCTTTTATATTCTCAATTATGTGTGTGTGGGGGGGGGGGGTGCATGTGAATGCAGGTGCCCAAGCCTACAAGACGACATGAGCCTCATGTCAGTGCTGAGAAATGAGCTACAGTCCTCTGTAAGGACAGCTTATACTCTTAACCACTGGGGTACCTCTCCAGCTACCCAAAGTAGCTACATAATTGTCCTGTGCATTACAAGCAGGCAAGCCAATGCTCTTGATAAGGGTATGATACAGAATAAAACTGAAAGTGCTTTTTCTCAGATTTTAATATTTTATACTGTATCTAGTTTTCTAAATATCTTGGGTTTAACAAATATTGGGTTAAATAGTGAGTTAATTATCTTTAAGATTTAGTACCTCTACTAAATATCTCTTCTCATGAGCTGTTCTAAATGCAAAGTCTAGTAACTGAGATTTCTTTGAAAATGGCTATGCGACTATGCATGCATCTCATTACCCTACTTACCCGTCTGATCAGAAGAGTCACTTCTATTAGTCTCCAAGTCTATATCTAAACAATCCAACTGAAACATTTACAAAAAAAATCTGTAGCTTCATAAAAATGTAAATTCTGCCATCAAGACTACAATCTGTGTACTGACAGATACCGCCTCCACTAATGATAAAACAGCCTCCCTGTAGGCACAAGTTCAACCAGCTTTTAAGCACTACCTCTTACTATATACGTCAATAACTGACATATCTCTGCTTAGTAACTGGGTGGTAATGTGTTAACTTCAAAAATTCTGAAGTAACTGTGATTCCAGTCATGTCATGTCTTTACTACCTAAACAACTAAAAGGGTAAGACCATCTCTACTACAGAAACACATAGAGGTTAGGGCTAACTTCAACTTTATGCTCAGAGGTATAAAAACATCTCCAGTAGCAAACACGCTGCAGAGGCACGTACCTGCAGTTTAGAATGAAGAGCCAGGTACACACGAAGAACCTCCACACTGCTGCGAATGCGAACAGATGCTCTCTCGGGCTCAAAGTTTGGGTTCATCAAGTCATTGAAAGGCTCATTTGTAACATCATTTCCCAGTAAAGAATAGTAAAAGAAAAACTCAGGCTGCCTTTCTGGAAGCTTCATTGTACATGGAATTAACTAAATACGTAAGGAAAAAAAGTATTAGAACCCAAGGCACTCCACACGTGTCTGATACACTCCACAAATCTTCCTAGAATGTTCACTGATTTCAAGTCTTAAAATTAACCATACACAAATTTTAAATCGCTTCCAAATTACCTTTTCTTTCTTTCTGTTTATTTAGTGGTTTCTTTTGGTGGTGCTGTTAAGAGCCAAAGTGAAAGTCTTAGAAATGCTAAGCAAGTGCTTTACAATTGAGCTACATGCCCAGTTTTTCATATTTTGTGAGATCCGGTCTCTTTATGTTATGCAATTTTATGTGAAAATCAAAATTACCCCTGCCTTAGCTTCCTTCTGAGTGGTCGTGGTGGGTTTTAGGCATGTGTCACACTGCTTACTTCTATAACTTTTCTCAAATTATTTATCTGATTATTTATTTTAATTTTATGTGAGTGTTTTTTCTGCGTGTATGTAAATGCACCATTTGTAGTCAATGCTCATGGAGGCCAGAGGACCACAAAGGATTCCCTGGATTGGAATTACGGGCAGTTGTGAGTCTCCATCCAGGTACTAGAAACCAAACCCAGGTCCTACACAAGAAAAGCAAGTGCTCTTAACAACTGACCAATTTCTTCACCCCTAATATCTGGGGAGGTAGGCAGGCAGAGTCTCACCATGTGGTGCTGGATGGTCTGCCTCCCGAAGACTAGGCTTAAGGACATGTGTCACTCCACCCAGCTAATTTGATTAATTTACTTTTAATGCACAAAGAACTTGTGATGCAAGCCAATAACTCTAGTACTAAAGAGGTGAAGGCAGGATGATCAAGGACATCCTCAACTGCAATGAGTTTAAGGCTACCCTGGGCTACAATTAATTAATTAAACAAAAGAAAAGTCCAAAGAAACCAAAGACTTTTTTGTTTTCATGCTTTCATTTCATTCAACATGAATGTGTGAAAATACTTCTTGGAAGGAGCCATGTATTTTAAATTAAGCTTTTCTTATTATCATATACCTCATATCTGATCCTAAGTTTGTAAATGAGAAAATATTAAAATAAAAGTCGTAATCCATGCCACTTAGTAGATTAATAGCAAACAAACAAAAAACAGCTGTAAGACCAAAGCATTAGTGGCTGCACAGTACACAGGAATGCTGCTTCTCAGTTGCTGGCTTCACGGCAACATATGACTAAAAGATGGCATTTTTGCGTATAAGGTAGAAAACATCACATTTTTGTATTTTATCTCTTTCAGTTTCCTGAGTCAGGCTCTCATGCAGCACAGGCTGGTTTCAACTTTGCTCTAGCCAAAGTTATCCTCAAATGAATCCTTCTGCCTCAGCCTCTCAAGTACCGGAATCACAGGCCTGAGCTAGTATACCAGGCAAAATACAAAACATTTTCTAACAGACTCTGAATGTTCACCTAAAACACTGCCAAGGAATAAGCTAGGAACATTTCACGGCTTAAATACAATCGAGTATCATAGATGGTGGCAGATAATGACACACTGTCATGAAATGAAACTTAAGCAAAATGTAATGCTAGGCTGAAAAAAAAAATAAGTTATAATACAGGGCTGGGGAGATGGCTCAGTGGTTTAGAGCTCTGATTGCCTTTCAGAAGACCCAAGTTTAATTTCCAACACCCACATAAGGCTCACCATTATCCATAACTCCAATTGAAGGGAAACTTATGCCCTCTTCTGGCCTTTGTGGGTAGCAAGCACACAAATGGTGCACAGACATGCAGGCAGGCAGAACACTCATTCGTATAAAATAAATGAATCTAAAAATTTTTTCCAGGTTATAATATAGTTCATTCTTTTAATAAAAATCTAATAATCACACCACTTATAACAGCACATCATTGGACATCTAATATTCAATAAATGTGCATTGATTTTTTTTAACTTACATTTTAGTGTATTTAAGTTTAATGAGAGGATTTTAGTCACATGGATTGAGATATATAATTGCAAAGAACCCTAATTGTGGAGTCAAACTCCAACACCTACTTCTCAGTCCAGCTGTGAACCTTTGAGAAAATGACTTAATTGCTCTGTGCCTCCTTTTGCATAGCAATGCTGAAAAGACAGAGTAGCATGGCTTGACAGTGCCAATCGGGAGCTGGTGACGGTAAAGAACGGGACAGTATCTGGAGGAACGTGCACTAGTCTTAACAATGATGACCTCAGAAGTTTGGTTAGGGGAACTATTTACTTTCTTTCATGATGGAAAAAATGATTAAAATGCCATATTACAGTGGCTTTTATGTGTTTCATTGTACATTTACCTTCCAAGTAATTCCTTCTACAGGCAGAGACTCTTAGAAATTCTTTAACATCCTAGAATTCAGGCACTGGATTTCAAAGGAGTAAGGTTAGCCATCCAGTCGTGAACAAGCTGCCCCTGTGGTCTCTTGTAGGACCTTCTTATGGCTGCCCAGCCTCTGCAAAGGAATGCTAGTTGTGCTAAATGTCTTTCCCTGCCTTTAAGTAAATGCTGAGAAGAAAACACTAAGTGCCTTAGTTTCACCCAAATAGAAACACTGTAACCAGTGAGCGCGAGAGTCTCTTTTCCTGTTCCCAGCTGAGGAGCAGTCGCACACCTGCCGTTTGCTGCCATTGTCCCCCTGTCCGACCTCTTATCCCTCTGAGCTGTTAAGCCCTTTCCTCTCTCTGATGCCTTGCTCACAGTGTTATCACAGTGATAACAAAGTAACAAAATTGGGGTAAGAGAAGCTGAAGAAAACATATTGATTTCCATGTTGTTCACTATGCCTAGTGTAAGAAAGTCCTCCGCTTCTGACACAGAAACATTTTATATTCTCTTAGCACCCATGACAACAGACTGTTTGTAAGCATATACATAGTAAAATATAAACTGGACCCAAATGTTCCTGTCATTGCTAATTTCTTCAAAAAGTATATTATTCAAAAATGTAGAAGTCCCTTTCATTAGTCATTATGTCGCATACACAAGTACAAATACTGTTTACTGACGGTCAGTCTCCTTACTCCTGAAATTAATTTATTCTCTTGTTGCCAAGATATTGAAAGCTACAGCAAAAATTATTACTAGCATAGAAACATTTTTAAAGATTTTTATACTTTTTTTTTAACCTGTATGAGGAATGTGAGTCTACGTGTGGGTATGTGCATATAAGCACAACTGCTCACAGAGGCCAAACATGATTTCAAAACTCTTGATAAAAATCATTAGTCTTACCTGTTCCAACTGGGTGGCAAATGCTATGGTCACTGACAAAACAAAAGGGTCAGTACAGTACTCTGCTGGTCCGATCTGATGATAGCCTCCCTCCTCATTCAGCACTGCAACAATGTCCTTAGGATCCACTCCACACAAGCTAGCGGGAACTGTACAGACAAAACCACAACTAGATTAGACTGTAATTCCACAGATACTATTTCATTATTTTTAATAGAATTTTTTAATATAGCCTAGCATGGTCCAGAATTTACTATGTTACCCAGTCTGGCCTGGAACTCACTATATAGCCTAATCTGGCCTTGAATTCATAATTATCCTATCTCAATGTCTTGTGTGATGGGACAACAGGCCTGTGTCACAATGCCTGGCCCATCTTAAGCATTTAAAAACTGATCAAAGATGGAAAAAGAAAAGGATATACACAAAACTAGAATTAAATAACAGTACATGGGGAATTCAGGAAAGTGGGTGCTCTCTGCTACAACTAGCATGAACCTCAGCTGGGGCTGTCTAATGGCTTATGAAAATCCATGTACTCAGACCGTCAGCAAGCAAACCCTTTCCTCGAGGGGCTCACCCCAAAGCAGTGTGTTACTATAGCACTACGGGCTGACAACAGCCTAGAGTTAGGAGCACAGACAGGTAAGCCAGATGCCGGAATCCCAACCCCAGGGTCATTTACTACCATATCAGAGAACTGTATGTTCTTCAGTCTCCATTTTTCCTTCCACAAAGCTTTTCCATAGTTGTTTAAAATAAAATTAAACTCTGAAAGCAAAGCACTTAGCACTGTATTGGATACATTAAGCACTTTAACACAGGCAGCCATTGTGAAATAAGGCCAAAAGCTCAGGAGTTAAAAATACTATCTATAATAGGTTTCTCCAGCTGATGGCTCATGCTGTAATCCCAACATTCAAATGTTGAAGCAGAAGAATTGCTGGGCTACACTGTGAGTACACTGCAAGACTATCTCAAAACAAACAAAAATAAATATAGAGCATGAGGTTTCTTAAGACCAAGGAAACAGGCAGTTAAGTATGAAAATAAAGATATGTCTTGTGACAAAGAAAGAATTAAAGTGTCAATTTTAATACAAACTATATAATATTAAAAACATAAAAACAGTATCTACACTAGGTTTCTCTAGCTGGTGGATCATGCTATAACCCCAATATTCAGACACTGAGGCAGAAGAATTGCTATGAATTTGTGGCCAAATAAATATAGACAAATAGGTATATTTGTCTATATTATTTACATAGTATAGTTCATGTGCATCTCTTCCAAAATTCAGGAGCTGAAACTTAATGGTGACTGTGACGACAGTATAAAATCTGAGTCTCCAGGTGGACAGTGATTAAGAGCACTGGCTGTTCTTGTAGAAGACCTGGGTTCAGTTCCCAACACTCACATCACAACTGTCTGTAACTCTACTTCTGGGGGATCTGATGGCCTATTCTGAAAACTGGGACACTGCACATACATCCATGCAGGCAAACACTAAAACACAGAAAAATAAACAAATCTCAAAAGAAAAAAAGCAACAGTCTTTATGAGGTGGTGAAGTCAAGACAGCTCCTTAAGAATGGGACTCGCTGTGCTCACTAAGGGGCTTGACAGAAGAAGTGCATTTCTTGCCTGTGGCCGTTTATCATATAAAGAACATCATAAGACAAACATCAGATACTGTTGCCTTTTCAAAGTTCCAAGCCTCCAAGACATTTATGTTCTTTATTCATTACTCAGTCCATATTCTGATATAGCAGCACACTATTTATGTATTCAAATATATCTATGTATGTATATGCATGTAAACAAAGTAAACACATTACATATCTTTGTCCACAAAATGGGTCTAAGAGCAATAAAGAACTATCAATTGACATACCTAACACCTGGGCTTTTACTTCTAAATATTTTTTAGTAAAAGAAAATGGAGACCTTTAGAGGAATGGCAGAACTGAGAGATGAAACGCAGGCAATACAAGACAAAATCAGAATATCTTCCTGTGCCAGAAACTATGATTCTAATGGAATATACCTGAGAGGCAAAGCCATACAGATAGCAGGAAAGATCAGTAGCTGTCTTAGTGTATCTTCTGTTACTGGATCACAACACTTGAGACTAGATACGTTATAAATAGAAATTCTTACAGTTCTCACGACAAGGAAGTCATGAGGAGCCTTTTTTTTTTTTTTAATTACAATCCTTATTAACAGGGATTCTTCAGGTCCTGAGGGAGTTCAGGACATGTGACTTCAAAGACAGCCCCACACTAATGATCACTAACCAACTCTCCTGGTAAAAGAAGAATCCATTAGCCCCTGGACAGAATTAGTCCATTCATAGAGGCAGAGCCCCAAAGCTCAGTCAGCCTCAAAGTCCCCACTCCAAATTCCATGAGGATTTGGAGATTAGGTCTCTAACACATGAATTCTCTAGATGTAATGAGGACCTGTGGGAAGGGATGGTTGAACATGCAGAGTACAAGAGATACCCAACAGTGAACTTCTTCTGAATGCAACTACATGGGGTACAAGGCATCAGTCCAATCAAAACCCACCGACTTAGCATGCAGTTACTAACACCCAAACAAGGGACAACACCAAAAGTGAAATCTGACCTGGAGAGACAGCTCAGCAGTTAAGAGCACTGGCTGCTCTTGCAAAGGACTAGGGTTAGGTTCCCAGCACCCACACAGCAGCTCATAACTGTCTGGAACTCCAGTTCCAGGAATCTGTCACCCTCTAACCTCCATCAGCACTAGGCACACATGGAATACATAGACATACATGCAAGCACACACATTTCGTTTATGTGTTATATATATTGAAATGGAATGAAATGTAATGACTTGTGATGAGAATGCATCAATGATGCTTCATCAATTGCACTGACATCCAGTGCCGCGTTGTAGTAGATGAGCAGTCTCTGAGATACACACAGAAGGGTACAGGGAACATTCTGGGCTCTCCAGCTTTGCTGTCATGCTGAAGGTGTTCACTAAGTGTGCCAGGTGTTCTGGTGTCTGTCTCTAATCCCAGCCCTCAGGTGCCAGAGGCAGGCAGATCTCAGTGAGTTTTGCCACAGCCAGGTCTATATAAGCAAGTTATCTATACAATGAGACTTTGATTCTATATAAATAAATAAATAATTTTAAAATATACTTATACTTTGTTAAACTATAGTCAAATAATAAGCATACTACACAACATCTGAGGGTTTTCCAATACTAATCCTGGAAAGAATTTTTTTTCTAAGTAACAATTTTTAAAATACAAAATTCTTTGTTCTGGTATCTATCAAATTAGGAAAACAAGAGCATTCCCCAGTTCTGAGACTTAAGAGCTAACCTCTGTCAACGAGTGTCAACCATGTTACACATTTCACAATACTGTGTGTGCCCAAAGCACTCGGTAAATCAGCTTATATTCCTGCACACAGCTCCCGAGAAACCACGCTTCGTAACTGAGTACTTAGAGAAACTTGTGCAAGAAAGCCTTTATGAAAAGATGCACAAAATCACCTCTGTCATTGCACACCTGTAAACCAAATAGTCCAGAAGCAGAGGCAGAACGATAAGGAGTACAAAGCCAGCCTCAGCTACATAGTGGGGTCCAGACCCCCCTGGTCTATGTCAGACACTATCTCAAAAAAAAAAAAAGAAAGAAAGAAAGAAAAAAAAAAAAGAAGAAAAAGACAGACAGGCAGACAAAGAGGATGCACAAACCTTTTCCCTCCCGAGGTGGGGCTTCTTTTGCTTTAAAACTATCCACCTGTGCCTTTGTATCTGTTTCCAAAGTGATACTTATCTGTATCTCAGACTTGAACTTGGTGTATCTGTTACTCAGCACCTGGTACCACTTGGGTGCCTGGATAACAAAACACAAAGCACCATGAGATTTACAGGGATGAGTTCTTGAAGGCTTTCACTTTTTCCCTACAGTCTTTTCAGTACTTTCCACTTCTTAAAAGCCTGGGGTATGGTGGAGCAGCCTTTAATCCCAGCACTCAGGAGGCAGAGGCCAGCCAATCCGAGTTCTAAGTCAACCATTTTTCACCATGAACTCCAGACCAAGCAAGGCTGCATAGTGACCCTATCTCACAACACTACAAAATTTCTTTCCACATTTTCTTCAAAAGAAATTAATCTTGATTAGGAAGCCACCAATTAAATTTCACTCTGACAAATTTCACTCTGAGAAACATACTGAAGAGTTCAGACTGTCTTCTTTGTTCCCATTCCAACATCTTGCCAGGTAAATATCTCAGGGGAGAAAACAATACACACGTATCTTTAGCCTTCTGTCTCCAGTTCATGACATTCTTCAGTAATAAATGCCTACTTAATCAGTCTTCACTTAGTACTATATAGATCGCTTCTTTCTACTCTGTCTTGTTCATATCAACTAAGAAAATGAAAATGTTACAACCTGTAACATTTGAATAAGAATCGCCCCACAGGCTCATATTTGAACACTTAGTCACCGGGGAGTGGAACTTTTTGAAAGGATTATCCGATTAGGAGGAGGAGGTGTGGCCTTGTTGGAGGAAGTGTGTCACTGGGGGGTGAGCTTTGACGTTTCAAACACCCACGCCAGACCCGGGGTCTCTCTCAGCCTGTGGATCGGGCTGCAGCTCTCAACTACTGCTCCAGCACACGCTGCCATGCTCCCCAACACAGCGATAGCAAACCCCCAACCAAATGTTCCTTTAGAAGAGCTCTCACAATGTCATTTCATAGAAACAGGACAGTGACTGAGACACTACTAATACAACAGCATAAAATGTTAAGGAAAAGACCCAATGGGTTCTGCGTCATGAGCGTTTACTTGGCAGATACTGACAACAAAAGCCTTTTCAGAGGATGTGGTAGACTAAACTATCTAACCACACCCAAGACAGCACCCTTAGAAATGCCAGTGCCCAGACCAGGCAGAACACGTGGCTCAAGCAGAACAAAGTACAGCATAGGTGCAGGGACCAGTCAGTAGGGTGCCATTTCACACCTGTGCTCTAGTGTAAGCATGCTCACTCAGACACACAAATAATTTTTAAAAATAAAGACTGGAAAGGAAAAAACAAAAACAATAAAGGAGCTTGAGAAGACACTAATTTTAAAGTTAAAAAATAAAAAACAACTTCGATGTAGCTGAACATTGTGGTGCATATATATGCAGCACTCTGAGAAACCAAGGCAAGGAGTTCAAGGCCAGCCTTGGCCCACATGCCTATTCTTAAATGAGCTATTGTTGCAAAGTACTACGAATACCTTTAGGCTCTTTTTTCAAAGCTCCATATTATTATGATGGTAACATAAGAAATATAAGATTTATACAAGCCTGAAAGAGACACAATCAACAAAAAAGAAACCTTCAGGCAAGCCTAGTGGCACAAGCCTATAACTCAGCTATTTGGGAGGTAGGGCCTACAAGCTACAGAATTTTGAGGCCAGCAGCGGTAACTTAGTGAGACTCATGTCAAAACAGGAAGTAAGGGGTAAGGCTGCAGCTCAGTGCTAGCTGCATGGCCAGCATGAAAGAAGCCCTAGGTTCAACCCTGAGACGTAGGATGGAGCCAGCAGCAACACCAATTGAAAGATACTCAAACTCATAGAGATCCACTTGCCTCTGCCTCCCAGAGCTGGGATTAAAAGTGTGCAGCACCACCAACAGGCTGCTGTTGTTGCTGTTCTGAGGAGTTAAGATGCTGCGGGGCATGTGATCCCATGCAGCAGTGGCATGTGCCATGTCAGTTCTCACAGGTACAAGCCAGAGCACTAGGATCAGGCTGCTGTTACTTCAAACTGCCTCTAAAAAAAAAACATTTATTTTGGCTTGACAAACTTTTATGCACCAAATTATAGGGGCTATTCAAAGAAGACATGGTCTTAGTATGTACTCCAGGCTGACCTCAAGCTTGTAATCCTCCTGCCTTAGTCTCCAAAGTACAGGAAAGTATCAAGTTTCATGAGGAAGATTAGGGAAAGCAGGGTCCTGAGTCAGGATTTAATAGACACAATGTAGTAATATAGCTACAGCAATACAGACCTAGGAAGCAAGGAGGCCAAATAGGAAGTTATGATAGCCACAGTAAGACGTTAAGCCAAGTTGTGGCAGCAGCTGCGAAAATGCAGAACATATCACAAGTGAACAAAATCATCTGCACTGGATACTGGGTGGCTATGAAGCGGGGAGCAGAAAAGGGTCCAGGAGGCTGCCGGATTTAGAACTTGGAAAAGCAGAGGGGTGATGAGTGTTCATTGAGGCAAGGGCAGTAGAGGAGACAGCCTCTAAAACAAAAGCTCAGCTTACGCCACAGGTAGCAGTTACTTTCACATAGGTATAACTCAAAGTTTCTTTGAGAAAGATAGCTCACAAGAACAAGTGAGAGGCTGGAATTTTCAAAACCAACTCAACAACTACAGCATTTGAATCTTCACATCATCATGAGACCATGCTCCACAACTGGGCCAGTATTCCGTTCTTTCTGCTCATCTGGTTCTTAATCAACTATCATAATTAACAAAACAAAAAGACAATACCTGCTTTGTTTCTTGAGCCGTTCTTAAGTCCAAAACAATGTAGCCTATGGTTTCCTTGGCAGACGATAGAGGATCCAAGGCAAAACACTGGAGTTTGATAGGAGTACGCTGTAACCTGCACAATAATGAACGTGAGAAATAAGTGAGTCTTTCTTATATTAAGTTTTCTCATACTCTTAAGAAAACTTTAATCATCCTGAGTGAGGTATCCCAGAAGATGAAAGACACATATGGTATATACTCACTTATAAGTGGATACTAGACCTATAATATAGGATAAACATACTAAAATCTGTACACCTAAAGAAGCTAAGCAAGGAGGAGGACCCTGGGTAAGATGATCAATCTGGACATCAGAAGAGGGAGAAAACGGGCAACAGGACAGGAGCCACCACAGAGGGCCTCTGAAAGACTCTGTCCAACAGGGTATTAAAGCAGATGCTGAGACTCATAGCCAAACTTTGGGCAAAGTGCAGAGAATTTTATGAAAGGAGGGGGAGACAGTAAGACCTGGAGGGGACAGGAGCTCCACAAAGAGAACAACAGAACTAAAACAATCTGGGCCCAGGGATCTTTTCTGGGACTGATACTCCAACCAAGGACCATGTATGGAGATAACCTAGAACCCCTGCTCAGATGTAGCCCATGGCAGCTCAGTGTCCAAGTGGGTATCCTAGTAAGGGGAACAGGGACTGTCTCTGACATGAACTCAGTGGCTTGCTCTTTGATCACCTCCCCCTGAGGGGCAGGGCAGCCTTATCAGTCCACAGAGGAAGACAATGCAGCCAGTCCTGATAGGCTAGGGCCAGAGGGAAGGGGAGGATGACCTCCCCTATCAGTAGACTAGGAAAGGGAGATGGGAGGAGAAGAGTGAGGGAGGAAAGGGATTGGGAGGGGATGAGGGATGGGGCTACAGCTGAGATACAACATCAATAAACTGTGAAAACGTTATTGGGGGCAGGAAAGATGGTTCAGTGCTTAAGAGCACTGACTTCTCTTCCAGAGGACCCAAGTTCAATTCCCAGCACCCACAGACAGTTAATACCTGTTCCATGGGATCCAACACCCTCACATAGACATACATGCAGTCAAACAACAATGCACATAAAATAAAAAAATTTTTAAGTTAAAAAAAAAAAAAGAGCACTGTCTGCTCTTCTAAAAGTCCTGAATTCAATTACCAGTAACCATATGGTGGCTCACAACCATCTATAATGTGATCTACTTCTCACTTTGACATGCAGGTGTACATACTGATAGAGCATTCACATATAAATAAATGAATAAATAGATATCGTATTATCCAGATCACATGTTTGTTGGGCCAACTATATCTAGTCTATATTTTCTAAGTGATTCTTTAACTGAAAATAACTATTATTTTTATCTACTTATCTGTACAGCAACTCAGTTAATTCTTCCTACACACCTGTGATATATCTGGCCCTCTGTTTTAAAATGACAAAAAATTATTTTTCTTATACAGTGTTATCCCATATAAAAGATACATATTTACTTACAGCTTCCTTTGTAGCTAAAAAAGGTAAACTTAAGAATTAAATGCCATAAAAATCTAACTATTAAAATTTAGTGACATAACACTTGGCAATGTTCTGTAAGATGACAGTGACTGGTACCATGTGGTCTCTTTGTGAATCTGGGAAACCCTATTGCAGCTCATGTACAGAGCTGAATAGACATTGGCATCACTTATCTATTGGAATCACTATTTAACTCCACTTATCACAAAATTTACTTAGGAATTTGTAGCCTAAAAGATCAAAGTACTATATCACATGGTGCTAAGACAATTACATAACAGAACTCAGCCTAAGCAAATATTCTGAATGCTAGTGAAAAGACAAAACTTTAACATTCATTAAGAATTTAATAACCCTCCAAAGAAATCTATGTTCTAATCCAGCAATAAATGCAATAAGAATTCTTAAATTTTGTTAATTTTCTGTTTTGATTTGATTTATACCAAAGTGCTTATGTGGGAGTTTTGATGGTGGCAGATTTTGTTATTATTGTTGCTTTTCTGAGACAGAGTTTATGTAGCCCACGCTAGCCTTGAACTTCTCCACCTCCATAGTACTAGGATTAGAGACAAACCATACTATGCCCATTAAATCATTCAGTAAATAAAAGTACTGTTGTTCTTGACTGTTTCTAGTCATAAGGTTCATAAAAAATAAAAATAAAAAGAAGTCTACTTTAAGTCTCTGAGGTGGGAAGACTCCCCCACTGTGGGTAGGGCCATTCCTCAGGCAGGGTGTGTGAGCTGCATATGAATGCAGAGGGTGAGCTGAGCACAAGCACCAGGGCACTGCTGATGTACTGTGACTTCCAGGTCCTGCAACCCTGCCTTCCCCGCAATGACCCTGGGACCTGGAACCCTTTCTCCCTTCACTTGCTTTCATCAGGGTGCCTCATCACAGCAACATGAAATGAAACTAAGAGACTCTGTCCCAAAAGCAAAAACACAAACACAGGCCCAAAAACACTCAACAAATAAGATTATCACCACAATCTGGGAGTTATAAAACATACTTTGAAAGCTATTTTTAAAAAGGGAGGGGACACAGATGCTATCACAAATCAAGACAGCCTCACCTGTGCTGGTGAAGAACTTTCCTGTCAATCTCCCAGGCTAACTCAGTAGCAAATTCTGGCTGGTCCGTGTGGTCGACAGGATCAGTAGCCAGCTGCTCTCCATCAAACTTTGCTTCTACCACAAGCATATGTTTTGGACGTTTGGGGAAATGGCGACCTGAAGAAAGTGTACACATACAGAAATCAAATAGGATCACTTTGCACGTGTTTAAATATCAATATATGTTGCAGGTGGCCGATTTACACATTGCATAAACTATGCTACAAATGCATCTTCACTTACTTTGGTAAACTGAAAGCTGTAATTTAGCAATTATTGCTTCTCCAATATTAATGTGACTATGAATCGATGGGGATCCTATTCAAATGTAGATTCAGGCTAAGTAGGTCTAAGTGGGCTTGCAGACCTACATTTCTAACAGGTTATCAGGCTCTGCAGCATGAGTACACCCACCCACTCAGTCACAAATAGGCACATTAAAAAGGAGACAAATAAATGTTAAAATAATAAAATGGGCATTTGCCCTAAAAAGAAAACCAAGGGTCTAATGGAAAGAAAAATTTCAAAACTGGAAGAAAGTGAATAGCAAATAAGAATCCCTAAGCATCTTGCACTGAGGCAATTACTTTGGTTTTTCACTCTTGTGAGGGGATCATAGGGAGAATTTTAACCATTATTAATAAATAGCTTCCCTCCCGTGCTGTTCACCCAACAAAAGCTACATGAATTAAATGAGGTAGGGAATGCAGATTTGTTGAAATGGTGGCACACACAGATAACCCCAACACATTCAAAGTGGAAACAAAGAGCCTGGATGACTAGACCCCAAAACAAGCCAAAACCAGGGCCTCTTGGCAGAAGCAAGCTAAGAAAAAACTGAACCATTTGGAAAGCACTGCAGCAAGACACACACTGTGCCACTGCTGTGGACCATGGCCTGCCACCTTCAGAAGTCAGCCTGTGGGAGACATGGCCTACCCAAGGAAGAGAAAGTAAAACCCAGTGCCCAGGCTAAGACACAAAATATTACCAGGACTGCACCAATGAGGTACCTAAAAGATTGCCCAGAAATGGAGTCCATGAAAAACACCCAAACTGAGAGCAGCAATTGCTGCAGCATCCAGTTTGAGAATTTCAACAATCACTCACAAAACGAAAAAAAAAAAGATCTGATTGCCAGCTTAAGCATGCCAGCTGAGGGACTGGAGAGGTGGCTAAGAGCATTCTTGCTGCTCAATCATGAGGGCTGGAGTTTGCAGTTACAAGCATGGCATCCTATAACATAATAACAGCTCCTGTATAACATCAGCTGCAAGACAGCAGGATCACAGGGGCATGCTCCCACTTCAGAGAGCAGAGAACAGGCAGAGTGACTGCGGAGACGGCTCCCGGCTGGCTTCTGGTCTCTAAAGGCATGAGCAAGTATGCACACATGTCCTACACTCACACAGATACAAAAGGAAATAAATCTGAAAATATACTTTAGCAATGTCAGCCTGAGGCTCTTCTTTAAGCACTATGCCAGTTAGGTTTTGTTTTTGTTTTTGTTTTGCCAACTGGGGATAAGCTGGAGTCTAGGAAGAGGGACCTCAACTGAGAAAATGCCCCCATTGGACTGGCCTGTTGGTGTGTGGGACATTTTCTTGATTAACGCTAGCTGTGATGTGGGCTGTTCCCCCTGGGCAGGTGGTCCTGTATAGTATAAAGGGAAGCAGGCTCAAGATGCTATAGGAAGCACACCAGTGAGCATCCTTCTTCCACAGAATGTGCTTCAGTTCCTGCTCTGACTTCCTTCAATGATGAACTGTGATTGGGACATGTGCAGTGAGATAAACCCTTTGCTCCTTAAGCTGCCTTTGGCCATAGCCTTTATCACAGTGAGAGGAAACATGCAACAGAAGCCTTGTCTTTCTAGGCTAGAACCTAGCACACAATGATTTTGCCCAATATACAAATTCAGTTCCTTTTAATAAGGTACATTTCTAGAAATGTAGCTAAGAAATTATAAGTAGCTCAATATAACTGGAGTCCTGGGGACTATGAAATCTAAAGGGTGGGTAGAAGTCTTACCACAAAGGGCCATGTTTGCTACTCAAGAGTGTAGACATTATCCCTTAGAACTCAAAGATTTAAGGACAAGATCAGTGGATGAGAAAGATTATTGCCAGGTAGTGAAGGACAACAGCTGTTTGTGGAAAGGAAAAAGGTGGGTAGAAAACAGAGTGAGACCGTTATTGCAGGGTGAAGGCTGGAAGCCAGGCACGCAGTGGACACTGGTCTAAGAGTACACCGCACCTAAAATGAAATCAACAAAGCTTGGTGATGGTTTGGAAGATGGGGTTGGAAAGGGAATGGAGGGTGGTGAAATCCCAGGTACCCAGCTTGAATGTAAACACTTCCCAAGATGGGGAGAGGACCATATGCCAGTTTTAGGTATGTCTGTGGTAACGACCTAACCAACATCCCTGACTCCTACTTCTCTTTCCTTAAACAAAGCATGAGTGAAGGTCATTCTTTAGTTAGAACTACAGGCATCAACCCTTTTCTTAGAATGACAACTCTAAACTCCTTGGCTTTCAAGGTTCTACAAAGTTGATTCATTCCAGTTCTTTCTGACCAAGTACAATATTGCTAAATATCCACCTCCTCCTTGGGCCTTGTTCCACCCACCATGTTCATCCCCATTATCCTGGCTTATCTAGTCACCAGAAATGACTTTCCTCTAGCTTTGTCTGTCTAATGCTTAGGACAGAAGGCACTTTATGGTCTGTACATTTTTATTACAGTGCAGCCCAACATACAGTGTCCTGCAGGCTAATTTGTCCATCCCAACTAAACAGACCCTTATATCATGGAAGGCAGAAAATAACTACATTTTTTTTTCCATAGAAAAGGGCCCAGTTCTAAATTTAACAGCCCCTATCAATCAATTACATTATTTCAGTCTTGGGGGGTTTTGTTTATTTGGGTTTTTTGTTGTTTGTTTGTTGAGGGTAGGAGGCGTGGCAGCAGCTTGCTACTAGACCAGGTTGGCCTTTTGATTTGCCTGGTCTCAGCCACAAGAATGCTGGGATTAAAGGCGTGGGCCACTGCTCCCTGCTCAATCTTGAGTTTTTAAACAGAAAAGGAACAATTATTATTGTCCCTATTATTTAACAAGTCAATTTCTGGTCAATTTCTGATTCCTAAAGCTCAGAAACTGTTTTCACACTGCTTTTCCTTCCCTCTCCTCAAACAGCAGCAGACTTCTCAGGAAGGGGGAGGAATCAAATCAGCCAACAGCTGTGGTTAAATTCTCAAGATGACCCCTCATACTGATAGCCTGTTCCAATTTACCAAACAACTGCACTTTGGTGCAACCAGCTACCTACACTAAAACCAAAGCAACATTTGTTGAAAGCATTGCCTCCTTGTTCCCACCTTAAGTGCTCTTTGCAGGCAGACGATCCCTCCGACCTTTGTCAGCTGGCCCATTCCTAATTAGCTTTAAGACCCACATAAATGTCATCTCAGGAAGAATTCCCCAGAAGGGGTGGTCATCCCAGCTGGACACTGCCCACTTTACTCTCTTAGCGTCTAGACCTAGAGCCACCTGCCAGCACAACGCCTGACACTCTGTAAGTCACCGATAAACAAATGTCACTCACGCAACAGCAACAAACATGGAAGAGCCATTTAGTACACCTTAACGGCGGCAGTCCCCTAGGCAGGCCATCAAAGACATGTAAAGGAACAGACTCGGCAACACATCTGAAATGGTACGAAGCCTGTGTTCAAGTCAATGGCAAAGTTCTCACAAATGGCATTAGCGGGAGACTGCTGAACAGAACGTGCTTTGCAGGCACTTTTAGCTCATATATAAAAGCCATCGACAGGCTGCTTCTGATGGAAATCGTTTTTTTCCTACATTCTCTGGGGCTACGGCTAGTCACGCTAAATATCACTTATCCCTAATAGCACTCACGTTCCCCGGAGAGATGTTTAAATCAATTGCCTAACAGACCTCGCTCCATGCAACTGAACAAGTCTTTGGGGACCACAAAAGCAGAGATGACAGGGTTCGTAAGGTTAACAAAGCCTGGGTCACTCATTACTCTGCTGAGGTTCGGGAGCCAGAAGTTGCAAAAAAAAAAAAAAAAAAAGGAAGCCGCTCACCTTCGAGGATGGATACGACGATGAGCAGTTGGTCGGACTTGGGGACCATGGTCGCGGCGGCGGGGTCTGCAGGGAAGAGGCCGGGTGAGGCTCGCAGGCCGGCTCCCGCAGGCCTCGGAGGCTCCGCGGCGCCCGGCCCCGCTCCCCGGGACGCAGACCAGGCCCTAACCCGTCCCCCGCTGGCGGACACCGCTCCGCTGCCCGACCCGGCCACCCAACAAGCCCGCCGCCCCGGCACCTTTTGCCGCCTGCTAAGCCGCTTCTCAAACGCCCGGGCAGCCGCAGCGGACGCCACCGCGCCCCGCTTCCGCCTAGCAACCAGGCCCGCGGGCCCAGAGCCCGGGGGAGGCTGGAGGACAAAGGGCGATAGAGACCGGGACGGTTGAGGCTAGAACGCCCATCAGCCCGCTTCACCTCCCGCCCTTTGACGCTCTTTCCCAGAGCCCTCAGGCAGACGCGACTGCAGTAGCGCCGCCTCCTGGTCGCATGCGGAAAGGCAGCAGATTTGAACACACGCACCCCACCCAGGCCGCGCAGCCGCACCACTGCTCTAAACGCTTCCTGGTCCTCTGTTGGCTTGGCTGTCACTGAGGAGTAGGAGAGCGGCGTGCTCAGCTTTAATCTGAAGAGGAAAAACAAAACAAAACACAAAAAACAGTTTATTTTTTTTTAATGCTAGTTCTCAGACATCTGGAATCAACAGAACTGAATTTATTAAGTCACAGAAAATTAATGACCTGAGTGTGAACTGTTCTGTCCCGTCACTTCAAATATTTATCCTGTTAAAACAAGTAGCGTCAATGCGGTACTTATTGTAACTGCTGGCGCTGACGTAATCTCTCCCAGAATAGGCTGCACCTTGCAAATACCTCTTTAAAAAATTGTCACGTGGGCGAGAATAGTTAAAGGTGTAGGTTCTACCCAGCCATAACAAATCAGCAAAATCAAGGCCAAACGTTGAGGCATGGAAATGGCATGAACTCCCACTCCCCCTGCCAATTTCACAATTTGTTTTTAGGAAAGAGTAGACACATTTTGAAGATTCTCCAGCTTAAAACCTAGAAGAACCGGTTGGAGCCTTCGTGAACACTTTTAAAATGTGCAAGAATTCTGCTTGGAAAAATCAAAAGTAAAACACAGTAGTAACAGATGACAGGGCAGAAAATAAAGCGGCTGAAGTGAGAGCTCCTGAAGTAGTGGACCTACGTGTGCTGACTCCTGCTTTCTTCCTTGAAAACTAGACGTTTTGAGAACAGTGATGACAGAATCTCTGCGCCCCTCTGCCACCTTCTGCACTATGGCCTTTCTCCTTTTTGTTCCCCCAAGAAAAGGGTGTGGGGACTGGATGGGATTACCTGTTAAAGCCCTCAGGGCTCCTGAACGGCTTTTAGGAAACCTGGAATTCATTTGAAACTAAAGTGACCTGAGCGCTCTTCCTTTGTGGGGGATATCAAAAAGGAGAAATAAAAGTAGGAAGAATCGTAGGTGGCTCATGTGAGAAGCAGGTTTTTTTTTCTATCAAAGGTGTAATGTTAAGTGCTATCTAGCTATCTTTTTACATGAATAATAAAAACTTACTTTATAATTTATAATTTTTTATTTAAAAAATACACTTATTTTTCTTTAGGAGATCCAACAAGGCTAAACACCCACATTAGATTATCACTACATTCCAAAAAATAGTGTCATCATTTAAAAAAAATCTGTATATTTAATCAAATGAAGTAAGACGAGGGATAGAGAGATGGCTCAGCAGTTAATAGTACTTGCTGCTCTTCCAAAGGACTTGAGTTCAGTTCCCAGCACCCAAGCAGATAATTCACAACTATCTGTAACTCCAGTTCTATGGGATCTGAGGGCACCTGAACACATGTGAAACACACACACACATACACACATGGCTTTTTTTCTTACAGTAAAATTTTTGCTATAGCCCTCTTTTCAAAAATCTTCTGTTACATTGTATGGGTGTGTGTGTTGTGGGGGCACATTTGAAGGTCAGAGGACAACATCTAGAAGTCAGTTCTCTCCTACTCTGTGGGTCCTTGGGATCAAGGCTTGGCAGCAGGTGCCTTTACTTGCTGAGCTGTCACTGCCCGTTTCAGGTCTCTGCCTCTGGATTTCTTTCCCAAACAACATTATCATTTGTAAAATCACTTCACTGGAGTTTCTGAAAAGTCACCAACATCATTTGCATGGTGCCTTCATTGTTGAAGACTGTACAAACGAAACGATATGAAAGCTGTCATCTAGAAATGGACTGTAATTCCATCATCATCCAAATCTGTGATTCTATAATCTAATTCCCTTCTTGTACTCTATTAAACTGCAGCAGCTTTGGTTCCAGCAGAAAGCACCACATGTTAGTTTAAATTTACGACAGGAAATTTTATTATAAGTTTATGAAGTACCAATTACTGTATCCAAATACACAAAAAATGTTTATAACCTATGTAAATAGTATCAGATGATGGAAGATTCATTGCACTAGGAGCATATAAGTATGCAAATTCAAGCTGACAGGCACTGAATTCATTAGTTTGTCAACCTACTAGCTAATCATATTAGGTAATTTTCTGTTTCTATAAATGTCTGCAAATAAAAGAGCATCTTGGTTCATCTCAAGTCTTATTCTTCCTTATCTATTTCACATTTTGGATAAAGCCTACTTTGTAGTATTTTTATCTTTTTTCAACAACTTCTGTGACCCATTATAGAAGAGTTTGTTGATTATATTGCTATTTCCCTTCCTCAGCCTATCCCCCTGTGTATAAACAGGCCCAGGTATATATTTAATAAAATTAAAACAAGCTCCCTGGACTAATAAAATTGCTAAACTTACTGGATAGCTGTTATTTGTAAAGATATGGCACCAAAACCTGGCCTAAGTGCTCAGAAAAACAGCCTCCATTCGGAAGAAGGAAGGAGCTGGGTGTGGGGGCATACACCTTTTTAATCCCAATCCTGAAGATGCTGAGGTAGGATTCCTGTAAATTCTGGGCCAGCATGGGCTACAGAGTGAGATCCTGACTCTAAAAGCTCTAAAAAGAGAGCCTCTCGGGGCTCGTGCCTATCGCTGGAGGGAGGACAGAGAGAAGGGCTGGAGAGTAAGGTGGCCACTGTGGTGAGGGGCTGGGCTGCCATGGCCGTTGAGCTTACTGCAGACATAGCTACATGTGCTGGTCCTCCACACCCGTCAAGGTGACAAGAGCAGACAGCACGCCAGCAGGCAGCAGTGGTCACAGGAAAAAGACAGACAGACAGACTGACAGAAGACAGGAGAGGACATGGAGGGAGGGAACCTGATGTGTAGGAGAGTGTTGGGGCAGTGAGAGAGAGTTCAGAGCACTGTCAGCTATTATCATTTAAATGCATGAAATTGTTGAATAAATAAATGATATTCAGGTCAGAAAAAAGGAGAAAGGAGAGAAAAGGAAGAGTAGGGAGGGGAGAGGGGGAAAACACACTTAATTTAGTGCCAAGGCAAATAGCCCTTTAAACCAGGATCCTGTATAAATAAACAGGACAATTCCAGTGTCTTTAATCTCTTGAGAAAGGACCGCTAATTCACATTTGAGACTGTATATCTCAATATCAGAAAGCCAGGAATCAGGAGCACCTGAGCTCCAAGTCACATGATTTTCTATCTTCCTGACTCTGCCAAGTAACTTTGGTTTGAGCCTCAGTTCCTCCATCAGCAAATTGTTTTGTTTTTGAGACAGTGCTTCCCTGTATAGCCCTGACTGTCCTGGACCTCTCTTTGTAGACCAGGCTGACCTTGAATTTACAAAGATCTGCCAGCCTCTGCCTGGGATTAAAGCCATGTGCCACCACTGCCCATTTGTGAAAGTGTGGTGTGTGTCAGTGTGTGCATATCCATATGTGTGGGGCACATGTGTATAGGTGCAAATGCACTGACTGGCTCCATGAATAGGCATCTTGCTCAATTATTGAGCCTGGGTCTCCTGTTGAACCTGAGCTCACCATTCTGCCTAGTCTCCCTGCCTGGCTTTTCTGTTTGTTCTGGAAATCTGAACATCAATCCTCCTGCTTTCGAAGCAAGTGCTCTATGCACAGAGCCATCTCCTTACTCCTCACTAGATTTTATGAGGATTAAGCAGCATCCCTTCTGGGAGGGGCCTGGCATAATTAAAATTTCTGAATGTATTGGGCCTTTGTTCCAGTATTCAAAGATCATTGTTATACTGTTATCTTCAGATTTATCCCTCCTTTTGAAAAAATAACCAAATTCCTTATATTCTCTTACCTTGACCTAGACCTAGGTTCTTGGAGGGAATGTCCCATTCACAGTCTTTCTCTCTGAATTTTATGAAGCCATTACATCTCAGTAGGTCAAAGCTGGAAATGACTGGTAACCATTCAGGGCCCTAGCACAGGCGGGACACCACAGCTGTGCAGGAGGTGGCTCTTCTCTGGCCGATGGTGGCACATAGTTGTTTCGGGTGATCTTCCAGTTTCTGTTAACAATTGGGAATTACAGATTCTACTGTGAAACCGTTCAAATTTTAAATGCCGGGGATGAGTCTCAGTGTTAAACAGCCACAAAAAATGTGCTGCACACAGGCTCATCACCTCTAGCCCAAATTTGTCCAAGTGCTTATTACTGTCTCCGGTGGGCAAAGAAAAGTGAAATCAGGAAGAGATTGCCTAAAACCGGGGAGAAAAGGCTGAGTGAATGTGCTGGAGAGTATCATTCCCCCATGGAACCCCCGGGGCAGAGCAGAAAAGAGGACTTTACCCACATCTTTGCCTCAGTTTCCCAAGCCTCTGATTTGAGACCAAATGAACAAACACACTAGACTTCCAGAAACCACCCGGGTTCTGATGTTTCAAACAGATCTCATTAGTGACCTGGCAAGACTTCCCCGTAGTTGGTCCGGGTGAGAAATCAGCAGTACGCTCTGTTTCAGGGGTGCTTTGGGGTGAGGGTTGCGGGAGAGCCAGCGATGGCAGGGACCAACTTCCAGCTTAAGGGGAGCTTGGGTTGAACCTAAAAGCACAAATCAAAGCAACATTTGTGTTATGTTGTCCTGCGGTACCAGCTCTAGGGCTATGCTAGGTGTGAACGGGCTCCGGAAATCCTGTCATGTTTGTCACAGTGGCTCTTTCAAGGGTAGGTGTGGAGTGCAGGGTGAGAGATCTCTCACCCTGCAGGAGAAGGCAGATCTAGGAAGCTTCTGGAACTATGGCAAAGGGAAAGAAAATGCAGCTTCAGGGGTTAGGGAAGGTGCTCAGCTGGTAGGATGCCTGCTGAGCATGCAGGAAGCTCTGGATTCTAACCTTAGCAGTGCACTGAACCAAACAAACAAAAACAGAAAACAAAAAGCAATCGCAGTGGTTTACAACTGTAATCACAACTTTCAGGACGTAGAAGCAGGCTGATCAGCTGTTCCAAGGCCAACCTGGTTAGGAAGTGAGTTTGACCCAGCCTGGGATACATGAAACTCTTATCTCAAGAGAGAAAGAAGGGGGTGGGAAAGGGAAGGAAGGAAGGAAGAAAAAAATGGGGAAAAATTCTGCTTAGTTTTGCTTTAGGACAGGGCTTCTCAACCTTTCTAACACTGCAACCCTTTAACACAGTTCTGCATGTTCTGGTGGCCCCCAAACATAAAATTTTGTTGCTACTTCATAACTATAATTCTGCTACTGTCATGCATCATACTGTAAATATCTGATTATGTGACATCTGTGAGATGGCAACTCTGCGGCTAAGAACTACTGCTGTAAGCTATCCCAATACATAAAGCCAATTGTCATGCAAGCCTAATGACCTGAGCTCTATCCCCAGAGCTGATGTAAAAACTGGGTGCAGAGAATGAACACAGGGAGCTGTCCTCTGACCTGCATATGCACCCTGCAGCTAGCGTGCCCACCCCTACATACAATGCTCCTGCACTCTCGCAGGCACACGCACACGCACGCACAATTATTTAAGAGATTATGCCACTGGTAAAATGACATTCTTGAGTCAGCAGATTTGTTCCTTTGTTATTTTTAAGACAGGGTCTCACTGTGTAGCCCAGGCTGTCCTGTAGCTCGGGATGGCCTCCAACTAAGGCAGATTGCCTGCCGAGAGGCCTCCAGAGGGTGGAGCTGGTAGTCGGTGTTGGAAGTTGGCCCCGTGGCCCTGTGGGACTTTGATTTACCTATCAAATCAAGCTTATATGGGCTGATAGCCTTTCTCTGCAGAGCTTCATTTTGACAGACTGACAGAAGAGCAGGCGTATATCACCCTACTCCACTGTGTGGCAGAGAATTCCAGGCATGGGCTGACTGCTTTGGCTGATGGGAGTGTCCACCACTCCGTGAAATGGTAGCACAGGATCATCTGTTCTGCTCCTGGCACAGGAGTTCTGTTTAGTGCAGATAATATGAAAACACAGGGAGGGGATGACGCTGTCCCCTCTTCTTCCTGATATAATGAATATGGCAAATAAACAACAAAGCGAAGCTACCCCCTTTCAATTGTGGGGACGGTTCTAAACATATAGAAAAACACTTAAAAAATAAGTTGTGTCAGTGAAAACCTGCTGGAAAGCCCAATGCTAGGGAGGACAAGCCACAGAGGGAGCCTACCACTACTGTTCTGTTAGGTGGACATGGTGCCATACCACCTCCTAATCATGTTTGCTAGTACCTCGGTCAGAGACGCTACTGTTTGCATTGAGCAAGCTTCTCCTTCATGGGAAGACTCATGGTCCAATGCTGGGAGTGAATAATCACTGCGTGCTCTGATCTAAATGGGACATACGGGTCAACTCCTTCAAGACTCTGAGAGCCAACAAGAGGGGGAAGGAAGAATGTGAGAGCCAGCGGATGGAGGAGTGCCTGTGAAATGATGTCCTCTGGACCTGACATGGCTGCTGCACCCGTGAACTCACAGCAATGGTGGTTACCTGCAGAAGACATACAAGTGGGCCCACCGCTCCCCGAGGAACTGTGCTCAGTTAGCGGTTGCTGGGAGAAGGGGAGTCTGAACAGTGTGAATGGCTAGTAGCCATTTGCTCAAGTGACCCCCAACCACACCACCATGCTCATGGAACTAGCACACATAGAAAGGAGACGTGGAGGGATCTTCGGAAGGAGGGCAAGGGGATAAGGATAACTAGGAGAAGATGACCAAGGTACATATTTGTGCATGAAATCTCAATAAATAAAAACCCACAAAAGCTGACTGTAAAGAGATGATGTTTCAGGGATGTCAGAAAAAGCAGCCTGACGTCAGACAGTATTACATGTCTGTTTATGAATGTCAAGAAAGGAAAAGCTGAAGAGATACTATTAAACATCTGTTATGTTAATATCATCAGGGAAAACATCACAAGACCCTGACCACCAGTGAGGATGACTTCACGGAGAAGCGAGAACAGGCCTCGATTGAAATATACAGTGGGACACAATTGTAATTCTAGCAATTGGGAGATAGGGGCAGGAGGATCGGGAGTTCAAGGACTATCTGGGCCCCAAAGTACAGTCAAGGCCAGACCAGGGCAGCATAGTAATGCAGAGATCGAGAGACTTTGGAGCACTCAGTCAGAAATGGGATTACCTTATCAAAACCCTCCATTTAGGACTGGGGGATCTATGTGGAAAAGGAGGGCGCAAGAGCAGAGGTGGGGGGACGTCTCCAGGGAAACAGCACCTTCCAGACACAACAGGACAGACGCACATAAGGACTCACAGAGACTGCGGCGGCATGTGCAAGACCTGCACATGTTCAAACCAGACAAAAGTCCGGCACACAGACAGGGCAGTTGACCTGAGCTCCTCTGCCTAACCAAGAAGCTTCTTGGGAATGACACCTACTGGAAAAGGGCAGAGAGGTGTTCTTCAGTGACGGGACACTGGTCCTGTCCAGGGCAGGCCCATGTCCTGGGGTAGGGTTTTTGGTTTCTTTTTATTTTTATTTTTTTAAGCGAAATAATGCAAAGTTGGGTGGGTAGGAAGAGGGATGGACCCGGAAGAAACTGGGGCAGAGGAAAGAATAGAACCTAAATATTGTATGATATTCTCAAAAACCAAACGCAGACGTTAAAAGTATTCTGAAAGTTGTATCTATTAAGAGGAGTGTAGACATATAGCTCAGTGGGGGAGCATTTGCCTAGGAAATATTAGGCCCTAGATTCTACCCAAAGTACTGTATTAAAAAAAAGAAAGCATTAGAAGAAACAGAAAGGGGAAAAAATAATCTATCATCTACAAAATGGCAACCAATATCTGAAAATTCTTTGTTTTGTTTTCCTCTCGAGACAGGTTTTCTTTGTATAGCCCTGCTGTCCAACTTGTACTATAGACGGGGTTAGCCTTGAACTCTCAGAGATCCACTGGCCTCCGCCTCTGAGTGCTGTGATTAAAGGCATGCACCACCACTGCCCCACATAAATTCACTTTTTAAAGTCTCTGTATTCTTATCTAGTATTTCTGTAATAGTATCTCTGAAGAAAGATCTGGGGTATGAGACATCTCTCCGTCACCTAGACAGCGCTTAGTAACAAACCAGCTCCTGTTACCTTGATGAAGAAATATGAACACAACAAGATTGAGGTTTCTCCAACAGATTACAGTTAAAGGGATATTTGATGACTTGCTATTTTACTGTTGACATCTCAACACTGCTCACATAAAATGCATTCCAGATCTTTGTTGAAAATTAACAAGTCTTCGTGTGGCTAGCACAAGCGACCATGAAACATAGCAGCGATGAGTTCTGTGAGCTGGTGACCTTGCTTGCTTTCCTCTCGATCGCTGAGGCCTAGAAAAGTTCCTGGAAGGCGGGAAACGTTTCGTATATTTGTTTAAGAAATGAAAAGAGCACACCTGAGGCTACATACAGGTTCTACTCTAACCTGACAGGATATAGCTGTGTGCTATCCCCCATTGCACAATTACCACAATCATTATCCACGTCATAGCCTGTTCATTGCTGCAAGACAGAGGTCACAATACCGGTTTATTAACAGGCGAGTAGTAGGGGGGTTGTTTTTTTATTAGCTTTTTTATTTTTCACTTCAGTGTTTCCAGTTTAGAGAGCAGTTTTCTAGGGCTTTCTTCTTCCTCTTCACAGAGCCACCGGGCGCTGCAACATTCCCAAGAGTTTCTTCAAGTTTCAAATACTAAGCTCCACAGTTGTCTATCTTGATAAATTGGCCTCTGCACCAACACAAGGGAATGGAGTTAATCTGCCACATATCTATTTCCAGTAGGTGTTCACTGGTCATTTTTGTTTTTAATCAAAGTACGCTTCTAAGTTTTAGGGAAACCGAGCAGATTTTTCAGGACTCGCGTCTGCGCCCCATTTAAGAGCATTAAATGCTTTAACAAACTCTGTAAAACCCTGTAATAACCTCACCCGATAGCTTAGCACTTCTGGGAGGGGAGCGTAGGGACACTCGTTTTACACAGGCAGCCGGGTTTCTTTCCTTGCCCTTTCCCTTGAAGCATTTCTGTGCAGATCAATTGGCTCTCCTCTTGTCCAACCTTTTCTCAGGAGTATGACTCCCCTAATGCTACCGTTTCGAAGTGAAAGGGTAGAACTCCCGAGGAGTCCATGCGTTCATTAATTTCAAATCCATTCCAGACAAGCAGAGTTTAATTTGATACCTGGTCATGAGGCAACATCTCTCAGCACGATTCCCCTCCCATCCACCTCTTAAGTCAACCGGGGCTATTTTCAAAGATAATGACGCCCAGATACATTCTTTATTTCGGTCAGAGTTTCACTCATTGAAATTTTTTAATGCACATTTTTGGTTCTCAATGGACTTGAGCTTTGAAAGTGGAAACCACAGATCAGCTCACACGGTTTGTTTAGACCTTATGCAATACTACCTTCCATCCGAAAACCTCCACAGTGAGCCTCTACGTTAAAAGAACGGTGTTAACTTAATGAACTTTTCCCTGAGCTTTCTCTTTTGGTGTAAGCTATTTCTTTTTCCCATTTTCTGTGTAAACAAACTAGAAATCAATTTAAGTCTCACTCAGTAGCTTGAATATGCTGCTTGCTTTCAAGGGCAATTCTAATATAAAAAAAAAAAAAAACGATAAACCTGGCCAAATTAAAACAAACAGCACATAAATGTGTGTGAAAATCACAAGTCTTTTTTTTCCCCCCTAACAAACTGCAGCTCAGGTGTTCCACAGTTAATTGGTACTAGTGGATTTAGATGTAGCTTTAAAAAAAAAAAAAATCATCCCCCAACCTTTACTTTACAGTAGTGATCTTCTAGACACAAAGAGATAATGAAACAATTTCACTTTTAAAAGGGATAGTTTCACACCTTCTTAAAAAGGAACTTACCTTCATTTTTCTCCTTCCTTCTTTGTTGGGGGGTGGGGGAGTCAAAGCTGGGTGTGACCCAATGTGTCATCTTTACGTTCACAGTTCCATTTCTGCGATTGTATTTTTTTATAATGTTAATGTCAGCTTAATTATCCCAATCTGTTTAAGAACACAAATGATATATAACATCAGGGTGCCTTGAAAAGTACAAGGATTATTTTCCCGTTCCCCTCAGAAGAGCTCTTGCAATTTCTCTTCAACGTAATTCTTCAATTTGATGACATAACACATGACTCATTCACCAGGAGACACATTTTAATCACTTCTTATCAGCACTGATATTTTAAAGTGCGTGACAAGGACATTACAGGCAAAACAGACTCTAAGCACAAATCTTCTCTCAGAGCTTTAAGGTCTTTGGTGCTTTGTGATGGCTGAAAACCTCATTTTTTTTTTCACCTACCCCTCACATGCTGTATTTAATGGAAACTTTTAGAATGAAGAAATTAGGGTATAAATAGGAAGGGAACAGCAGGAATATAGACTGAGTAGCACTGTGCGTTTGGGGAGTTCTGTGCATTTGTTGCTGGGGATATGGCTTAGTTGGTAGAGTGCTTGCCTCATCTCACTGAGGTTCAGTCCCCAGACCAAATTATGTGTGGTGATGCAAGTCTGTAATCCCTGTACTTGAATGGTAAAGGCAGGAGGATCAGGAGCTCATGGTCATCCACAGCTCTAAAAAAGTTTTTTTTTCTTTAAACCTGTGATGTTTATTTAAATACCTAACAAAATGTAAGCATATACTAAAGCATATACTGCTTTCCGTGTGGAAACTCTTTAAAGAATATGAAAGTGAGCCCCTCATTCTTCCACGAACAACCACTGTTAACTAATATTTAATGCACTAGCAGTTTTCAAATAGTGTATGAGTCACTCTGTGTACGTTTTTGAAGTTTAATGCTCTTTCCAGAAATGATGTTTTCTTTTTTAAAATTACCATGAGCAGTTTTTCACACGCTAAGAGTCCCTTTAACACTTTCCCTGTTGCACAAATAGGCTATTTAACCAATTTGGAGGATAAGCTGACCTCTCCAACACAAACAAATCCCAGTGTCCTAATGCAGGCTGCCTGGGCTCTACAGACAGCACCAGATCTGAAAGACATCCAAGAAAGCAATGGGACAGCCTTTTCTTTTCTTTTCTTTTCTTTCCTTTTTTCTTTTTAAGTTTTCGAGGCAGGCTTTTCCTGTGTAGCCTTGGCTGTCCTGGACTCCCTTTGTAGACCAGGCTGTCCTGGAACTCACAGAGATCTACCTACCTCTGCCTCCCTGAGTACCTGGATCAAAAGTGTCCACCACCACGCCCAGCTGAAGCCAATCTTAAAACAAAAGCAAGCAAGCATGGGAAAGAATTAGGAATAAGAGAGGGGATTTGGCATACAAGGGGGGAAAACGTTGCTTGTCTGTCGTGGACTGCGTCAAGCTGCATTCAGTGCTCCTTTATCAGACAAGGGCCTTCCAGACCTGAGGGTTGGCACGGAAATCAGAAACAGAGGTACACAGTGAACTGCCGGCCAGTGAGCGCTTGCTTAGGTAGTCCGCATGGCAGCGTTTGAAAGCATTCAAGCAGAAGGCAGGCTCTCCACACTCTGATCCTCACAGCCCAGTGGAGACAGCAATTAGATCACTGTGAGAGGTAGACCATGGTCCCTGGAGCTGAGTGACGAACATGATCTTGAAAGGGGACAACAAGTTATCATCCTGTTAAGGATGATAAAGAAGCTAATGAGGGTAAGGTGGATTTGCCTGTCTCTACCACACGGTAGGGCAGCTTTCCAAGACTTCAAATCCTCCTAGGCCACGTCCATGATTTTACCCTGCTGTGCTGACAGTTCTATCTTTAAGCATTTCTGCTTTGTTACACCGTTTGAATTGGAAAACAGTATCACTCGCTACCAACGGAAAGGCAAGGGGAGTTTGTGACTTCAATGAGAGTAAGTACACAGAGAAAAAGCACTTAGGGGATGAAGCAGTTAAAAAGGCCAGCTGCTCTCACAGAGGTTCTGAGGTGGGGAAGTGTTGGAGGGGCTGAGAGGGTGGGGTACTTTCCTCTCCCAGAAAGCACAGACAGCGCACAGCTCACACTAACTCCAGTTCCAATGGACCCAGCGCCCTCTTCTGGCCTCTGTGGGCACTGCATGCCCATGATACACAGGCATAAATGCAGACCAAACAGTAATGCCTAAAAAATTAATAAAAATAAAATTCTAAAAATTTAGTCAAGCTGTTGCTTACCAAAGGCTCCAGAGCCTGAAGTCAGCTTTCTGTTTGTTTAAGAAAAAAAGAATAGTCCTGGACTGGGTAAGAAGGAATTAAATAGGGTTAAAAGCATCGCCGACAAACCCAGACTGCAGTTTCCAAGGACTTCCCCAGAACTGCAAGGAAGTTAAATCACTTTCACTATGTGAGTCAAAGTTATTTATATCACCTAACGTCCTGCCCAGGGGCCCACACCCCTCTCCAGCAAATACTGCGCTAAAAGAAGCCGTCCCTGGTAAAGAGTGAGTGGCCTCCGGTGCGGCCCTAAACCAGCCTTAAGGGCTATTGGGGAGCAGAGGCCTTACTCTCACCCTTACATTCCGTACCTGCGTGCCACACTGGTCAGGATTCATGCCCCCACATTCATAACTCTCCCGTTATGAGCTGGATTATGTAGGTCAGAACTGTTTCCGCTTTGTTTTGCTTTGTGAGGAGGATTATCCTTCCTTCTTTTTTTTTTTTTTTTGTTTTTGTTTTTCAAGACAGTGTTTCTGTGTGTGATTATGGCTGTCCTAGACACCCTTTGTAGACCAGACTGGCCCGGCAAGCCTGCAGATCCCCCTGCCTCTGCCTCCCGGGCTGCCGGGATAAAAGGCCAGTGAGCCTTGTCTTTTTATGTGGCTGAGCGTGTACTTGAATTCCTGATCTTCTTATCTCAATTTAACATGCTGGGATTTCAAACCTGAGTCACCACCCCCAGGAAAAATGCTTACACTTAAGTCTTTTTTTTGTTTTTGTGTTTTTTAATGTTTTGTTTTTTCGAGACAGGGTTTTTCTGTGTAGCCCTGTCTGTCCTGGAACCCGCTCTCATAATCCGGTTGGCCCTGAACTCAGAGCTCCACCTGCCTCTGCCTCTCGAGCACTGGGATTAAAGGTGTGTGCCAGCACAGGTGACCCAGCTACACTGCAGTCTTAATCTCCCGTAGCTGACATGGTTAACTGTCGAAATCGACTTTGAAGAAATATACTTGCTAGGGTGAGCCCTGACTCACAGCGACTAGTGTTCTGAAAGTAGACTACAGACACACGGAGAGAAGGGAGTCCGGGTGAAGGTGCAGGAAGACAAATCCTATCTACAGACTAACAAGAACGCCTTAGTAAAGAGAGGGGCAGCTCGCCACTCCAGCTTGCAGCTCTGTCATGCTCTCCAGCTCCAAAAATCACAAGAAAGAACATTTCTGTTTAAGCTGCTCAGCCTACGCTTCTCTGGCAAACCAACATAGTTCCTAAACGGAACAAACTCAGAACACCCGTGCTTTTTGAGCTGATTCTACCTGCCACACACCCTGTGACATGCTAAGAGAAAGGAAGTCACCTACCTAATACCTAAGGTCAATGGCCTCAGGTTTCCAGGCAGGACCAATCCCTGCTAGGCACAGAGCCACCCTGTACTGCATTCCCATTTAAGAAAGAGTACAAGCCATCAGAGCATATTTAGAAACAGTTAGGATGGTACACTATAATTTCTGTAATACCCATGGCATGTTTTTTTTGTTTGTTTGTTTGAATATTTGAATTTTCATCTTCAAATCCAGTGGATTTACATAATTATAAAGAAAAGGCTGTAGGCACTGTTTTTAAATTCTGCTTTAAGTTCCTTAAGCCTCTATCTCCCTTCTAATCCTCCTACCCCCAACCAGAGGTAGGAGAGAAAGGTCAGAAGGGACAGGGGATGTAGACCTATTTAGACTTACCTCCAGCTGCTTAGGGTCATCAGGGTCTTTGGAAAATACCAATCTCAGTTATTGGGCTATCTACCAGTCCCACAAACAAATGGAGCAAGTTGAACAAGCAACCTTCTTCCTCCTCTATCTGTCTCCAATCTGTCTCTCTGGTCTCTCATATTTATCCCCTCTCATAGCCCTTAGAGTTAAACTCTCTACAGCTGGCAAAGACACCCCCAACACACACACACACAGACACACACACACAGAGTTTCCAGCTTTTCTCAGCTATGGATAAACTAAGGCAGTCCCACATCCCATACTTGGGATTAAAACAAGAACATATTTATGTAACATAACAGTTTCTAAAGAAACCAAAACTTCTACTACAAAAGGGCCAATCCAGGGAATCATTCAAAGTGGTTACTAACAGCATTCAAAATGTTTTAAAGTATATACCATCACTGAACAGATATTCAAGGTAACAGGATAATGACATTAATACAGATTACTTTAAACATGTCAAATGATGACTGGCATCTGAGCATCTAGATAAGATGGTTTTGTGAATAAGAGGGGCTAAAGAGATGGCTCAGTTGTTAAAAGCTTGTGCTGTACTTAAACAGGACCCAAACATATACTTGGGTCAGGTGGCTCACAAGTTGTAAAGGATTCAACACCCCTGGCCTTCATGGCACCTTTATTCACATGCACATATTCACAAGTTAAAATAATAAAAATAAAATATTTAAAAAGCGTTATGTTGTAAATCTTTTTTTTTTTTTGCCATTGTTTTAGACAGGATCTCACTATGTAGCTGGCCGGGAACTGCTTATATAGAGCAGGCTGGCCCCAGACTCACGGTATTCCATCTGCCTCTGCCTCCCATGTGCTGGGACTAATGGCTTGGACCACTATGCCTCCCACGGTGTAAATTTTTTAGTCACCTGTCACTTGGAAGCACGTTTCTGTGCAAGTGCACAGAAACAAAAGTGTCTTTGAATTGTGATTCAAGGTTGTGATTAAAACAGACTGGTGAAAGCTGAAGCATGAGTTCAGCTCTGCCCAGATGCAACAGCAACCATGTTTCTACAGAACATGTTTTCACAGGAAAAACAAAAATTAAAAAGAAAAATGCACCAGCACCTAGAAATCAAGCCATCACAAAATGCTCTATGTTAACTTTTGAGGCAGATTAACTCTGTAGCCCAACTGACCACAAGCTTGTGATTTTCCTGCCTCAGCCTCCTGGTTGCTAGAGTTAAAGGCATGTGTCCCCATGCATGGCTTCCAGTTTTGATGGCTTACCAGGTTTAGAATAAAAAGTAATATTCAGTCCTACAGGGGCTACACACGTGCATACATGTGTACGTGATACTGGACTCTCTTGACTGGAAATTCCCGTGCTCTCTGAAAGTGAGCAAACATGCCTTTATGTTCAATTCAGTCTTAGCTTTCAGAATTGAAATGTTTATAAAATCAAGACATTCTCTGTATTATTATTATTAATAAAATGTGTCACAAGCATGTAAATATTGTTAGCTCATTTTTCTGAAGCTTTGCAATAGATATTCATTGAGAGAATACAAGAAAACGACTGAGACCCTACCCCAAAGGAGTTGATTATAATTAGGAAATAAAACATCTCCACAAACAAGAAGTAAATGTGGGAGCAGAATAGGGTTTTATAGACAAAAAAAAAAGACATTGTAATTCTGCTCTTATACGAAGGTTCCACACCACTTTCTGAACGAGTTAAAAGAATAAGAAATTCATCATCTTTTTTTTTCATTATGCATTCCTCACAGCTTGATCTGAGTTAATGACCCTATACCTTTCGGGAATAGACAATCAGAGGGACTGGAGCTCTGCAGGAGAGCACTTGCCTAGCATGTGCAGGGTCCTGGGTTCGATTCTCAGAGCTGCAAAACAAAGAAAGGAGTATCTCAATAACACACACACCAGGTCAGAAAGGAAGTCAGAGGAGCGCCCGGATAAACACCGAGGGGCCATCTCTGTTTTACAGTTCACAAAGGCCAAGAGTGTCTGCCTCAGATCTGCTTCTGGCGATTCAGAACCCAATGCCTAACTCTAGTGATTGTTTCTATTAACAAGAAATCTGCATTTATGGCTGAGGCTGTAGCTCAATGGTAGAGAACTCCCCTTTATGAATGATTGCATAGGTTCAATTCCAAATCCTGCCTGAGGAACACGTGCATTTATTTAGTTCATCTTCAGTAGATTAAAAAAAAAAAACAGAAACCTTAGGTATTGGAAATAAATCACCATAAAAGTTAAACAGACATGTACATATGGATATATACATATATGTATGTACATACAGGTGATAAAGCTACACCTATCACAGAGTTTTTACTGTCTATGCTTTTATTTTTCTCAGCCAAATAGGGAGAAAGGAACCCTCTTATTTTCCAGGTTATGAGACAACTGGTAGAGCTCTCTGCTTCTCTGTCAAATACTTTACAGCCAATGTAATAAAACCGGGTGAGCCCCTGTCTGAAGTTACCAAGTTCTGCAGGAAAACAATGGGAAAGCATTCATTTAGGGAGGCTGGCTCTCCCGGCTCGACAGGCAGAAACCTAATTAACGTGTAATTGGGGATGCAGGTGGCTCCTCGATTCCCACAAAGGCCTGTGCAGCTGTGCTGTACCTCGGCGGCGCTTCCAGGCTTTCCTGTAAGGAAAACAGACAGCAGGCTGTGTTATACCATCTTAAGAGCAGGAAAGAACGTGGGAAGAGAGTTCACAAAGGCCCTGACCTGCATGCAGTTCAGTTCTGTCTTCTTTGGCCTTCGTTCTCACTTTGAGGGAAAAAACTCCATCTTTCAATACCTTAAGTAGGGTCCTGTGTGGTTGATACACAGCTTTAATCCCAGCACTCAGGCGGCAGAAGCAGGGGGTTTTCTGGGAGTTCAAGCTCAGTCTGGTCTACATAATGAATTCAAGACGAGCCAGGACTGCATAGTGAGAGCCTGTCTAAAAACATAAAATAAAAAGAATTAACTGAATTATTTTTATACCAAACATCCAAAATTTGTTTTGAGACTAGAAAGCAAAGCCGTTTGAGTGACTCTGTCTTGGAAATTGTGCATCTTTTTTCTTAACAGAACTTGAGTAACTTACCAGCACATTTGAGAATCAAAGTCTACATAGTGAGTTTCAGATCAGCTGGGGCTGCATAGAGACCCTGTCTTAAAAAGTTAAAATAAAACCAAACAAACACAAAAAAGAAAGAAAAGAAAACTATTATCTAATAGAAAGGCAGACAAAATGGTTTATGAGTAAATGAAAATATGTTTAATACTTAAAGAAATATAGAGACACAACTCATACAATTTTTTACCCGTGGACTTTTTTGTTCAAGATGGGGTGTGGAAGGGTCTCACTAAGTGGCTTGGACTGGCCCTGAACTCACAGGGTTCTCCCTCCTCCCCCACCCCCACACGCTGGAGATACAGGCATGCAATTTACATGTCCCACACAGCTAACTATGTTTGGTATTTATTGTGTTTACCTATAAAGTGCAAACTCTTTTGTAGCACTGGAGGAAAAGTAGATTAGTACAAGCATTTTGGAGGGCAATTTGGCAGAATAAATTCTCCAGAATATGTTATAGGTAGATGGACTTTGCACCCCAAACCAAGAAATTAGGACAATCTAACTGTTGCTCATTTCAGGGTTTACAAATAGCTTAGAGTGGTAGCATGCAGGAGAATAATATGTTGCCAATAAAAGTTATATTCAAAGTTAGTGTTCGACATACAAGTCTTAAATAGAATATAGCACAGATTTAAAAACACAGCTTAAATATGCTAAAACATATGTAATACTATAATTCTCTGCACCTATGAGTTAAGAGATGTCTGGAAACATGTCACCAAGTTATTTTAAAAATCTGTTGTGGTAAAATTTGAAGGTACTTTAAATACTTGTAATATTTCTTTGCCTTCTTTAGAATGATAATGAGCATATTTTCCAATAAGGATGAAAGGTTGCTGATCAACTCCCAGTTTTAAAATAAAATCTCCATTTCTTTCTGACAACAGAACTCTTTTAAAACTGGGAAATACCTGAGCTCCTTGACAGCCTAAAGAAAACATGTGTATTATAATTACGAAGTATTTTTAGCAAATCACCGTGAGTGTTTGTGTTTGAAGTGTTGTTGGAGAGCCACCAGCTGAACAGGTGTGTGGGGTGGGGCAGACCATCTGTTTCTCTCTCAGGAGACGGTTTTTACAGCACTGGAAAGGGATTTAAAAACCCTATCCTCGCTGACTGAAAACGCAGAAGAAAATGAATACCTGTTCTACAAACCAGCACCGCCCACTGTTGTTATTTTCAGTGGACTCCTTAGAAACTACCAACAACTGTGCATAAAGGGTTGGAATTCCGTGCTGTGACTCAGACTAGTTTCAAAGTGTAAAGTGCCCTTTGCAAAGGAAGTTAATTAATATCTGAGGTTAAGGTGGAAACAGCTGTAAACATTCTGCTCAGAAATTCTGACTTTGATTTTAGAGCTTTGTTTTGTGCAAGAAAGTTTTAGGGCTCTTTTAAGTCTTGAGCCCAAGAAACCGCCCTTGCTCCTCCTCCTTTATCTGTTTGCAACACAGCCAGGCTGACCTTGAGCTCCCGCTTCTTCCTCCTGAGCCTTAGGATTATTGGCCGGTGCCACCATGCCCAGCACAGTGTGATTTATTATTCTCTTCTGCACACGGAGAAAATTATATTTGAGTCTCTAAGATAGTAAGATTTTCCAAAACTGATATTTTTGCTCTTTAGAGTGGCTCGAAAGGAAGGAAGGAAGGACATTGGTGTGATGTAGCCACTGTCCTTTTTTTCTTTTGTAGTACTAAGGCATGTTCTTACAAAGCTAAATAGAGTTAATACATGATGCTAGAATCTATCATACTCCTTTAAAATATACATATTGAAAACTTAATTCAAACCAAACCTTCCATGTGAAGGCAAGAGCAGCTTTATCCAGAGTCGCTAAAACTTGAAGACACCGAGTGTTCCTCAACAGGTGAAGGCATAAACCAACCATGGTATAGTCATCCAGTAAGATCAAGAAATGAGACAGCAAGCTAGAAAAGACTTGAGGGAAACTGAAATCTTATCACTTAAATTTGTATCTTCAGTGCACACTTGAGAAAGCTACGGACAGGATGATATCAAGCGCGTGAGGAGACAGCAAAAACACACAGGAAAAAGGTTGATGGCTGCCAGGGTTTGCTGTGGGATGATGGTTAATCTTCAATGTCAGCGTCACTGGATCCAGAGTCACTTCTGAGGATACAGATAGGGACTTCTGTAGAGCAGTCTAAGATGATAGAAAGGCCTACTCAGAATGTGAACGGCCCATTCATGGCTGCAGACTTCTGACCCAATAAAAAACAGGAAGCTCCAGACTTTTCTCTCTCTCTGCTTCCTGACTGGGGACCCAATGTGACCATCTGCTGCCCACTCCCGCCACCTTGCCTTCCCTAGTGTGATAAACAGCACCCTTGTGAAAGCTGAACTAAAATAAGCCCTCCTTTCCCTAAGCTGTTTTTGTTGGGTATTTTGTCATGGCAACAAGAAAAATAACTAACACAGGTGGATAAGGGCGGTGGATAAGCGCACACTGGCCCGCTGAATGTTTAGGGCAATGAAATTATTCCGTACGAGACTGTAATGGGGGTGGGCACGTGTTATTAGTAAGTTGTCAAAACCCACAGACTGTATCACACAAATTCTATTTCTGAAGAGAAACTCTGATTTTTAGCTAACAATGCATTGGAACTGACTCATTAAACACACGAGGCTAAGCCAGTTGTTAAAAATAGGAGAAACTCCAGGAGGGAAAGGAAGAAGCAGAAGCAAGGGAGTGAAAGAAAATTTAGTTTTTTAAAATTTTTACTCAAATTTTCTACAAACCCCCAAATCACACTATAATTTTGAGGTGAGCAATTACTTTATTTTTATTTTAAATTTATTTCATGTGTATTTTTTGTTTTTGCCTGCGTGTATGTCTGGGCACCACATGTTATGCCTGGTATACAAGGAGCAGGTGCTGGACCCTCTGGAACTGTGGTCTCTGTTGTGAGCCACCATGTGGGTACTCAGATTCAAGCCCAGGTCCTCTGGAAGAACAGTCAGTGCCCTCAACCTTTGAACCATCTCTCCAGTCCCAAGCTTAGCAATTAAAAACAAACAAACTAGTCCTTAACAGCTGCTCTATGTGCATGCAGGTCACGACAGAGCTCTGAATGTATCTACAGCCTTGCTTGTGACCGTGTAGCAGCTATGATTTCCTACACAAGATGAGCCCAGCAGAGGACTGGGCCCATCAATGTCCTGCCAAAGAAAAGAGCAGTGGTCACGGGCCTCACCTCCCTGAGGATTTATACACAGTTGAGGTTGATGGAAGAGGGAGAGACATTTTCTTCTGTGGTGAAGCCCCCAGCAAGGTACCCATGCCCCTGTAAACAACCCTAACAAAACCACTGATCCACATTTAAAAAAAAAAAAAAAAGGATGTTAAAGTGGAAGCCCAGCTAGTTGAGATGAGTAGAATTGCCAGGAGTGTCAGGGGGATGTGAGAGGGTAACCAGGGTCCCGTGAATGGACTCAAAATGCATTATATACAAGTATGAAACTATCATCACACATCATTATGCATAATTAATATATGCTAATAAAACATTTTAAAAATACACAGCTAGGTCTGTGGGGTTTCGTTTATTATCTATCTATCTATCTATCTATCTATCTATCTATCTATCTATTTATTTTTGCTCTGGCAATATAGAGAACATGAGCATTTACATCATATATTTCATTAGATGCATGAGAGTTGTAGTCCATTTTGACCTTGCAATGCAATAGAAAATTCTCATCTCAAGCCACTCACCTTCTATAGTAGTCATTATTATCCTTCAAGGCGTGATTGTGTCAACGAATATCAACACAATTAAACAGTGCTTTTGTGAAAAAGACCCTGATATTCATGCATTGCAAAATTCTTCTGTGACAGACAGTAGTCACAAACCCTATGCAAGTCTTCATTTTGGAAGTAATAGCTTAATTGTTTGTGGCTTGACATTATTACTCCTAAATATACATTGGATCTTTGTAAGGGAGATGGTTCTCAGTTTCCCTTTTCCCAATATGAAGAACAAGCACGTTACAGACAACTCTATGTGATACTGACAGCCCAGTAGACGTCTCTGAGTTCTCTTTTAAGTACCATGAGAACATCTTAGACATCCACACAAAAGTTAATACTCTTAATTATTTAAAAAAAACTTATTTTTAAAAGGTAGGATTTGTGTGTGTGCACATGTGTGCATGTCTGTGTGTGTTTTGAGACAGGGTCTTACTGTGTAGCCCTGGCTGGCCTGGAACTCACCGTGTTCTCACACTGTCCCCAAATCATAACCCTCACGCCACTGCTGCACACTGCCATGCTCACTATAGGTGCTCACTGTCATGCCCAGAGAGCTTTTGTTTTTGTTTTAAAACATTTCTCTTAAAATGTGTATAGCTTCACAACCAGTGATAAAAGGAGCACAGAGGGACCATGTACATTCCATCTACATCAACTATGATCAATATAGATTTTTTTAAATATAAATTAAAGTATTCAAGCTTTAGGCATTGGCTGATGCTTGATTTATTCCCAGTCAAGCCAGTCAGATACCTTCTAATCATGTAATGGTCCTTTGAAATTTGCTGTATTCACCTAATGAGATTTACCTAATGTCATGTCTTTAGAATTCAGGACACATCAAAATACTTACTAGATTTCACGCCTTGAAGTTCAGATCTAATAGGCTTAGCTGGAGTCTTAGGAATGGCTAAATAATGGTAATGATGGGGCCTGGAGATACGCCTTAAGAGTCAAAAGATGAAAATCACATAGCCTGTGGTTCATTTCATGTATTTAGCATGCAAGGCAAAATAACGCTGAACTCATCTGAAACCAGAAACACAGCTGGTGAAACTAATCATTTTATTATCTCTAAACTTGTGACAGGAAAGGCCTGGGACTAGCCAACTCCATCCAAGTTAAAAGCAGATTATGTATAGAATAAAGTTAAATTACTAGAAAGCAGTCATGCTAAAAAAAAAAAAAAAAAAAAAGGCCAAACCTAACCAGAAGAAGGCCACTCTGGCTGGAAATGAAAGCTCTCTGTGTAGGTCTGTAGAGTTTCTGAATCAGAAAACCTCCAGTGTGAAATCTGTAGTTATTCATCATTGTCCAGAAGAACTTCTTTAATGACTGATGTGAGCAGTCAACCTGAAATATAACGTAAAGTGGTCTGTCATGTATCCTGGATTTTTTACCCTTCTTATGGCCATGATGAAATACAAAAAGCAACTGAAGGAGGGAAAGCTTATTCTGGGTCACAGTATAGTTTGAGGAAACACAGCCGACCAAGGGGAAACCATGGGGGCAGGGGTGGGAGGGACCCAGGACATCTTGGTTCTGCTGTGAGAAATCATCAAGTGAGCAGGCATAGGGCCAAACCATAAACCTCAAGGCCTACCCCCAGTGACCCACTTCCTTTGGTGAAGCCCAACTTCCTAAAGGTTTTACATCATTCCCAAACAGTGCCACCAGCTGGGAACCAGTTGTCCAAACACATAAGTCCAAGGGGGACATTTCACATTCAAACCATTGTGCAAGTATCAGACTTGATGAAGTTACTCGCACACGATTCTCTCTTAAGCTATGTTGCTTTGCATACATGACATGGTGCCTACCTGTCTTTCTAAGCAAACTTTTCATCTACTTGGAAATTGATTTTTTATATGTAAATGAACGTAGTCAACATTATGGACTCTACCGGTTTCATATAAGTTTGGTTAACCCTGAGCTGTGTCAACACTAAGGACTCAGAAAATGTAGCTCCCGTGGATCTGCAGGTAGCAGTACTTCAGAAAGTCTTAAACAGACCACCCACGTCTCTTCTCCAGATGAGGTATGGGGTTTTTCCAGCATCTCTCAGAACTTCAGAAAGGAGGCCATGTTGTTTTCCACGGGTCTCAAAAACTCTGCGCTTCTGAGCTTTTGCTAATTTCCAAATTATGTTTCACAATGTCAATGGACCCTGGAAGAAAAGGCAATACTCAGGGCTCAGAGGAGAAGGCCACCAATGGTGGTAGCCAGAGCACGGAGTGTTGCCTTTGCTCTCCCAGCATTCACTATCCCAGGACCACACAGTGCAGTTAGAAGATGGCTGTAATGTGCAGCTGAGCTGGTACTAGAAAAAAAGCTGAGCTTAACAAGCCAGAATTCTTTTTTAAAATAATAGACAGTGAGCATGCCTGCCCTTTGTCCTGGAGAATGGTTCTGTCTTTGTTTTGGTGTATGCATGCCTGCTCATTGCTCTAAAGGCTGCTACTGTAGCTTTGAAGGCAGTGAGCCAAGCTGTATTTTGTCCTGAAGGACACTTTATCTATTTTTTCACAGCTGTTTCCCACACAAATGTCCTTGAAAAGGTACAGAACAAAGAGAAGTTGCAACAAGTGTAGAAATGTGAAAGATCAAGGAGGAAATGTTTCTCAGCATTCCATGTATTGCAACAGTTTTCAGCCCTAAAATCAGTAATAGGCTAGAAGCTTGCATCTAGAAATCATGTTTCTTTATGGTCCCATGCATATACATTAGAGCTACCTAAGAGCCTGCTGTCCAGCCCTGTGTACTTTGAGGTAAACTCCAATTTGCTATAAGAACATATATGCATATGGATTAGGAGCTGAAGACAGTATAGCGCAATTGGTAGAAGACAGCCAGTATACCTCAGCTGCTATACCTCAGTTGGTATAGCTGAAGACAGCTTCTAGCTGGCACCAAAAAGCTCAGTTGGTACAGAGCTTGCACAGCATGCAAAGATTCTGAGTCTTGTTTTGTTTCATTCCTGGCAGCTCTGGGGATCGAACCGAGCACCGAGCACCACATGAATGCCAGGCAAGAGCTCTGCCTCTGAGTTATACAACCCACCCTTAAATCCTGGGTTCCACCCCTACTGCCACATAAAACCAGAGGTTGTGGTACAAGACTGTAATCCCAAATTGGAGGCAGGAAGATCAGAAGCTCAAGGATACCCTCAGCTACACATGGAGTTCAAGGCCAGCCTGGCCTACATGAGACTCTGTCTAGCCCATATGGTGTGGATGTACATATGCACATATGTTTTAATTGATGTCCTTGTTCCTCCTTACAGTTCCATTTTTTTTCCATTGCCAAATTTTATAACAATCATTTGCTTTCTGTTTTTCTCTTCTTCAGCCTTGTTAGATATATCCAGATTCTTGTATTATTTCTACACAACAGCAGTTGCCAATCTAGACTCACTGTTGAAACTTGGACATTGTGAGAAAGTAGTAAAATGCTGTTGTTTCTTTATCACTCCAGTGCTTCCAGTTTCTGTGTCCCTTCTGTTTTCTGTAACTTTATTTATGTTGCTCTACAAAACGCTTTTGATCCTGACCTGATAATGCCTGCCAGACACAATGTCTCCTGTGAGATCTAAGACAACAGCAGGACAAGGGGATTTCCATTGTCTGTTTATGCTAAGTGGAACATATTGTGTTATTCTCCTTTGTCAAAGAGATGCAGACTCGATAAGTTGTGTTTAATTTTATTTAAAAGGACTTGGCATTTTATGTAGAATAAGAAAGTGGTTGTCTTTTAAAAACATATCAGGTAATATTGAAAAGAATCCATGTCTCATCTAGTTAACTCTAAGGAAAAAACATCATTTGTGCAACTGTGATTGTTTATGGCAGATTCATGTGATGTGAAAATTGGATTTCTAGAGACTGGAGCCCCCTTCTCGGAGTCAGCCATCATTTTATTAGAGGCAGACCACTCACTGTAGATATAAAAACTGCTTAGCCTCTTCAGAAGCTCACTAATTTAGGAGTCAGCTTTGGCTTGAAAGCCAGAACAAATTCTGGCTCATGGACAGGTTTGTCTCCTACACAAATGTTTGGTGACAAAGAAGACCCACAATGTCAGTATGAAAGATGTGTTAGGGACCGTTTTGTTTTATTGGCTGTCACTGTCTCTGTTTCTGTCTGTCTCTGTTTCTCTGTCTCTGTATCTTTCTCTGTCTCTCTACCTCTCTGTCTCTGTCTCTGTTTCTCTGTCTTTGTATCTTTCTCTGTCACTCTGTCTCTCTATCTCTCTGTCTCTTTCTGTCTGTATCTTTCTCTGTCTCTCTCTTTAGCTCTCTGTCTTTCTCTCTCTCTCTCTCCAAGGTTGTAACTCAGGCTGGCATTAAACTCACTAGATAGCAGAGGATGACCTTGAACTCTTGATCCTCCTGCCTTGACCTCCAGAATGCTGGTATTCTAGGTGTGATTCACAGCTCCCATTTCATATGGTATTGAGAATCAACCCCAAAACTTCATGGACACTAGGCAAGTACTTCACCGACTGTGGTGTCTGAATGAGCAGTGTCATCCATAGGTGAATATATTGGAACCTCTGGGTCCCCAGTCGGTGCTGTGCGCAGAGCTTCTAGAACCTTCAGGTGGTGGGTCCTTGCTGGAGGAAGCACGAGACTGAGGGTGGGCGTGAGAGCTTACACGCTTGCCCTACTTCCAGTTCTCTCTCTGCTTCATTTTTGCAGTTCAAAGTGTGATTCTTTTTCTCCGTTTCCTGCTGCTTCCACCTACTGCCAGGACACATCCGCCATAGCTGCACTCCTTCTGGAACTGTAAGCCAAACAAACATTTTTTTTTTAAAACTATACATTGTCCTTGTCATAGTACTTTATCGCAGCAACAAAAACTAAGACACCAACTGAGCCACGTCTCTAGCCATTCCAGGGATTTTAAATCTCTTACGGGGTGTCGCTCCTCAGGCTCCCGGATTCCCCACAACAGGAAAACCCCGACACATGTTCTCTGGGTTTTATGCTTCCTCCCATGATGACTGACAGCTTAGCGTTTGTTCAGAAGACCCTCGCATGTGCTAACCTGGGCTTGTGGTGAGCCCTGGTTGAGGGGCACTGGTAGCTTCATCCTGGGTTGTCAAAAGCGACAGAGCTAGGTGCCAGTTAGTCAGGATTCCGAGGCACACCTCTTTACTAAGCCACGTTCTTCAGCATCTTTCCTCTGGCAGGTTGAGCTGAGGCTTCATGTCCCCTGGAATGACCTAAACGCTGTTTCTATTTATGTCTGTATTCTGGGTGGAACGTCACTGGAAAATTGAGCTAGCCTCAGGAATATGTCAAACCATTTTTATTAACATTAAGAGGTCCACTACGGTACCATTTGGTAAGAGTTTTTATTTTAACTTAAAAAGGTCTCTAGTAGCCCAAATTGTATGTATCTTTAAGCATGTTGAATAGGACTGAGTGGCCAGTGAGGTGGCTCTTTGGGTGAAGATGCTTGCACAAGCCTGACAACCTGAGTTTGAACACATACATTCATGCACACACACAAATAAAAAATAAATAAACAAACAAACAAGTAAATAAATTAAACCAGAACTGAGAACATATGATATAGTAATTTAAAATACATAAGTTTGTTTTCCATTTAAAAATTATTTAAGATCTACATTTTTCACTTGTTGAAAATAGTTTTTTTTTTTCATATACTCACCTTGAGGACTACTATTGAGTCATAGACTGGCTGTATATTTATTCTTCTGTAGCTCTTAATTTCATCTACTGGTACGAACTTAAGAATAACGACTAGTCCAGCAATTCCTGCTGCAAAAGGCCTGAAATCTCAACTATCAGGGAAGCTGAGGCAGGAGAATGGAAAGTTCAAGGCCTGCCTGGTCTGCAGAGTGAAATCAAGGCTAGTCTGGACAATGTAACAAGAGTAACTAAATATAAAAAATTTTAAAGGATTGGTGATATATGTCTGTGGTGGAGTGCTTGCTTAGCAGTCATGAGGTCCTGGGGCCATTCTTCAGTGGCTAAATAAATAAGCTAAAATGAAAAAAAGAAATCTAATATTCCTTGAACTCTAGTTCGAGTCTGAGTAAGTCAAGTTACCTGAACTTTGGAAAAAAATACAGTATAGAAACAGAAAGTCATTTGGTTAAAAAAGGAACAAAGAGAACAAAGCCTGAAGAGAACTTTAGGAAATGTGTTATGGAATTATTTTTGTTGCAGCTTGTTTAAGATCTGAGAATACGAAGTAATCATTGCTATGAATGAAAAAACAGAGGTAAGCAGATACAGTTCACTGAGCTAACAAGATGACTCAGTGAGTAAAGGGGACCGCTGCCAAGGCTGGGAACCCGGATCTGATACCTGGGTTCCACATGGGAGTAGGAGAGAACTAATTCCTACAAGTTGTCCTCTGATCTCCACATCCACACTGTGGCTTATGCACAAAGACACACCCATACCACCCCTAAAAACAAATAAATAAAATGTAATATATATATATATATATATATACATATACACAGATAACCCACATAAAATATATATAATATATGTATATTTATGTATATATATATAACCACATAAAAGTTATGTATCTTATGAATCAAACTATATCTAGCTATCTTATATGGTCCTAAAGCCATATAAGATTTACAAACGCTAGATGATGTTATGAAAATCAACTGGACCATCTCAACCAGGTTATTGGTGTTGTACTGCAAGATAGTACAGTAAAGGAGTAAGAAGTATGGTCTGAACTCAAAGCACCCTGGGTGGCAAGGATTTGGGGTTCTACATTTATTTACTTCACAGCTTCAGGAGCATCATCATTTAGCTTCCCCTCTGCCTCGGTTTTCTCATAAAAAATAAATGATAGTGTCCATCCCAGAGGCTGATGTAAGCCAATAAGATGACCACGCTTGCTCTTTATGGTCTGACGTTATTGCATGGGGCAATAACACCTGCTCATTCCCCTGATAGCTGGTGCAGGGGTTCTAGCTCCATTTAACACCTCAGCCGTTTGCTTCTGGGATTCCAACGACGGCTTTCATCAGTCATCGCCCACTCCCCCATATTCTCTAACTTTGGGTCTATGCTCTCTCAGGGCACTTTTGACCTCCCCTCCCCCCTGATGCCGACCCTCTGATGTCCAGATGTTTCCAAAATTGGATGGCCAGGAGTCTCAGTGCATCAAAGCACCCTCTGCCTTCTGGATATCATGTCTTAGGAACATTCGCTTTTGAGCTCTGTACCTCCTGCCCCTTCCTCTTGAGGCTCCACACTTGGTTGGAGCTCTGACACAACAGTTGTGTGTGAGGCCGAGATTCCCTTGTCTTTTCTGTCTCCTTCGTATTCTTCAATGAGAAAATGCCTTGCAAGTATACTCAGGAAAATTCTGCATGGAAGTTCTTCGGGGGTCGGGGTGGCTATGATTGCCCAGGCTCTGATGCCCTCCTACTTGACTACACGAACATGTCAGGAAATCCTGAACCACATTTCAGCAGAGGGGACTGAATGTCTGCGTAGTGTTCCCTTTTGGGCTGTGGAACATTTCTGTACTATTTTCCATGTATATATTTTCTAAACAAAGTAAAGCCTTCCATATGCTTTTGTGATATTTTTGGCATGCCACGAAGTGAGCACAGGAAAAGCCTGAAGTGTGTGCAGTGCTGTTCAATAGCCTCAAGTGCATACACTTCCTTGTAACCAGCTTCCGTCCTATTTTCCCACAATACTAACAAGGTTTTAGGTTAACTTTTAAAAATTGAATGCTTAATTCGAAGTTATACCAGCTCAGGCAATGCACTGATTTAATATTACCTAGAAGGCCTTTTCTTTGAGATGCACAATTATGACAAGCAGAGAGGGAAATGAAAATGTATGAGGCTATTTGGAGAGCTTTTTAAACACTGGGGTGCGTGGCCGTGCAGTGCAAAAGTGTATTTTCTGCAGTGCCTTCTTGATGTGTATACACACAGGCTGGTGTTACCTGCCTCCTATTGATTTACCTCATGATGGTGACTGGGAATCCCTGGTTTACTAATCTTTTTTGCACTGTTTGTGATTGGAGTTGCTAATATTTCCTAAAGCATAATCTGATTCTATTTGTGGTGGTCTGAATGACAATGGCCCCCTATAGGCCCACAGGGAGTGGCACTGTCAGGAGGTGAGGCCTTGTTGGAGTAAGTGTGGCTTTGCTGGAGGAAGTGAGTCATTTGGGGTGGGCTTTGAAGTTTCAGATGCTAAGCCAGGTCCAGTGTCTCATTCTTTTCCTGCTGCCTGGGGATCCAGATGTAGAACTCTCAGCTACCTCTCCAGCACCAGGTCTGCATGCATGCACCTATGCTTCCCACCATGACAATAACAGCCTCAATTAAATATGTTTCTTTGTAAGAGTTGCCGTAGTTGTGGTGTTTCTTCACAGCAATGGAAAGCCTAACTAAGACAACACTTAGGTACCACTGTGAATTTTGCCTCTGAGTATGTATTAATAAAAAAGGGCAGCACTTGAAAGCATTGATAATGACTGGGTTCTGGAATGCTTGATCTTTGCATTTCAACAATGTATGCATTTATTTTTGCTGCATGAGCAGGGAACATGGATAGAAGGATTTAAATAGGAATTCCCTAGATTTGCATGACAGCAGCCTCAGCCTCAAGAGACTTGGCACAACTTGGTAGACAACAATTAAAAACAAAGTGGCTCTTTAAACAAAGGCTAAATAGAAACCTCAAGAGGGAAAAAGCCTCATCATCAAGGTCGGGCTCCACACATAACAGAAGCAACCCCTGGACCCCAAAAGGGCATTTAAAGGCAGAGAGGACTATAGTTCATACCTGAAGCCCACAGCCACTGTAAGCATGCAATCATCCCAGGTCATATAAGCATTTATGTTTTTAAAAAATTCATGGAAAAAAACAGGATACTTGTGTTCACATAAAAGCAGACTGGAACAGGAAGGTAGATATTATACATGCATTTTAAAAGGAAGAAGAAAGCAGAAATTCTCGGTTGTTGTGGATGTATTTTTCTCCCAAGTATTTAAGTGTTGCTTCCCACTGGGACAACATCAGAGATGCTGGGTCCTTTAAAGAGTATGTGGGACCCAGAAGAAGGTTGCAGGATGACCTCCCTCTTGCTCTGGCTTCTTGCCTCACCCTATGACTACATCTTCCCCACAAGTTCCCACCATGGAGGGTCCTCACCAGAGTTAATGTTATTGTTGGGGTTTGCAGCCTCTAAAACTGAGATCTTCACAAACCTCTTTTGGTTTGTTTTTACATTTCATTCATTCATTCATCTACCTATGTACATTTCATTTATTTATTTTACACTCCATTTAGTTAATTAATTTACATTTTGTTTGTTTGTTTGGTGTGTATGTGTGCACGCTCTGGCTTCTGGAAGGTATGCATGTACCAGGGAGCTCATGTGAAGTCAGAGGAGAGCTTGTAGGAGTCAGTTGTTTCCTTCTACTGTTCGGGACCCAAAGATCAACCTGAGGACATCAGGCTTTGTGGCAAGCACCTTTACCTCGTAAGTCCTCTTTCCAGTGTCCTCTTCGTTAGAAGTACCTAGCCTTTCATATCTTATTAGAGAACAAAACCCAAACTAATACACCCTCTGCATATTTGCAAAGGAGGAAGTAAACAGAATTAAAGCACAGAGAAAAGAGGGCAGACAGAGGGCTAGCATGCTGCATTGCTGGGAGCCTAACACTTAAGAACCTGAGACAGGAGAGTCACAAGCTCAAGGCTGGCCTCAGTTACATAATGAGTTAGGGCCAGATTCCACTACATGAGACCCTGACTTGAAAAAAAAAAAGGTAAATAGATTAAACAGTTCTATAACCCCCAAGGAAATAGAAGTAGTCATCAAAAGTCTCCCTGCCTAAAAAAGCCCAGGGCCTGATGGTTTCAGCACAGAATTCTACCAGACCTTCAAAGAAGAGCTGGCGCCAATATTCTTCAAACTATTCCACAAAATAGAAACAGAAGAAACATTACCAAATTCATTCTATGAGGCCACAGTAACTTGATACCTAAACCACACAAAGACCCAACAAAAAAGGAGACCTTTGTTCAGACCTATCTCTCTTATGAACATTGATGCAAAACTACTCAATAAAATATTCACAAACCGAATCAAAGAACACATAAAAATATCATCCACCATTGAGAGACCAAAAGATTAAAAATCAGTGGCTATTATTTTAAAGTTTAAAGCAAAGGCCTGATCTAAGGCTAGGTGGGGATATGTGCAGCCATAATGCCCTGAGGGGAAGAACTAGTCTTACTGCATTCTTTTCCTGCCCACTAGAGATAAAGTTGTTAGGAAACTGGCCCATCCCCCCTAGGGAGGGACACCAGATCATTTATGGTTTGGGGACCTTCCTAAAGCCAATCAATTCAAAGTGCAACATCCTTTTTGCATTTTGACCAATAGATGCTTGCAGGCGGGAATCGCTCCTGCTTTGGGCATGCTGGGAGGGACCGGAATCTTTAAATCACCTAGCTAACCTAAGCACTTGGCTCTTACCGCTTCAGCAGTGGGGGTGTGTGATCCCAAGCTGCAGCTTGTAATTTGTAAAAAAAAAAAAAAAACCTCACATATTTACAGCAGAGTCTATTTATTCCTGGTCTTTTGGGGTTCAGGAACTGGGCATAACACCATGACCAAGTAGGCTTCATCCCAGGCATGCAGGGGTGGTTTAATATATGGAAGTCCATCAACGTAATCCACCACATAAACAAACAGAAGGAAAAAACAAAAATAAAAAAACAGATGGTCATCTTCTTAGATGCTGAAAAAGCATTTGACAAAATCCAACACCCATTTGTGTTTAAAGTATTGGAGAGATCAGGGACACAAGGCACATACCTAAATATAGTAAAGGCAATATACAGCAAGCCTATAGGTAACATCAAACTAAATGGAGAGAAACTAAAATCAATCCCACTGAAATCAGGGACAAGGCAAGGCTGCCCACTTTCTCGGTATCTCTTTTTTTTTTAATTAAACTTTTATTTTATTACATTAATTACAGTTTATTCACTTTATACCCCAGCTATAGGCCCCTCCTTCATTCCCTCCCAACCCCACTCTTCCTCCCTTGTCTCCTCCCATGCCCCTCTCCAAGTCTACTGATAGGGGAGGTCCTCCTTCCCTTCCATCTGACCCTAGCTTATCAGGTTTCATCAGGACTGGCTGCATTGTCCTCTGTGTTCTCTGTGTCTCTTCAACATGGTTCTTGAAGTCCTAATTAGAGCAATAAGACAACTAAAGGAGACAAAGGAATACAAATTGGAAAGGAAGAAGTCAAAGTATCATTATTCGAAGATGATAAGATAGTATACATGAATGACCTTAAAAATCCACCAAATAACTACTTCAACTGATAAAGGCCTTCAGCAAAGTGGTTGGATACAAAATTAACTAAAAAAAAAAAAAAAGTCAGTAACTCTCCTGTACACCAAAGACAAAAGGGCCAAGAAAGAAATTGGGGAAACAACACCCTTTACAATAGCCACTAATAACACAAAGTACCTTGGTGTGACTCTAACCAAGCAAGTGAGAGACCTGTCTGGAAAAAAACCTCAAGTCTCTGAAGAAAGAAATTAAAGAAGATATCAGATGATGGAAAGATCTTCCATGCTCATGGATAGGATTAACATAATGAAAATGGCCATCCTGTCAAAAGCAATCTACAGATTCAATGCAATTCCCATCAAAATACCAACACAATTCTTTACAGAACTTGAAAGAACAATTCTCAATTTCATATGGAAAGACAAAAACCTCAGAATTTCTAAAACAGTCTTGTACAATAACAGATCTTCTGGAGAAACAATCAATTTATTGATTGTTAATCTTAGAGCCTGGAACAGAAGTTGTCTCCTATGCCAGTGAGTTCAAGGCTCTTCCCCACTTTTTTTCTAACAGGTTTAGTGTATCTGGTTTTATGTTGAGGTCTTTGATCCACTTGGACTTTAGTTTTGTGCAGGGTGATAAATATGGATCTATTTGCATTTTTCTACATGTAGACATCCAGTTAGAACAGCATCATTTGTTGAAGATGCTGTCTTTTTTCCATTGTATTGTTTTGGCTTCTTTGTCAAAATCAAGTATCCATAGACGTGTGAGTTTATTTGATTCCATTGATCCACCATTCTGTTTCTATGCTAGTACCATGCAGCTTTTATTACTGTTGCTCTACAGTACAGCTTGAGATCAGGGATGTCAAGTCCCTATCAGTGGACTAGGGGAGGGGCATAGGGGGAGAAGAGGGAGGAAGGGTGGGATTGGGAGGAGATGAAGGAGGGGGTCACAGCTGGGATACAAATCAAATAAATTGTAATAAATGATCATTAAAAAACCTAAAAAATAATAACAACAAATACATTTTGAAAAGACAAAATATTGGCCCTTGAATGAAAGCTCAGATGTTTAATATTCTCTGTGCTTTGATGGCTTGTTGGGTACAATGGGAGTGACTAATGTCTGCTCACCTTTGGCATTTCTTTCAGCTCATTCTTTGTTGTCAGCCAGACTCCTGTGGAAGCAACACACACACACACACACACACACACATGTACTACGCTAGGAGTGATGACACATATAGAGGCAGGCGGATGCAGATCTCTGAGTTTGAGGCCGGCCTGATCTACATAGAAAGTTCCACTCGAGCCAGGGCTACATAGTGAGACCCTATCTCTAAATGAGAAAAGGCTCACCATGATGTAGTCATGGGCTTATGTAGCTCCCTGTTCATGAAGACATCACGCCAGACGAAGTTATTTTTTTATATAACCATTTGGATATGCTCATTTCGTTCCTGCCAGTGACAAAAGCATTTTGTTGTTGTTGTTGCTTTGTTTTGTTTGGTTTTTTATACCCAAGATATGGAGCACACTGTCTGATCATGTCAACAGAGATTATCCTCCAAGGACTAAGAGGGAACCCATATGGAGAGTGAGCTCTTGACCTAAGACTCATAAATTACAGTGTCTCTGCCAGCTAATTGGCAAAAGAGACAGAAGGTATTTGAAATCAGAAAACAAGCAAGATTTCTCCACATTGCCTGCTGAATATTACATTATCCTCAGCACCTTTGTCTCAGATTAAATCATTCTATTACTTTAATTCATTATTCAGAAAGCTCTCATTCTACTGAGTAAACAACCAAGCATAACTGTGAGCCTTGGTAAGACATTTTGGGGTGAACTGGAAGAGTTCAAAAATTACATTAGACTCATATTTTTAGGGGCAACAATTCTATTATAGTTACATATAATTTTTTTTAATTTGGTATTTTGAGGAGTGTTACTATGTAGCCAAGGCTGGCCTTGGTCTCTTGACAGTGATTCTGTCTCAGCTGCCTGAGTTCTGGTATTACAGAAATGCACCGAAATACATAGCATAAATGCAAGTATTCTGAGAAGCTCTGAGTAAAGTATGATAAACACAAGGCTTTTGTTTTGTTTGAGGCCACAAAGCAAAGGCCTCAAACGTATTTTTTAGTTCCAGGTTGGCCACAATATTATGGGTTTTTTACCTTATTCTCTTAAGTGCTGGGAGCGTAGGTGAGCCACCATGTTCAGCTGACTATAACCTTCAAACAATACACAGGCATACAGACACACGTACAGAGGGGGTATCTGGTTATTCCGCTTTTCATTTTTGGAAATGTCTAAAATAAAAACTTGGGGAAAATAGTCTCTTTTTCCCTCCCCCCCCCTTTTTTTCATTGTTTTAGACCTCAATGAAAATCAGTCCTAGAAACATCGTTGTTAAAAAATCCAATATAGTAAAATGGAGATGAGAACCTTCCTCCCAAGTTAGGTTGCAAAGAAAAGCAAATTTGGTTTATGTCTTTATTCATTCAACAAATATTTATTGGATAATCTTCGTTACGTGAAGTAGTAATAAAAGAATAATTGGGAATGTATAATTCAGTATTCAATATTAAATATTGCTATTCTAAATCCAGCCTCTTTTCTCTCCTTCAGAACCATCGGTAGCCATCACTTGACATTGCTGTGACCACTGCCCGGTCTCTCCATCAGGTCTCACCGGGATTGCCGTGATGGCTCCAGGCACTCCAGCTGACACTTCTACTGCTAATTAGACCTATGTTTGACTCTCACCGCTCAGACCTCAGAATCTACGTGCGCAGCAGAGATTCATTCGCTTCTAGTTTCCCACGCTGCCAAACTGCCTTCCACTTTCAAGGTTTATGTATCTTCGCTTAAAGTTCTCCTTGCTCCTCCGGTCTCTTTGCCTAGACGCCTCTTACAAATCCTTTGGGTCACCTATGTGACATTTCCTGCAGGAAGCTTTCTTTATAAACTTCCAAGTCTTCACATCTGCAACGCCACCTCGGCCTTTCTCTAAGGCTTTCCTTATTTTACTCTATATCACACTGCCAGTTTAATGGCCCAATCCTTGCTTAAAAATTAGCACAGTGCACTTAACTATGATGAACTTTGGCACCATCGATAAGATATGGTAATAACGTTGGACAGAAACATCAACTGGATATTGGAAGAGCGTTCAGTTCTGAACACAGTGGCTGGCATTACCTGCTGTCTTGGGGAAAACTCTCTAGTTAAAACTTCCAACAGAGGCTAGACTGGGAAGATGTTTTTCATTTAAAACTACAATGTCTTCAGGAATATATAGCCCTATTATACCCACCCAATATGGCATTATATAACTTTAAGAGTCTCCCTGTATATGATTAGAGTGACGCAGAATAAGGGAGAAAACTGTAACCATCCACCCACAGCCATTTACTGTGTTGTTCACTACAAAGCCTGTCCGGATCCTTTGGTATTAGAAATAATTCTAATTATAGGACACTTCTGCTTCACTGTGGATCTTATTACTGACTGCTGTCTCCTTCTTCGCCTTTCTGTCATGGATTATTAATGATGGCTGGCTGTGATTTATTATCTGTCTTGCACTGTGTTTCTTAAATGGATCATTGACATTAGCTAATTGCCAATGCGGAACCCTCGCCATAATCTCTGTCAGGCTGCTTTCCATTTAGACGCTTGCTGTTTGGCCCACCCTTCCTTCATCACTGATCTTCTGAAGAGAGAATGAGTGCAGAGCCACCACTGTTCTCTCTTCACGGTGGCGCTTTGACTCAGCATATTTAAAGTCTGAAGTTTGGCTTCAAGGCGTCTCAAATATGTTCTGTATTTTCCTGAGTGTTGCTTTAAACATTCCTTTCAAAGCTTTAAACAATAAACTAGTTTACATAATATAGAGATTTTTAGGCCCTACCGATTACTCAGTGTCCCTTGGAAAATCAGGGGTCATTCTGTAATTTCTACCTTATGTTTAGATCTAAAAATTACACATTACAGAGTGACCCTTTATGTGTGGCAAAAGCATGATGGCCTCTATTTTATCCTCCGATAACTTCAAATATCTGTGGTAGATGATGGTCTTGATAATAAACATGAGGAGTACACAAAATCCTGAAGATTAAAATAATAGTAGTCTATACTGCTAAATTCTATTCATATTACTCTAGTCCAGTGGTTCTCAACCTTCCTAATGCAGAAACCCTTTAATAAAGTTTCTTATGTTGTGGTGACCCCCAACCATCAAAGCTCTTAGTTGCTACTTCATTTTTTTTCTTTTTTTAAAGATTTTATTTATTTACGTATGAGTGTTCTATCTGCATGTACCCCTGCATGCCAGAAGAGGGCATCAGATTCCAGTACAAATGGTTGTGAGCCACCATGTGGTTGCTGGGAATTGAACTCATGACCTCTGGAGGAAAAGACAGTCCTCTTACCCACTGAGCCACCTCTCCAGCCCTAGTTGCTACTTCATAACTGTAGTATGGTCTATTATGAATCATAATGTAAATATCCAATATAAAGGATATACAACCCCTGTGAAAGAGTCTTATGACCCCCCAAAGGGGTCACACCCCACAAACTGAGAAGCACTGTTGTAGTTTGTGTAGTGTAGACTTAGAATCATGATCTCCAAGCCTTTCGAAATGTACTGATTGCACCATGCTTCTGTTCAGAGGCCTATGGCAGTTGTTCATTGCCGTCAGTCTTTGTGTGTGTGTAGAATCCTGTGTGCAAGGCTGTCATTCTACCCTAGGCATTTACTTCTTTCACATTTAGATGGAATTTTTGTGTTTGGAAATGGTCATTTCAGAATTAAGGGAAAAAATAAATGGAATGAATAAGCAGAACATTTTCCCCTATGGAGTAAATGTCATCTTTGTAACATGACAGTTTCTCGTGAAGAACACAGTACAACTAGAATAGAGAAACCTCCTTCTTCCCCCCCCCCCTTTCTGCCTCTTCTCTTCTCCTTTCCTATTCTCCTCCTCCCTCCCCTCCTCCCTCTTCTTTCTCTCCTCCTCTGTACTCCTCCTCTCCATCCCTTTCTTCTCCCTCCTTCCTTCTCCTCTCCCTCTCCCATACTCATTTCCTCATCCCTGTCTTCTCTTCCCACCCTGCTCCTCCAACTCCTGCTTCTCCTGCTCTGTCTTCTTCATTTTTAAAGGAGTTTAGGAACTAGGACAAAACAAATTGATAGTGAGAAGAAGGGATATCTTAAGAAAATTTAAAAATCAATTTGTAATCATAAAAGACCCAGTTGTTTTAATGTGGAAGAACTTGAAAATAACTCTGATAGTTGCATATTTCTCAGAAAATCAGAAAGAAGGGTAAACTAAAACATTACCTTTATTGTTTTTGTTTTGAATAGGACCTTGCATTAGTAGCTCAGGCTGGTCTCAAATTTCCTGTGCAATAGAGAATGGCCTTAACGTTCTGGTTCTCTCTACCCCACCCCACCCCTGCCCCACCTCTTAGATGCTTCGCCACAAGACCTGGGTAAGAGATTACATTTTGAGGGCTGGGGAGATGTCTCAGCTGTTCTTCCAGATGACCTAGGTTCAGTTGCCAGCACCCACATGGCATCTTACAACTGTCTGAAACTCCAGTTCCAGGAGATTTGACACTCTCATACAGACGTATGTGTATATATATATATATATATATACACACACATATGCAAAACACCAACAAACATAAAATAAAAATAGATAAATTATAAAAAGATTACATTTTATTACTTGCATTCATTCTACAATTTCTCATAAAGTCCCCAAGATAATCACCATGTCTTTCTTTCTGTTTTTAACCTTTGAATTTCCATTATTGATTCTTCTGAGGCACCATAAAACAAACCACTCCCAAATTTAAAGTGATTAAAACAATAGCTATGCATTTCGCTTATACTGCTTTATTTTGACAGTTTAAAGTCTGTGTGGCTAAGTGGCTCTTCTGGTCTTAATCAAGCTCAGGTCTTTACTGTAGGCAACTGCTGGTCAGCAGATGATTCTGCTACTAATGACCAATTTTCACTCACTTAAGTGACTAGCCCTCTCTTATTCCATAAACAGGCTTACAGGAATGGCCACTTGGTGGTAGTGGAGGGAGTTCTCAGAAAAGGAATCATCTTTTTTTTTTTTTTAACTTTCTTTTTCACTGCTTTTTTTTTCTTTTCCAATTAAAATGTGTCCATTGCATTGTTTCTTTTTCAGTTTTGATATTTTGTGTGGGTTTTCTCTGACCAGTTTTTTCTATCCTGAGTTTCCTTCCTTTGCTGTAAGTATTTATGCTATTGTTTTACTTTTCCTCAGGCAATGAGCTCTCCTGAGGCAGGCCCACACACTCATAGTTCCTGTTATGAGCCATGTGTAATTGTGTTGTTTGCAGAATTGTGAGGCTAGAGGTTATCACGTTAAGTGCAATACGCTTTGGCTAAAGTCGCCTGTATTTCTAGAGTATGACCCTCATATCTATCTCCTGACTTTCTGGTTTTATGTCCTTTCTTATAAAGCTGAGTTGCTTTATGCTAACATTTTAACATTATTTTTCTGGTATCTAAACTCTGTGCCCAATTGCTATTCTGTCTTACTTTCTGGAATTTTCGCAACCCTAAATGAATCTATTTGTTTACACAGAAAACACCACGTTATACAGGTTAATATTATTATGTAGTTGCAACTATGAACGTTAACCTTCATATTACCTACAAAGATACCCAATTCCTTTCAACAGTTATTGCAAAATGTGTCCCCTTAAATCTGATGCAATAGGTATTAGTCAGGATTTTCCAGAGGTCTATGACCAACAGAATATACATAAGTATTAAAGGGGGGGGGGTTGTTACATTGGCTGACACACTCAGAGGATGAATATCTGTGATGTCTGCCTGGTGGCTGGAAAGCTTGGGATAAATATCAGCGTAGCTAAAAACAGCTGTAAGTCTCAGGAAGGAGAGACGAATGATAGAGAAGTTCCTGGAGAGTTGCCAGCACATGTCCCTGTCCAGGGAGAAAGAATCTAGAGTCTCTCACCCAGGCTAACAATAGTTACAAAGACTTGCACCTGTTCAGGAGGGGTCAGGAGTGAGCACACATAAGCTTCCCCCTTCCTCCACCTCTTCTTTCATTAGGGCCCCAGCCTATTGGATGGTGTTGCTTACAGTCTGGATGTGTCATCCCTGCTTTCTTACCCATAGGCCAATCTTCTCTGGAAATATATATATATATATATTTCCTATATATATATACACATTAGGAACTCGCTTTTCTAATTTTTTAGGGGCCTTATAATCCAGTCAAGTAGATAAGCTAACTGATTATTTGCTTTTGATTTGATTTGATTAATTTCATTTTACTTGAGACAGGGTCTCACTATGTATCTCAGGCTGGCTTTGAACTTCTGGTTTTTCCCATCGAAGCCTGAAAATTGCTGGTATTATAGGTGAATGCCACTTTACCCAGCTCAGCAATCAACATTAACCGTCAGGAGTCTCTCTTTCACTCTTACAGTTTTAGGCATTTCCAGAAGAGTCTCTTGCCTCCCAGTTTACTACAGAATGCAGCATCCTCATTTCTCATCTTATGATCTACCTGGAAGGGTAGCGCTTCTACCTGCATCCATCACTTCCTTCTTTCCTCTCTCGACTGTCTACTTAGCACACACTGAGTCCTTCCTTGTGCCAGACCACCGTACCAGCTAGGAACATGAAGAAGAAAAAGACAGATGCAATCTCTTACCTCCTAAAGCCTACATCCTCTTAGAGAAAGGATTCCCTAAATAGCTACCATAGTAATCAATTAATTATTCTTGTGAGAAGCACCATAATGAAAATGAAGTGCAATAAAATATTTAACAGAGGCACTTGGCCTATATTTAAAGAAAGACTTTAAATGAGCAAGATGAACAGATGTTCTGGAAAGATGCACAAAAGTAGGAGTTTTAGCCAAAGGCATGGATAAGAGCATGAAATATCTATGAGAATGAGATGTGTGTAAGAGAAAAGAAAAACAAGCATAAACTGTGGTCCAGGGAAGATCTAACCTTTATTATTCATGCTGAAGGGCTGAGCTGCTTTTCTGATAACAAATGCATTTTAAGAATAGGGTATATGGTTTGCTTTGTTTTAAGGAAACCCCAATGCATACCAAAAATCTAATCTTAACTTTTTTTTTAAGCTGAGAGAGGTACAGTTGAAGCAGGTGCGAGAGATGTTTTACTGGAGGGTCCTGGGGTTAGAATGTGAGAAGAGGAAATGGATTAGCAAGTGCACGTGTAGCTCTCCGTGATTATGAAAAAGAAGATACAGCAGATGGACTCAGTTGTTAGAGAGCTTGTTTAGCATGGCTGAAACCCTGGAATCCATTCCCAGTAACTACACAAACTAAGTATGGCTTGTAATGCCAGCATTTGAAAGATAGAGGCACGTGCTTCAGAAGTTTAAGGTCCTCCTCCAATACAAAGCAGGGCCACTAGAATATTATTAAAAAAAAAAAAAGACAAGAGGAAGAAAAGACAATAATGGTGACCGTGGCTAGTTCCAGAGGATGTGAGGTAGGAGGGGCTTGATATCACTGATACCTGAGTACTAATACCACAGGAGAAAGAGCAGAGCTGGGGCTATAGTTCAATGACAAAGATAGATAGATAGATAGATAGATAGATAGATAGATAGACAGACAGATAGATATCCCTTATTCTTTGTTGGAGCAGTGAAAATTAACAGTCATTTTGGAAATCAGTTTGGAAATTTCTTTACAAATTAAAAATAAAACAACCACATACCTCAGCTATTTCACTTCTGGGAATATAGCCAGAGAACTCCATACTCCACCATAAAGATATTTGCACCCTCTGTCTATTGCTGCTTCATTCACTATATCAAGGAATGAAATAAATCTAGTTGTCCATCAATGGATGAATGAATAATAAAATTTTAGTAACATAAAACAATACTATTCAGCTCTAAAGAAAAATGTAATCACAAACTTGCAGAAATATTGACGGATTTAGAATGTATAACATTACAAGGTCAGAAAAAGCCCTGCATGTCTTCTCTCATATGCTAAACCTAACCCATAATATATCATGTATAAGCAAATGTACATACATAACATATAGAACAAGAAAGGGTAAATATTAGGAAATGAAAGGCTAAATGTACATGAGGGACATGAGTTGTGAATGAGGATATAAAGTTAATTGTTTTTCTAGTCCCAATTCTGTTATAGAATTTTTGGTGTTGATGTAAAAACATATTTGATAGTGAAAGTGCAAAATCCAACATGAACCTCCACAGCTCCAGAATGGCTTGTTTAATTCCATATAGACTTTGAGTCTGGTTAATTTCAATGTGTTTTATTATTACTGCAAGTTTTTAAAATGCTAAAGCTTATATATTTAAAGAAAGAATGAAGAATGTATTTGTCATTATATATATATAATGACATATATGAAAGATTCTACCTGTACCAGTAGGAAGACCTGTCCCAGGAGCGATGCGTAAGTTATAGAGTTTAACCTGAGGGAGAGGGGTAGAGCAGGGGTAGTATATATAAACTAAGCAACGAAATAGACTGACAGCGTCCTGAGCTATGCTGATAGAAGCCTAGATGCAAGAGTTACTTCACAAGAGTATTTTAAAACAGCTATGGTGGTGCACCCCTACAAACCTGGCACTCAGGATAGAGCCAGAACAAAGGCATGTGAATTTGAGGCTGGCCTGGTCTACACAGTGAGTTCCAGACCAGCCAGGTGTTCTGTGACTCCACTCCTGGGGAGATGTGAGCTTGCATCTATTCATTCTAGAGAACCAATGACAGAACAAAGAAAGGACATCAGCAAAGTCCAGGGTACGATTTGATTTTTCACCAAACCCACTTTATTTAGAGATCTTAGGCACCTTTACCTCCCTTCCAACCCCCCCTGACCTAGGCAATCAGTAGGGGAAAGGGCTTTAGACCTCTTTTACGTACTTCCTGCTGATTAGGGTTAATGGGTCTTTAGGGGATTACTATACTCAGTCATCAGGATAGCAGCAGTCCAGTCCGAAGACCAACATCAACCAGCAACACAAAGTCAGCAAAAGCTGCAAGACTCAGTTGGATTGCCTCAACTTCTCTAGAACATTTCTCTTTTTGAAGTCAAGTGGTGAAGCACAGCGATGTCAAGCCAAAAAAGCAAGAAGGCCTCGATTTATCTCCTCTCCTCAAAGTCCACCCATGGATGTTTTCAGCTAGCCAAAGTCATGCCCTTCGCACGTGAGAGCTCACACGTAAACATCACGTGGCCTCTCACAAGCCAACCTGGGCAAAACATCACATGCCCAGTTTGCAGCAAAACATCACTGACAAAACTAAGCCTTCAAAGAAACCAGAAACTTGTACTTCAGTCCAGCTTGATGAACCAATGAGTTTTATTGGAGTTACTTAAAGGAATATGAGTGTGGGGTAACTAAAGTATCAGAGATGACTCAAAGACAGATGTATCATCTGAGTCCACCCCAGCATAGGGCGACAGATCACAAAACCTGGGGACCTGGAGCTCACTGCACAGCCTGCAGGCAGCTCAAGAAGCTGAGTGTCTTTTCCATGTGGCAATCAGTTTGAGCCGCTTGGGGAGAGAAAGATTTTGATAAGGCAGGGGACTTCCTAACCCTCTGTATTCTTTACCTCTAGAATGTTTCACCTCCCTACTGTGGTTCTCAAAACTACCAATGCCTTTAATACAGTTCCTCATCTTGTGGTGACTCTCAACCATAAAAATATTTCATGCTACTTCATAACTGTAGTTGTGGTACTGTTATGAATGGTAATGTAAATATCTGACATGCAGGATATCTGATCAGCAACCCACAGATTGAGAACTGCTGATTTAGAAGATCCTGTGTCTTTAAGAGTTTCCTTTTAAAATGGAGAATTTTGTCTCTGAGGAAGCTGCTACACAACACCACGGCTATATAGCAAAAAAATAAAATTATGTACATTATTTTATATATACATATATATATGTGTCTACACATATATATGTGTGTGTGTATATACATAGTCTTTGTGATTAAGCCAACATAAAAAGCTAAACGGGGGGGGTTACTTCATGGTTTCAAATCTAGGTGGGTGTGAGTCGATGACACTGTGTTTGGAAATGGAAGCATCGCTGCTCTGGCTCTGGTTCAGGCTCAGAGACGAAACCCGTGTTGCTCAGTAAAGCTGAGGAGATACAAGGATATGGAAGCCTGCAATGGAGGCGCACCAGGCTGTTGCCTATTCTGTGGCTTATTCCTTTTAGAGCTTCTCAGAATACCGCACATGTAGCCGGAGAGATAGCTCAGTAGATAAGAACACTGGCTGCTCTTCCTGAGGACCTTGGTTCAATCCCCAGCACCCACTTAGCAGCAGCTCAATACTGTTTGTAGCTCCAATTCCAGGAGATATGGCACATTGACAGACATAAATGCAGGAAAACCACAAATGCATATAAAATAAATAAATCTGAAAAAAAAATCAGTCACTTGCACTTTGAAGTATAATCCAAAGCTACCCATTTTCTTCTTAGTTCACAGAAAGATAAGAGAGTAATAACAGCCAATGTGGAACTCAACTCAGAACACCTGTGTTCTCCCTGCAAAGGGTATGAAAAGTTTAGTCCAACACAGGGTCTCAAGTAAGCCCAGGTTAGCCTTGACTTTCTGGGCTTGCTGTCTCAACCTCTGAAAATCCAGCTTTTTTTTTTCCCTGATAAAATTCCTCACATCAATTTTAGGAGCTTGTAAAGAGGTGTGTAGTTGGTCTCCACCGGAGCAACTGTTATTTTACTTTCTAACTGTATTTTGCTGTTGTTGTTATTTCACCATATCCAGCTCCCAAACATGTCTTTGTTAGTTGCTGTAACAAACTCTGGATTCGATTAAGAGACCTGTGTTAACAAAAGCAAAAATAAAAATACTGTCTTAGTGCTAGCTGCTACAACACATGAGGCAGACCGGGAGCTGAACAAGAGACCTCTTTCCAAATTCCTGAGTCTGAAACTCCTGACACCAGGATGGTTAGGTTCCTGGAGAGAGCATCTTCCTGATTAAGTCCTCAAAGGGGCTAGTCTTTACAATGCTAGTCTTCAGAGAGATCTTCTCTGTCTTCTTTTTATAAGAACATTAATCTCCTCTCAGGGGCTCTATTTTTATGACTTCATCTAACTCTAACAACTTCCCACAGGTCTCATTTGAGAATGGCATCATTCTGGGACTTAGATGGGGTGGAGGAACACAAGGTGCATTTACTCCATAGCAAATGCCAACATAACTTACAAAGTCAGAGACACTTAGGCTATAAAGGGTCATAACTAGGCAATGTCATCATTTTCATAAAGAAAGAACTGGGGCAATTAAAATGGGGTCATAATTGTGAATGCTGAGGAAGAGACACCAGCCAGGCATAGTTACACACATCTGAAATCTCAGTTACTTGAAAGACCAAGGCAGGAACATCTTCAAGGTCTGCTGAGTTATTGAAAAAGTTCAGGCTGTCTGGGAAATAGGAGGTGGGCAGAGGGAGGAAGGAATAGACATATGCACATGAACACACACATGAGAGATAAATATAGATAGATAGATAGATAGATAGATAGATAGATAGATAGATAGATGGATAGATAGATGGATAGATAGAGGAGAGAGAGAGATTTTGACTGTGAGAGATAGAGGGAGGAAAATCTGGCAACACTTATTTAGAGTTCAATGAATGGGGGAATGACTAAACCCCAAGACTATACTTGACTTGAAGCACATGGCCTTACTTTGGAGGCTGAAACATCAAATTATTTTAAGATGGCACCATTGGGTATTTAAACATTGTGTTGTTCCTCTTCCTCCCCTGTAAGCCATCGCCACCCTTTCTCTCATTCTACATTCTTCACTAAACAGATTCTGATTGTAAAGTGCTTTCCCACGCACATTTCCCACAGGGAAGGAATGTGCTGCCCTTGCAGCTTGAACGGTCCACGGGATCGCTGCATTTCTTTTCTTAGCTAGCGATCTGTCATTTCCATTTATATAAGCCATCTCTTTTGAGCTGTCTGGCGTATGCTAGATATCCAGAAGCTAAATCTAGTCTAGGAATGCTAATCAAAGACTACAGAATTTCCCCTTTTTACTCATTCACAGAACTTCACTCCTTTCTCAGTATTTTTCACCCCAAACTCTGACATCCCACCAGTAATTTAAACTCTCAAGTGTCTCTGCCCTGCCTGCCCCGCCTCTTGGTTCTTGGACAAGTGAGCATTGTATTGGCTTTCCCCTCATTTCACCTCAGCTACCTGCCCCTGTAATCATGTCTTGCATATTGTTACCATCTGAAACCTTTTGGCCCTGTAAATCATTAGCTTAGTTACCTTCTCTGAGTACAATCTGTCCCATCCTAGGGCTGGCTAGTCTTGCATGCCAACTGCCTCATAAGTTTGAGAAATCAGAACCACACAGGGCTTTTTTTTCCCCACTGCTCTTTAAATGTCCTTTTCTAAAGGCTTTACTTGTTAATTTGGGGGGAGGGGTGTGGTAAAATGTAACTAACACAATATTTACTGTTTTCATATCATAATAAAAATTTAACTTGTGTGGATATGCGCGTGCCTACTTGTCTCTATGTACAGCACAGGCATGGAGTGCCTTTGAAGGCCAAAAGACAGCATCAGATCTCTGGACCTGGAGTTCAGGCATTGTGAACTACCTGATGTGGGTGTTAGGAGTCAAACCTGGGTCCTCAGCAAGAGCAACAAGTGCACCCTGCCGCCGAACATCTCCCCAGCCCCCATTATTTTGAAAACATAAGTGACGTTTTCCAGTAGCATTGAGTATATTCACAGCGTGCAATCATCTAGCTCCAGACCTCTCTTCATATTCCAAACGTAAGCTCAATACCCGTTAAACAATAACTTCCATTTGCTCCCTCTCCACACACCCCGGCAACCACACTTTCCACACTTCTGTTTCTGTGAACTTGAATACTCTAGGTACCCCATGTAAGTGGAACCACAGAGTGTCTGTCCTTTTGTGACTGGCTTATTTCATTTAGTACAATGCCTTCAAGGATTATCCGTGTGTCAGTATTTCCTTGATTTTCACGTTTTGATAATAATGTTCCTCTACATGTAGATGCCATATTTTGAATATAAATTTCTCATTTCTTGATGGGCGTTTAAGATGTGCTGTATACTTTTCTGTTGCTGCGACAAAGCACCACGATCAAGGCAATTTATAGAGGAAAGCGCTTAATTAACCTCACAGTTTTAGGTAGTTAAAGAGTCCATGACTGCGGAGCAAAGGCGTGAGAGCAGGACCAGTTGACAGTCCACATCCTGATCCACAAGGGGCTGGGAGACCACACTGGAAGAAATGGGAGGCTACTGAAGCCGTAAAGCCGGCTCTGCTGACTCACCTCCTCCAACAAGGCCTCGCTCCCTCATCCTTTCCAAACAGTTGTGCCAACAGGGAATCAAGTATTCCAACATATGCGCCTAGGAGGGCCATCCTCGCTCAAGTCACCACAGGGCGTTTTCCCTTTGGTTATCGTGGCCAATGCTGCTATGATCATGGATGTACTCATTTACCTTTATTTTATTTATTTTATTATTTTGTGTGTACCGGTTGAGACCAGAAGTTGGCATCAAGCATTGTCCCAGTCAGTATTACTATTGCTATGTTGAAGCACCACGACCAAAAACAAGTTAGAGAAAAAAGGGTTTATTCAGCTTACACTTCCACATCACTGTTCATCATTGAAGAAAATTAGGACAGAAACAAGGCCAGAACCTAGTAGCGGAAACAGATGCATGAGCCCCAGAGGGATGCTGCTTACTGGCTTGCTCAACATGGCTTACTAAGCTTGCTTTCTTATAGAACCCAGGACCACCAGCCTAGGGATGACCCCACCCACAATAAACTAGGCCCTTCCCCATCAATCACTAATTAAGAAAGAGCCCTAGAGGTTTGCTTACAGCTCAAACTTATGAAGGCATTTTCTTAATGGAGTTTCCCTCCTCACAGATGACTTTAGCTTGTGTCAAGTTGACATAATACTGGCCACGACAAGCATCTTCCTCAGTCATGCTCCACCTTAGTTTTTGAGATAGGCTCTCTCACTAAACCTGGATCTACCTATCTCTGCCTCCAGAGCTACTAATACAAATGTGCAATTGAGCTAGGTTCTCCCCCCTTCTCTCTCTCTCTCTCTTCATCTATCTACCTATCTCTCTGTCTATCTATCTATCTAGGATTTGGGAATCTGAACTAAGGTTCTCATGCCTGCACATCATGCACCTTACCCAATGAGCCGTCTCCCTATCCCCTCAGATAATGAATTCTGGAAGAATTTGTAACTCTCCCCGACTTCACACGAGAGAATTTTGCTTTCTATGTTTGCAGTTAGAAGAGTCTATGAGGCTAGCTCTGGTGGGTGGGTTTCAAGAAAAAGTATGTGTACACATTCCCTTTCAGGCTAAAGGGATGCCAGTTTACTTCTGTTTTAAAGCTTTCTCTTCTTCTGCACATCAGCTAAGAGGGTCCTTGCTCCAGAGAGCACAGCCGCAGGATGGTTGATCTGCTAACAAGTTATCACTAAGCAGACACATGGAAAGCATTTGCCTTGGAGAGGTGCCCAGAACTTCAACAGACATTTTGTAAGAAATGCAAAGCAAAGAAGTAAACAACTGAGATTTGTGGAGTTGTTTCTGTGATATAATCTAGGCTATTCCTACTAGTGTAACAGTGAAATATTTAAGTAAATTGTTGGTTGACATGTATTCATTAAACATATTTCTATTGAAATGAATGACACTGATTTATAAAAACATTTTCCAAAGATTGAGGTATAGAATAGGATGTGTAGCATGTTATCATTTGGATAAAATACAGTTAGGTACACATGCACTGGAATCGTGCCCCAATGCGCAGAACTCTGGTAGGAATGGCTATAGCTATGAAATGTGTGGGTTGGAGGCATTTTCCACTGTTTTCTCCCCCCACCCACTATGTGCATGGGCTATCTGGAAATGAATGAATGAGCACATAAATCAGATTTTAAAACAATAATGAATGCCTGGTATGTGTTATATGCCTATATTCCCAGCAGCTGGAAGGCAAGGGTTCATGGGTTTAAGGTAAGATTTGTAAAATAAGGGTGCTCTCTTCAATTAAAAGCAACAATTAAATGTTTTTGATAAGATGAAATCTGATCATGGAAACATTGAGTTAAACCTAACTATGGAATCTACCAGAAATAACTGATTAGTAATTAAATGTCTTTATGTATGGTAGGAAAATGTGATCTGGGCAGGTGAGATGTCTCAGAGAGTAAAGATGCCTGTTGTTCAAGCCTGGTGATGAAAATTCAATATCCAGATATCATGAAATGCTTGAAGGAGAGAATCTACTCCATTAACTGTCTCTGACTTCCACACATGTGCCATGGCACAGCTCATCCAAACTCACGCCTATACACACACAATAATAAGTGTTTTTTAAAAATCATTTTATTCTGGACAGTCATGGTGCACACCTTTAACCTCAACACTGGAAAGGTAGAAGCAGCCTGATTTTTGTGAGGTCAAGTCCAGTCTGGTCTACAGAATGAGGTCTGGGACAGCCAAGGCTATGTAGAGAAGCACTGTCTTGAAAAAACAAAATAATAGAAAGAAAAAAGAAAAAAATCACTTTATAGAAGATAATTCTGGCATTCTTATGACAGCATGCATCTAACATGGTTCTTGATTTTTGTTTAGAGTATTATGTTCATGTCTTATTCTATTACTTATTCTATTACTGTTCTATTACTATGAGGAGACATCATGGCCAAGGCAACTTACAGAAAAAAAGGGTTTGTTTTGTTTGTTTGTTTTTGTAATTGGAGCTGGCTTACCCTTTAAGAGGGCTAGTGCATTAACATTATGGCAGGCAGCATGGCAGTAGGCAGGTGCTGTAGCCATAGCTGAGCGTTTACATCCTGTCTGCAAGGTGAACACAGGGACAGCAAGACCAGAATGAATCTTTTGAAGCCTCAAAGGCCACTCCTAGTGACACACCTTCTTCAACAAGGCCACACCTCCTGGTCCTTCCTAAACAGTCCACTGACTGGGAAACAAACATCAAAAACATGAGCCTGAGGGGAGCATTCTTATTTAAAGCACCAAAGCTTAGAAGCATCCAGGTAATAGTACTCATTTATTCCCTACTATATGTTTCCCTAGCACCTGGTTTGGCCCTTCCTCTTCTCTTCTTCATTTGTTGGAATTTTGTGATAATATAAATAGCATTCCTCACAGGAATGTCACCTATCTTTCCCCCAAGAATTCCAAAAAGAAAGACTTTTCTACCACGTAAACTGATGGTAAGTTCTCTTGTATGTCAATGTCTAAGATTTCAAACAGGTAGGAAGAGTTGGTGTGCATGCTGAGGTACATAGGGACTCCAAGCAAAAAAAGCACATGATTCCACCTGGAAATGAAAGGTGAAGAGGTGTGGGGAGTACACCAGTAACTCGATGAGACAGAGGGAATCACCTTTCTTTCTCAGAGGCAAAAGTAGCCCAGTGACCCAGAAAAGGGTGTAAGACATCTGTCAGTGACAGAGGGCTCTGCCTCCCAGTAACTGTGCTATGCACATAGGTATAGGCAAAGTGTAAGTGACTTTATACATGATTACATTTGCCTGTAGCAAAATCAAGCTGCTGATTGTAAGTCAGCCTTTCCTGTCCAGTCTAGACAACTTCTGGCTGGATCCCTTACCATTTTCTGGGCCATTTCATGTTGGCACCTTTTTTACACCCTATGCTAAAAAGCTTATTCTCCAAAATTTTCCACTTACATATTTAGTCCCACTTTTCTAGTATATGACATCATTTATAATTTGTTCTTAGCTTTTGCTGCCCCTCTCCCGTCATAACTGATACTCATCCCTTGGTTATGGTTATATTTCTGACTGCATAGCAGAAATATTAGTCAGTCCCCATCCTCTGCCCCCTCCCAGGATTCCACAGGAACATCTTGTAGAGCGTCCCATTCTTGGATGGAATCTGGACAAAGAAATAAGGGGTCATTTCAAGAGAATGAACCTACCCAGTAAGTTATTGAATTAGTCATCACCGGTATGATAAGGGAGGATGATAACTCATTATTGAATCTGCCAGTATTATATGAAATTCTTCCCTGAAAACCCAAATCTTGGGGTGAGAGGGATGGCCTAGTCAGTGAAGCACTTGCTGGCAAGCATTAGGATCTGAGTTCAAAACTAGGCATGTTGTGGTTTCAGTGTTAAATAACCCCCAACGGTTTTTTTAAGTTAACATTTGGTCCTCAGCTGTTAATGCTAATTAGGAAGGTATCAGACCATTAGGAGGCAGAGCCTTGTGGAAAAAGCAGGTCCCTGGGGGCCGGCCTTGAGGTTTTATGGCCACACCTCACTTCCTGTTTGCACACTGTTTCCCAAGGTTGGGTACGGGGTGGGGAGGTTCTCCTCTCCTCTCCTCTCCTGCCACTGTGCATTCCCTGCCTGCTACTGTCTCCCCTGCCGTAATGGACTACAAACTGAAAGATAAACTAAGTGGGGGGTTTTCCCCTCTAAGTTGCTTTTGTCAGGATATTTTACCACAGCAAGCAATATGAAGAGTAGATAAGACAGTAATGCTCACCTCTACTCCCAACACTCAGGGGGCAGAGACAGCAAATTCAGTGTTATTTTGGACTACAAAGTGAGTTTATGGCCTGCCTAGGCTAAATAAGCATCTGTCCCAGAGAGAAAGAGGTGAGAAACGCAGAGGCAGAGAAACAGAGACAGAAATAGAGACACAGAGAGACGTACAGAGTGAGCCAGAAAGATAGAGATAGAGAGGCCGAGACAACGAGGGAGGGGTGAGGCAGGCAAGCGAACTTTCATTTCAATAACTTGCAAGAAGTTATCACTTTTTTTTTTCAAAATGCTGGAATTCTGTTGTGTTGAAACAATGTTGCTTTAAGTATGCACAGCGTTCATAGGTCGTAGATATTTTTAAAAGACTCTTCATTTTACATTTCATAAGTATGCAGTTTTATAAAATAGAGCACATGCTAGTTTTACTGATACTAGCTGATATTTCAGTTGCTGCCTTTTGTTCTGCTTTGCTGTGCTGTGCTGTGAGGTGCAAGAAGGCTACCAGGATGTCAGGCAGAGAGAGGAGTGGAACTCCCAGTTGAGTAATCCTTCCTGTGACAGAAGCCGCAGTGGCGGAATGTCACATCTTCACCCCCACAGAGGCTTTTGCTCAGATGTGTGATAGAGCCCCAATTCGCCAGAATTGTCCCCAGGAAACAGGGACACTGAAGAATCGGCCATGGAGCATCACTTTAGAAATTTAACTTCAAAGAGGAAGAACATTCCTCTGGAGTGTCAGCCTCTGGATTGTCTGGGGAGTGGCATCCCAGAATGCTATGAAGGAGTCCGTGAAGATGCATATGGAGGGAGACATGAGCACCCCCAAAGATCTGCGTGACTTGGAGGCAGTCTAGTGTTGCACCTACATTCTGAGTCACTGCCTGCTAGGGCAGAAACCGCACGCCCCTGCATAGCCAGATGCTCTTTAAGGAATCAACATAGCCAGGAACTCCTTCGGTGTATGTCCTTATGCAAATCAGAAATGGATGATGCTTCTCAAGCTACTTTGCAGACATCTGTCAGAAGTTTGTTGCAATATGCCAATCACCAGACACATCACTGCCTTAAGCCAATTTTTTTTGCCACAAAATATTGCAGTAAGGGCTCATAACGTGAGCAGCATATCTTATTGTGCCAGATATGACCACAATTCTCTTCTTAGCCTGCTTTCCCAAGGCCTAGGTATGAACTGCTAGATAGAAGCTGCTGCTTCCAATTCAGTAGAGCCACAGCTATCCTGTTGGATGGAGAAACTGTTAAAACATCTAGAATTCTAATGTAGCATAAATAAAGGTGAACAAGTGAGAACAGTGAGGTGGCTCAGTGAATAAAAGCAGTTGCTGCCAAGCCTGATGTCCTGAGCTAGAAGGAGAGAACTAAATTGTCCTCTAATGTCAGTGTATGAAATTATGCCTACACACACGCACATACACGTATGCACAAGCGTGTGCGCGTGTGCGTGCGCGTGCGTGCGCGCTCGCTCACACACATACTGTAAAATTTGAAACCTTTAGAAAAAAGGACAAAAGGACCATTAGGCTTATTTTCTTTTCCCTATTTCCTCTCTCCTCCCTCCCTCCCTTCCTCCTCTCTTTCTTTAAAGGCAGAGTCTCACTGTGTAGCCTTAACTGGCTTGGAACTCGCTATGTAGATCTGGTTATCCCTGAACTTGCAGGGACTTTACCTCTGCAGGTGGTGAGACTTGCAGGCACCCACCATCACATGACTGGATTATTAAGACTAATAGTAAGAAGTGCTACTCCCAATTCTAAACATTTGGCCAGTAGACTCAATGTTATAGGGTCTCAGTGTTGTGCCCCTTCCAAATTCACATGTTCAAACCTAGTCCCCTAATGATCATATTAAGATGTGGGCCTCTGGGGAATTACCGGCTACTCTTCAAAGGGATACTAAAAGGAAACTCTCCTCTGTGAGGACATAGAAAGACAGCACCACTGGACACTGAATGTGCTAGCATCCTGAACTTGGAGTGCTCCAGCCTCTAGAACTGGGAGAGAAAGAAAACCTAATGCTGTTTCTGAGTAGCCAACTCTAAGGCACTTTGTTATATACTTGTCTCAACTAAGACATTTTGGGTGGAAGAACCAAAAAGTATTTGTTTCTGGTTCAAAGCTGTCAGGCTCTTTGGTTATAATTAAGCTTGGGGTCCAGAAATTAGGTGTAGATGCTGGTTCTTCAGTGTGTTAGTAAGACCACTGAGAGATAAAGCCTGCTGTGTCCATGTGATGGTTAGTGCCGTCACCTCAGCAGAGCGTAAAATCACCTGGAAAGGGGCTTCTGAGAATGCCTGTGAAAGACTGTCTTGGTTATGTCAACTGAGGTGAAAGATTCCTTTACTCCCACGGAATAATTTTATATCAGGGTGTTCAAACGGAATAAGGACGGAGAAAGCAAGCCCACTAACTCAAGCCCAAGAACTAGCAAGCATGCACTAACTTGGTATTCTCTGACTGTGGGTGTGGCAAGTCTGCAGCTTCAAGGTCCTACCACTTCAGCTATCCGACAATGAGTTGGTTTTGCCATGGTATATTGTCGCTGCAACAGGAAAAGAAACTAAGACAGCCCTGGAAGGCATTGTGGGACCCTGGCCCCTTGCTCTTTCTTTGTTTTTTTTTTTTTCTCCCAGATCAAGAAGTGAGGGGTTTTTCTCCACCATAATGCTTATGCTTAAACTAATGACACAAATTGATCATAGACTAGACCTTGCAAAGCCGTCATCCAAAATAAGTCCTTTCTCTGTATATGGTAGTTACCACAGCCATTCTGTGATAGCATCAGGAAACTTCTGAAATAGAATTTAAACATCTTTCCTTCTGTATTTTGCTTTAGCTTTGTGCTGCTCCAATCTCCTTTCTGATTTCCCTCTTTAAAAATAGAATGTCTATACTATCCACTCCACTATGTCTTGAAATCATGTTTTTATTTTACAGAGACTTGTAGCTGAAAGAGTTCTTATTCAGACTCAGAGGAGACTTTCAGCTTAAACATTTGAGCAACACTGGAGCAGATTAGGACACTAGGCCTTTCATCATGAGGAGTGCTTAAACTTTGGAGCTTGGGGGTAGAATTCTGTGGGGTTTTCCCCCCCTGTGGTCCAAGCAAAAGGTTTGTCCTCACTGAAACTTTTAGGAGGTGGGACCTTTAGGAAGTGGGACATAGTGGGAAGCCATTGCTTGACCCTCCTCTTGCTATAGTCTTACGTTTTGTATACGATTTCTTCCTCCTTACCTGAGACCTTGCACTGTAATTAATCATCAATGAGATTCTGTCCTCATGAGAGTCAAGCTAATTCTGGTACTTTTGCCTTAAATGTCTAAAATTTTCACCTTGGTAGCCTCTTTTTTCTTTATGGGCTTAGCTTGTCTCACATATCTTGCAAAATAGAGTAATAAAAAAACACATACTGCATTATAGAATTGCATCCCAGATTGCTAAGACTGCGTCTATGAAATAACACCGGAAATAGACCAGATATTGTTTCTCAAGCCATAGAACTGAATACTTGTTGTCTTACTACTTCCTTCAAAATAAAACATTCCCTCTTTTAGGGAAGCTCCTTTTGAAAGCAACCCTCACAAGTCTCAGAAAGCTCCTAAATTTTACAAGATTCATAAGGCCCTTCTCTAAGAAGCAATAACAATTGTTTTGGATAGGAGACTCTCTAACCTGCCTAGCTGTCTGAAGGCTATGTGAGAAGCTCCAGGAATGCAGCTTTGTGCCTCATCATCTACACTGGAGGAGGCTTTTGTGATATAGCTACATTTGAGTCATCTGTGATCCTGTAAGCAAGTAACTCCAGCAAGTAAAGGGAATGATTCACTAACTATACTTGGGTAGAATTGTTTCTTTGCTCTTTATGTGCTCTATCTGAGGTGAACAGATGTTTGTCCATGTCTTCTCAGAAAAATTAATAAACAACATCCAGTTTGTATGCTACCATTTGAAGGCAAATAGCTTTCAAATGATGAGGCAATGTGATGTCTATGGTTTCATCAACATTAACATGTTGCCTAATTTTACCAAAAAAGAAAATTGATCAAAAGATATTTCAAGGAAGTTGCCAGTAAATAAAATTTTCATTAAGTCTACAGATGGTGATATCTGCAGCTATATGGAAGGACAAACAAATTCCAATCTAAATGGAATGTCTGTTCCAATAATGACAAAAACTGCCCATTCATGATGACTTGTAATCAGAGTGATCCTAAGTACCTTTGTTTCCACTCATGTTGCATACCACGTTGGAACATCCAGTCTGATTATTGCAGATAACAAATTAGAAACTTAAATTATATACTTATCAGTGACATTACCAGGCCAGTTTTAGTCAGGAAAGGTCCACATTTGGAGCCTATACATAGCTATATTCATCTATTTCATTGTGGCCATTGTTCTCATGAGCTTATCAAGCAAGCACAAGCGCATGTCCAAGAATGTCTTGTATTAGTATATCTGTCTCACTATTTCTTTACCAGGATCCAATAGCAACTAAAAGCCTGTTGTCAGAAGAATTATTACTTGGCAGAGAGGATATGCTTCTGCTCAAATACCCTAGTGGCCTCTGCTGTGATTCCTGTATTGGAATTTTCACAGGGTTTAGGGTATCTTCCAATAGGCTACAGAAATGTTGAGTCCTGTTTCCTGACAAGGAGCAGAGGTTGCTTCCATCAGATTGTCCTGCAGGCATATCTAAGAGGGGCATTTTCTTGATTTCTAATTGATGTAGAAGAGCTTAACCCACATGGGTGGTACCATCCTGAGATAGCTGGACCTGACCTGTGTAAGACAAGAAACTGAATGTGAGAGAGGGAGCAAGTCAGTAAGCAGCATTTTCCTTGAGTTTCTGTGCTGGCTTTCCTGAATGATGGACTGACTGTAAGCTATAAGCCGATTAAACCCCTTTTCCCCTAAGCTGGTTTTGGTCAGCAACAGAAAGCAAGTTTTGGCCAACTATCTAGTATTTTGTTGTGATTGTTATTTATCTGTTTGTTTGTTTGTTTGTTTGTTTTTAGCCTAGGCACCATTTAAAGTTTGAGGCAATTCACATCACCTTGGAAATGGATCAAAGAAGTACACATAGTATCTGTTGATTTCAAAATCCAATGAGGCATAACGAGTACTATGTGCTTTTCTTCAATGGTTTTGTGTGCGAGGCACAGAGGCCTGTCCTTTATAATAAGAAGTTAATGAGCTTCAGACAGACACAAAGCCTGTACAAGGTCACTTTTAGTTTCTATTTCTGGATATTACCAGCTTGATTGAATAATGTAGTTGACTGGCAGGAATCCCTATAGGACAGTAAGACAATTAAGTACCCTATGAACTAAGTTGTAATACAGAGCTTAAGCTTTGTAATCATGAGACAGACAACTGTATTGCTGTTCCTGCCAAGGGCAAGGAGACTGCTTCTGAGATTTCCTACTTTTTTCTTTTTGTGTGTGTGTTTATATGTAAGTGCAGATGCCCAAAGACGCTGAAGGAGGCTATCAAATCCCTGGATCTGGAGTTAAGCTGGTTGTGCTGAGAACCGCCTCTGCTTTCTATAAGAGTGATAATCAAGCACTGTGTGGTCTTTCCAGCCCCGAGTCTCTATTATTTGAAAAAGCATTTGTAAGGTCAGAAAATATAAGACTGTTGGGGGTTGGCCTGGTGCTATGTAATCAGATGCTAAATACTGGCCCCCAAGATCTGGTTGCCACCTAGACAAGCACACTCTCACATACACCAGCCTTTCTTGTGTAAGCTTTGTTCCCAATTTAAGGTTAACTGGTTAATAAAATAGATAGAAACCTGTAACTGGGCTGAAGAGAAGTAGGTGGTGCTTACGTTTCCAGGTTTGAGGTCTCAGATGGGACCAAGAGGTGGGAGAGAAAAGGAGGAGAGGAAGCTGGAGAGAAGGAAGTCATCATGGAGCAGTAGGGACCATGAGCACGTGGCCATGAGGGCTGGCCTGATGGAACTGAAGCAGCCCAGGCAGGAACAATTATGGCAAGTAACTTGGTGTGTGTAGCTGGGAAAGAGCAAAATAGCTTAAAGGGTTGATACCTGCCTAGTTATGGTGCTTTAAAGCTTATTTAAGTCTAAAAGGTCTCTGTTTCAATTATTTGCGAAGTAGCTGGGGTAGAAAAGCCCTCTAGAGTCTAGTAATTATTCCACAACACAAGGCCCAAACTGTTCTTAATTTGCTCCAATAAAGAAATGTGATCTGCACTGGCCATGATGATTCAGGAACAGATTAACTTACAATAACCAAGTCAGCAGGAATGCCTATGGAGTACTTCCTGAGAACCAAGGAAAATCCACCCTGGTTCTTCTGTGCCTTCTGTGTCTTCCACGGTGGCAGCCCCTTTGCCTCTGTTCCTTGCCTCTCAGTTCCCTCCTCAGTGGATGGTATATTATTTACTCTGTGCTGCACTGTGAGAAAACGCCTGAAAGAAACAACTAAAGCAAAGAATGGTTTATTTGGGACTGTGGAGAACTGCATGTGCAGCGCCTTAAAGATGGCGCTGGTTTCCGCCTTCCGCCACCCCGACGGCGAGTGCTCTTGTGATAAACAACTCCTTATTTGGCTGTGCTGTGTCTGATGATCCCCTTCTCTTGCGTGCACCTATCCGCACTTCCCACGTGGCTACCTGGGGTTGGCTGGTTCAGGGGTACTTATTCCTGGGGCGGGCTCTCCTCGAGGCAGAAGAAGAAGAGGAAGAAGAAGAGGCAGAAGAAAAGGCAGAAGCAGAAGATTGTTCACAACTCCTGAATAAACTGCTTGAAGAAGAGCTCGTGTGTCGTGTCTTTCCTTGCTGGTCGAGGTGGACGCGACATGGGACCATGTTCTTGAAGGAATTTCAGTCCATATCCCTGTCAGAAAGGCATGAAAATGAAGAAGCTCTGTCCATAGCAGCAGGAAGGTGACCCCAGAGCAGCTTGCATGCCAATGAATCAAGTACAGAAGGATCTAGACATCACAGGCACCACCTTCCAACAGCCTTCAAAGCCAGCCCTAATTTATCTGCTTATCCCAGATAGGCTCCACTCCCCAAAGAACCCACAACCCCCTTTAGCAGTGCCCCTAGCTGGAGACCAAGTGTTCAAACATAAGCCCATGAAAGGGAGAATTTCCTATTCAAACCACAACATAAGCTATGGCTCTTCTTTCACTGAGCTACATAGGGGAGGAGGCCAAAGACTTCTTTGTTCTCTCTACCTTAATAAATATTGGGATCATATGATTTAGCATTAAAACCAGGATTATTATTTTTGGGTCTCTCTGTAATCTGAGGTGGCCTGGAACTTGCTGGATAGACAGGGTCGGCCTCAACTCTCACAGAGGTCCACCTGCCTCTGCTGTCTGAGTATTGGGATTAAAGTCATGCACCATCACAGCAGGCTTTTTTTTTTTTAGTTGAAAAACAGAATACCACTATAACTGTTAGGAATAAAACACAATGGTGCCTGGGTTCAGCTCGGGTCCAGCTGCAGATGAATGGAAAACAGTAGGTTTTCTCTAACTCATCCCCACCAAATTCTGCCAAACTATGCAACCACCCCCAAACTAGAAGTTTACAGTAGAAAATGACTAACAGCTAAAACCTCTCCAAGGTCATGTGTCTGATAAGTTTTAAAATAAGCAGGATGTAAGATGGATAGATGAACGCATGGACCACTCATGGTTCTTGTTGAGAAAAAGACAAATGCAAGTGACAGAAGGAGAGATGGAACTTAGACAACCCACAAGGCTGTACCTTCCTGGTTATCCAGAAAAGGAAGGAGCAGTATTGTTGGGGTTTATACACTGTGCTCTGATCCTAGTCAGTGCTTCTAGGCCGACACCTGATTTTGCAAGGCCATAAGATAAATGGCCTTGATTTCACTATCCTAAGTCTCCAGTGCTTTTATTGTGAAAGAAGGGAGCTCTTGTTATGTAGTGAAGGTCATTCTTCCCAATAATTACACAGAGAGACAGTAACTTACTTCAAGGGTGAGCAAAAAAATGTGGAAGTTTGACCATTTGTTGGGATTATCTACACTGAAGGTTCATTAAAAACAAAGAAAATACCATTATGTAGAATACCCCTGAGCCTCTGCCTGTTCACCAACTGACCTCTTTAAGTTCCTAGTCTAACCACTGAACCGCACCAATAATCCATCTTCACCTCCTGGATATAGTATCCACAGCCCTGAGTCCAGTAGCCGCTGAAAGGCTGCCTTTGGTGGAGGGGAGGGGTCCAACATTCCCCATTGCACAATTACTCTGGTAAACAATTAAGCTTCTTTGTAGAGATTTACAAAGAAAACCACAGTACACACTTGTTATCACAGGGAGCTACCTACGTACCCCAAACCTCGTCTCCGTGCTCTGTGAATGTCCGTGCTCTGTGACTGTCCATGTAGCCTCAATCTGAGTTAAGTGAAGGAAGAGCTCTGGTTGCACCCCAAGTCCAGAGGGTTGCTGTTCTATTAACTAAATAAGACATCTGAGGTGGGTTCTCTAGACATGCTGACCAGAGCCCTGGAGACAGGCACTGCCAGTAGGATCTAGCATGTGGACTCGGTTTCCCTGTTTGATAGCTTTCTTGGGTCATTGCAATGAAAGTCTTCAATGAAACGGAACAACCTTAGCCAGACAGGGGAGAAAAGCTATTCAAATTCAAATTTTACAGATATAATAACCCTGCCTCTGTTATGGTGCCACCCTTTCTAAACATCATCCCTGTCTCTAACGGAGGAGGCTTCACAGAGCTAAGTATTCAACTGACACTGTACGTTACCCTGGCTGTGTCAAGTTCTTGGTTTTACTTTTGGTCATTTTAGCTGAGTTACTTGAGAGATAAATTATCCTGGCTTTGTTTACTGGCTTTAAAGCCAGTAAGTTTTCATGCCCTCTATACAAGATGTTTAACACCAATGCAGCAAATTTGCACCATATTTTTCTTAATCTTCCCTTCCTGGGATCTGTTGTCCATACCACAACACTAGAGTACATGAGAAGTTACCTGTGAAAATGATGCTTGGACAAGAAACATAAAACATCAGAAATTGCACATATAATCATTGTACAGCTCTTTCTAGGGTCTTTTGGTATTGACCATGGGGTGCTCAAAGTCCTTTTTTCAATGATCATTCACTGCACATGACCAGAGACGGTAACTGACTTTAATTTGAATAGCTATGTCGTCAAAGTAGCAGACCTTAACAACAGCTTTCTTTTTTCTGACATTACTCTAAAAGCCTGTTTCCAGGCATTTCCATTGCTTATTCATCTTCCTGATGTCTTAGCAGTCATAGTTCTTTGTGGTGGATCATTCTTGATGAACTGCTGGGCAACATAGGTTTCCAATCGGCACATATTTCCTGGGCAGGATGGTGTTTTCTAGAATGTCAGGAAGACCTGATATAGAATCACCTGGTTCAGTGGTATTTAATACCAATACAAGATGAACCAGAAAGGTAACACAACAGACCCCTTCAGTTATATTTTGACATTATTATTATTATTATTATTATATACTTAGATATACTTAGATGGGCTCCAGGCTATCAGATTATACTAAACATTAACTTTGTATGGCCACATGGTAGTCATTTAAATAGGTATTTTAGTCAAGGCAAAGTATTTTGTGTAATTTTCAGTGTTGACTATGTAATTTAGAGATAAGCCTTTTAAAAAAATACTAAGAATATAAAAACAGTTCTTGTGTGTGTAAAAAAGACTCTTAACAGTGCTAATGAAATGTCAAATTTGACTAGAACAATGACTCACGCTTTGAAGGATAAGGGAAGCAGGATATTACTAGCTCTAGGATAGAATTTTGCCTCATCAGTAAGTGAAGAATTACTTTACTTGAGCTACAAAATGTCAACCAGATCTGTTATTCTCTGTCTACAGACACACAGTATGTAAATATCTGAATAATTACATCTAACCCAATGTTAGAAAAGGATAGGTCAGCTGCAGATGCAATTTAATTTGGCAGAGGGCTTGCCTGGCATGCTGGAAGTGCTGGGTTCAAGTAACACCTGCCTGTAGTCCCAGCTCTTGGGATAGGGAGCCAGGAAGATCAGAGGTTCAAGGTCATTCTTTCCTGCACAGTGAGTGAAAGCTAGTCTGGGCTACTTAAGACTCTGTCTCAAGGCCCTCTCTTCACCCATATGCTTATTAAGTGTTAAGGGAGTTGGCTTTTGTTTTGTTTTCCTGGTAAAGAGGGCTGTTTACAGGCAGAAGAGATGCTGGGCTTATTCCATACCTTGCCAAGAAGTTTATGTAAGCATAATTAAGAAATTATTTTGTTGTATCTGGAAGGCTTGTTTGTACGTTTGTTTGTTTTCAAGACTGTGTTTCATTCTATAAACCAGACTGGCCTCAGCTCACGTCCATCCCCTGCTTCAGCCTTCTGAGTGCGGGGATCACAGGGATGAGCCACCATGCCTAGCTCACATGGCCTGAAAAGGAACTTGACAAAGTATGTTGGGACGAAGAACCACCATGTGGGCATTGTCAATTTTAGCATGGGCATTGGTGGCTCACTCATTTTTTTAAGTGATTGTTGATTGACTTAGTGTTCTTTGGACACATAGAAATTGGTTCCCTCCTTTCACCATGGGTTCTGAGAGTAAAGCTCAAGTCATCAGGGCCATCTTGCTGGCCCATGCCTTCATTCTTGATACAGATTTTACCTGTAATACCCAGAGTTGAATTTTAGGCCACTATGTCAACTACAGAAATCTTTATGGTCTGCAACAAGCTACACATTTCCTGTGTGGCCGCAAGAGGTTTTGCTTTGTGAAGAATGAGTGTGACCCTTGCCCCAAATGTTATGCTCTGGAAAAATTAAGTAATATTTTCATATTACTACATTGAAATGTTCTTGGCCATTGCTTAAATCACCCATCTTAGTGCCTTCAGGTTGAGACAGCAAATATTCCCCCAGAATATATATGTTCACAAAAACATGGGAAAGAAAGCTTTAGAAGCAGGTCACCCTCCAGCCACAGTATGACTTAGAGGTAGGGACAATTTACCTACTTTGTGTGGTTGGGTGGGGGACATGTGACCCTTAGACTTAGTTATCGACAATGAAAGTAGCACTTGTAATATCAGGAAAGGGGGTTGGAAAGACGGCTCAGCAGGTAAAAGCACTTGTTGCTCTTGTAGGGGATCTGAGTTTGGTTCCCGAGCAGTCACAACCATCTGTAACTCCAGTCCTAATGGATCTGATTCCCTCTTCTGACCAGCAGGTATGCACTTGGTATGCAGAAATACATGTAGGCAAACACTCATATGCATAAATGAAATAAATCTTAAAAAATAAATAAAATCAAGAAGGCCTAGGTTTGCCCTTTAAAAGTCATTTTTATTGAATCTCTCAAAGGTACTTTAAATAATACTTATCAAATAAAACTATAATTTGTGTTCCTTCATTTAGAATCCAGTTTCCCCAGTGGAAAAATCTGGGCTTTGAGCTTTGCCTGTGAATCACTCAACACAGGCCTCAGCATGTTCGTGTTTATGAGGAATGACTGAGCTGGATTCTGGAATGAATTTCCCCAAGGCTTCTTTAATTGCCTGTGTTTTAATGCATGATACCTTTAAATCCTTTTATCAATTTGATCAATTCCTTTTAAATTTGAATGAGCTTCTGCTCTTCCTTATATACTCTGATAATGCTATTGACTCAGAGGCATGGGACCTGCACTTTGAGTGGATTTTGCAGTCGTGGTGGCTTGAATCAATCCAACCCAGACACCCCGACCCAGGTCTCTACATGACAGAAGATGCTCCTGACTAGCAGAAAGTCTGACCTAGATTCTTGCCTAGAACAGAGTGATTTCTGGAACCTCCCACAGGGACCCTCCTTCTAAGCCTCTGAGCTGTGATTCCATGGCCAGCGGATTTCACAGAGTAGGGATGCCTTTCATCTCTGAGATATACCTAGACTTTTACCATCTTATCTTCTATTCCCATATCTTTAGGTCGGAATTGTTTTTTAATTGTTAATATTCCCTAGCTTAGGTTGGGTTTCAAGCCGAGGAAACTATTGCAAGAGAAGCAAGAATAGAAAATCAATCCTGTATCGATTGCCTGTGAAAATGGCTATGAATAACTTCAGTTATTTCTTCATAGTTTAAGGACCATTGTTCTGTCTCCCACCTTTATGGATCTCTGAGTTTTTGTAATGAAAATGTTACGTTTGAGTCAAGTGCCCTAGGAAAAATAACATCTATTCAAGTTTGTAAATATCTATATGTATGCTTCAATAAAGTCTTTCAACATTGACCTGAGTAGTTTTAGTTTCATCTTTATATATTTAAGAGTTATTTCTATTATTTTTAATTATGTTTAAGTGTGTGTGGGTATGTGAGTGTTTGTGTTTGGGTGTGTGCCTGTGCGTTGGTTATGTACGCGTGAGTACAGATGCCTCTGAGGCCAGGGGGTCAGAACTGGAATTAAAAATGGTTGTGAGGGCCGAGTGCAGTGTCACACGCCTGTAATCCCAGCACGCTGGGAGGGAGAGGGTGGAGGATCTCTGTGAGTTGGAGGCCAGCCTGATCTACAAAGTGAGTCCAGGACAGCCAGGACTCAGAGAAACCCTGTTTCGAAAAACAAGTGGTTTAAGATGGCCGATGTGAGTGCTGGGAACTGGACTCCAGCCCTGTGAGAGGGCATACAATGCTTTTAACTGCGAACATCTCTCCTGCTGTGCACCCCTTCACCCCTTACTTTTTTTTTTTTTTAACAAGAGGAATGTCATTTTCTTGGTCACACTACTAATACAGTAGTCATGTTTGCTCTGATCAATTTCCTTGTGCACAACATATTTATTCCATTTCTGTATATCAGAGACATATTGTTCATGTGATAATGTGTTTATTTTAGACCTGATAGTTCCTTCAGATAGTTGGGGAAAAGTATCATCAAAGGTAGTACTGAGCTGACTGTTCACATATAAGTGCTTTAGACTTCAGAGAAATCATAGAGTGCTATGTCATGCTTTAAGCAGTTTCAAGGCATAATGAAATGTATTCATTAGTTTATTGGAATACAGGATTAGATCAGGAGGGTCAGCCTGACATGCTCAGTAAGTTCCTGGAGGAGTAAGATTCTGCTGCTGGGGAACATCTTTTGGGGGCCCCAAAATGAGCATATTCTGGGATGTTAATTCTTGCTCTACTGTTAGGAAGGTGGGTGCTGGAAAGAGCTAGAATCTTGCTGTCATTTTTGACACTGAATCATTTGATTGCAAGCAGCAGAAATGACCTCAGCTAATTTAAATGTATGAAATACACACTAGAGAAATATGAATAGTCTCAGAAGACCGGAAGCACCGAAGATCCAGACTTTGGAAAGAACCTGAGCTAAAACAGTGTCAGCCACTGACGTGTACGTGGAAGCCTGCCCTTAGCAGTGTTAACATCAACTAGTTACCATTTCTTCCCATTAGTTGTTTAAGTATTGAAATTTTGAGTAAGTGCAATTGATCTAGTTAGGGTTCTAGGCCTTGGGTGGGGAAAACAGTTGGATGTGTTGGTCATAACACTATGTTCATGGTGGATGGAGATGAATCTCAGAGAAAATAGCTGTTACCATAAGAGCAGGAAAACAAAACAACCACAAAAACGCACATATTCCCAAAAGGTGACATTTTCTCATCCTAGCTTTTCAAGGCTGTGTCATCCATTGTCCTCAGTAGCTGCCTCTCTTCCTAGCAGCCACATTATGAGCTTGCCCCCTAGAAAGCACATACATACCTAGTTCAGCTTTACCCTTGCTCAGCTTTGATGAAACCGTGCATCCTGGAATTCTTAGCTTTGGTCCGGCTAATGCCTTATGGTTCAAGCACAACTCCTAGGTTACAGCTTGATTCTTTCTTCTTTTCCAGTAAACAGAAGCCCTGAACTGCTTCTAGTTATTCCCCATCCCACCAAAAGGCTTGGACGCTCTCCTGAACACCCAGTGCTTGGCACTTTTCCCTGCTATCGAACTTCCCTGAGCTGTTGGGCATAATTGCTTCCGTACTTCTCAGTACTATGCTTCTATGAGAATATTTTGATTTTCCTCATGGGTCCAGCTAATGACAACTGATTGTCTGCCAAATCTCTCTCTCTCTGTCTTTCTCATAAATTCAGTTCTTTATACAGTTCTGGCTCATTCACTATTACTTCTATTTAATGTATCTTTTACAATGTGTTTTAGTCAATACTGAGGCATTACAAAATCCTAATAGTATACGTAAGATTTAAGGAAATATGAAATAATCAAAGGCACTGGCCAGTGCCAGACTTGCAGGCAACGCATCGGCACACCAGGCTTTTTATGTGTGTGCTGGGGGTTCAAACTCAGGTCCTCATGCTTGCTTTGCAGTTGCTCTTATGCATGAGCCCTCTTCCAGCCTGGCCATCTGATATTTTTAGAGCACATGTTCTGAGCTGAATCTGGAGCTCATCTGTTGACCAGGCTGGCCAGCCAGTGACCTTGAGGGATCTGCCTGCCCTGGCAGCCTCCCCTTTCGGGATTTTATGACCTCACTACAGATCCAGCTTTGTACTTAAGGTTTTGTTTTGTTGAGAGTAGAGTACAATTACATCATTTGCCTCTTTCCTCCCTCTAAACCTTCTCATATGCCCCTTTTTGTTCTCTTTCAAAGTCCTGGCCTCTTTTTCTCATCAATTGCTGCTACATACATGTATATGTATACACTTACACATTCATAAACACATAAAACAACCTGCTCAGTCTATATGTTACATATATGTATGTTTTCAGGGATGCTCATTTGGTACTGGATAACCAATTAGTGTGTTCTTCCCAGGGGAAGACTATCTCTCTGGCTCTTGGCATTCCTCCATTGCCTGTAGTTCATTCTGTGGGGTTAAGGCCTCCTTGGGCTTTCCCATGTCCATGTTAGATAACTGTTGTTGTTGTTCTTGTTCAGCTCATGTTTGTGTAGTCATGTTGGTAAGATTTTATGAGTGAAGCTTCTGACAATTCTAGTGGACACAATCTTACAGCAAACTCCTTGATCCCCTGGTTTTTACAATCTGTTTACTCTCTCTTCCACAGTGTTCCATGAACTGTTTTGTAGATGTATCCATTGGGAATGGACTCCATGACCCCACGTTTTGATTGGCTGTGGTTTTCTGTAATGGTCTCCATCTTTTGCAAAGAGAAGTTTACTTAATGAAAGGTGAGGACTACACATATCTCTAGGTATAATGACAACTATTTAGAATGTTTTTATGAAACATCCTGGTTTAGTAAAGTGGCAGTTGTAGCTTCTTTAAGATATATGTTTTTAATAGCCCTGGAGAGGTTTCTGGTATCAAGCATGAGTTTCCTCTTCTTGAGCAGATCTTAATTCCAACTAGAAGGCTGTTGGTTACTGACAAGGTATGTGTGCCACTAAAGCATCCTTAGAGCTATCATACTGTGCTGATTGTTGTTATGGTTTGTAGGGGTCATAGCTGGGTAGGACTGTGGTTGCCTCTCTCTTCTGGAAGCTTGAAGAGTGCCTTCTGGTGTCACAAAATCTAGTTCTTAGGGAGGAGGCATTCAAATCAGTTCCAGCTCAGAGACCTCTGAATCTTGAGTCTGAAGTGCATGGTAACGTCACCATTAGAGAATTAACCTTCCACTTCTGGAAGTAACCAAAACAATAACAATAACCTATAATGTTTTGGGAGTTTGACCAACAACCCAAAAGAGGGCTTCTCATGCTTGCTGTTGAGGTTTTTGTTAAGTGGTCTTTGGCCCTTAGTGGGAGGACTGTCAGGCCAGATGGGAACCTTTAACTTAAACGACATATGTGTATATGTGTATTTATATACAGACTTATTTGTAGTATAGGTGTTTTTATTTTATTTTATTTTTTACATTAATTACAGTTTATTCACTTTGTATCCCAGTTGTAGCACATTCCTTCACCCCCTCCCAACCCCATCCTCCCTCCCTCATCTCCTCCAAATCTCCTCTCCAAGTCCACTGATAGGGAAGGTCCTCCTCCCTTTCCATCTGACCCTAGTCTATCATGTCTCATCAGGATTGGCTGCTTTGTCTTCCTCTGTGGCCTAAGGCTGCCTTCCACTCAGGGGATGGTGATCAAAGAGCCAGCCATTGAGTTCACATCAGAGACAGTCCCTGTTCCCCTTACTAGGGAACCCCATGGACACTGAGCTGCTATGGGCTACATCTGTGCAGGGGTTCTAGGTTATCTCCATGCATGGTCCTTGGTTGGAGTATCAGTCTCAGGAAAGACCCCTGGGCCCAGATTTTTTGCTTCTGTTGTTCTCCTTGTGGAGCTGATGTCCCTTCCAGGTCTTTCTATCTCCCCCTTTCTTTTATAAGATTCCCTGTACTCTGCCCAAAGTTTGGCTATGAGCCTAAGCATCTGCTTTGATACCTTGCTGGGTAGAGTCTTTCAGAGGCTTTCTGTGGTAGGCTCCTGTCCTGTTCCATATTTTCTCCGTCTCCCAATGCCCATCCTGTTTGCCTTTTCTGAGTGAGGATTGATCATCTTACCCAGGGTCCTCCTTGCTTGGCTTCTTTAGGTGTACAGATTTTAGTATGTTTATCCTATATTATATGTCTATTATCCACTTATAAGTGAGTATTTACCATGTGTGTCTTTCTGCTTCTGGGATACCTCACTCAGGGTGATCTTTTCTAGATCCCACCATTTGCCTGCAAATTTCATGATTTCCTTGTTTTTAATTGCTGAGTAGTATTCCATTGTGTAAATGTACCACAATTTCTTTATCCATTCCTCAGTTGAAGGGCATCTGGGTTGTTTCCAGGTTCTGGCTTTTACAAAATAAAGCTGCTATGAACATGGTTGAGCAAATGTCCCTGTTGTATTTTATTTTATTTTTTAGGTAGATAGTTAATAGTATGATTCCTTATGACATTTTTTGGAATTCCTTATTGTTATTTCATTCTCCTCTTTCATTCTTTGTATTTATTGCTTGGCCCCCAACTAATCTCCTTCCATTTTTCCCATTTTCCTCATCAGATCATTTGTACCCTGTTATTCCCCTCTCCTATTGCCCCTGCCTAGGTGATGGTCCTTTTTTTTTTTTTCACCTTCCTTGTTTCTGCAATTATTCCAGAAGATGTACTCACATCAGAAGATTCAGGACTAGTAGCCTCAGATGAAAAAGAACATGTGACATCTGTCTTTCTGGATCTGGGTTATCTGACTTAATGTGATTTTTTTTTCTAGTTGTATCCATTTACTTGCAAATTCACAATTTCATTTTTATTTACTGCTTAATAGTATTGCATAGTGTGTGTGTGTATATATATATGTACCATATATTCATCATTCATTTGTTAGTTGAAGACATTTAAGTGGTTTCCATTCCCTAGCTTGTAAATAGAGCAGTAATGAACGTGGCTGGGCAAACATCTGTAGAGTAGGATGTCAAGTCTTTTGGGCTTATGCCCAGGAGTGATATAGCTGAGTTATATGGCAGATTTTTTTTTTAACTTTTTGAGATTTCTCACACTGATCTCCAGATTGGCTTGAGCAGTTTGTAATCTCGCCAGCAATGAATGATGTCTCCCCTTTCCCCATACCACAAGCATTTGTTTTTGGTTGTTTTGTTGAGCATTGCTGTTCTGAGGATCATAAGATGAAATGTCAAAGTTGTTTTGACTTGCATTTCCCTAATTGTTAAGGACAATGAACATTTTCTGAGGTATTTCTTAGCCATATTTTCTTTTAAACACTCTGTTTAGATCCCAGTCACATTCTTGAACGGGCCATTTGTTTATTTGTTTGTTTGTTTTTTGACTCTCTTTATTTGTTTGTTTTCTATATATTCTGGATTATTAGTCTCCTGTCAGGTTGTCAAGATTCTCTCTCATCCGTGGAGCCCAGGCTTTTATAGGGACGTTAAGGCTCCCATTTCTGGTTCCTTGCCTGTGCCTTTCACTGACTGGACCTCTCCAGCTTCATCGCTCTGTCTTAAAGTAAACTTTGCCTGAATGGGCAGAGTGGGTCCAGAAATACTGTGTTGGAATCTCAGCTCTAAACTGGCCTGTGTGATCTTGGATAGGTGGTTGTGGTTTTTTGCATAGCAACTAAAATGATTTACACTTCACTTAGTTGATGTCAGCATTACACTGTTGCAGTAACTGCACTTCTTTATGTGACATCTGTTAGCCAGTGCCCCCAGCATCTGCTCTTCGTGCTCAGGTTCTGCATGCTCCATTAAAAGATAGAACATCCCACACCTGTAATCCCAGCACTTGGGGAGGCAGAGGCAGGTGGATCTCTGTGAGTTCACGGCCAGCCTGGTCTGCAAAGCAAGTCCAGGACAGTCAGAGAAACCCTGTCTCAGAGGAAAAAATTAAAAGGTAGAAGGTCTATTGTACATAAAGAGGTTCTTAAATCTTAAGTTGAATTGGTCTCTTGCTTATTGAAGAAAAATTATTACACACAAATTTATTTAGTGTGTGTGTGTCCCTGCACAGGAAGAAATGGGCATACTATAGCTGGCAAGAAAGATCTTATAGCAGACAGTGGTCCTTCTACCAAGTGGGCCCTTGGGATCAAACTTGGGTTGTAAGCCTTCATGGCAGGTGCCTTTATCTCTTGAGTCAACTTGCTAGCCCTTGTTCTTATACTTTTGTTTTACTGGTTTTTGTTTGTTTGTTTGTTTTGAGACAGGTTCTCAAGGCTGGTTCTCAAGGTGGTCAAGGCTGACTTTAAACTCACTGCTTTAACTCCTGGTCCTTCTACCTCTGACCTCCCAAGTGCTGGTAATACAGGTGTACCTACCATGCCCAGCTCTAAAATTGATCTTAAGAGCTGAGTCCAGCAGGCACCTAGGCATCCTGACTATACACAAGAAAGATAATACATTGTATCCACACTCCAAAATTACATGGTCTCATATGGAGCCCAAGGTATCATACACAATTAGACATCTGTACTGCTCTCATTTAATCTTCCTTCCAGTCTCCACATGTTCACTCCTGCCAAGTCAATTATCACAGCTTTGGATCAGCAGTGCCCAAAGTACTTGCCTCAGTCGAATGATTTACTATTTTAGATTTTTAGTACTTGTCCAAAATACCTTCCTTTACAGAGCTTCTTAAACGTAATGCTCTTTCCTTTTACCTTTCCATTCTCAGCACTATGGTCAGCACATATGGGTGCTTAATAAATGTTTATTTTATAGACTGTATAGAGACAAGATTTAGCCTACCTAGGATTTCTTAACAAACTTTGATCTAATAATAATAGCATTTAAGGATGACCTACCTGAAAGATTAATGCATTGATATTTTTAAACAAGCATAAACCAATAATCAAACTTAAACACACAATGCATAAAAAGAGCAAATGATTGCCTTTCCTTATAAAATTTAAATTTCTTAGCCCGTGTTTGAATTCCTGTCTAGTATGGAATTCTGTATTTTCTGGTCTCTGAATTTGATGCTGTTTCAGGCTGGTCTTGTCTATTGGCAAGTAGGCTAGGAGAATGCTTCCAATTCAGCCTGATCTACTAAGCAGGCCCTTACATCTGCGCCCTCCACACAGCCCCAGTCTCCACCCCCAGTGTGCTGCCCCGAAACACAGTGAGGAATGTTCTGTGAGTGTTAGCAGATGGAATCACACTCACATAAGTTAACTCATTTCAGCCTAAATGGATGCGTCCATGGGGGATTGCCACCCACATCTCAAATTCTCTGGCTTTAATCGTAACTGTTTTTCTCTCTTAAAAGAAATCACATTTGGCTGACAACAAAAATGACTCAGAATTTCAACGACAGTGACATTGTCTTGCAAAGATCACCGAGTCTTTTAAAATCCAATTCAGAACGTTTCTTTCAATCAGAAGAAACCCAGCAGAATTTAACACATCAAATTCTAAGGAGGACACGGTAAGTGCTTTAGCGGCCCTGCTGTGGGACTTGCTTCCACAATAGCTGAGTGACTCAGAACAGCATTTCTCCGTGTGGGTGGTGGCTGCACACAAGGAGTCTTGTGTGCAGAGAGCTAAGCGACAAACACATTTGTGGTCAAAAAGCAGGGATGACGTTTGTAAAGCTTATGAGCATGAAACAATCACGCATAGACTGTATATCCATTTAGGCAAAAATCAGTAGTGTAGAGCTCACTGTCTAATTCAGCTCTCTTAATAGTCCAACCCACTACCTCCCTCTCATCAGCCGGAGCTAGATCTGGCCAATCACAGTCTGGCAGTGTATTTTACCTTTTACCTTGTGCCCTTGGGGTCTACCCAACACCATTAGCTCCGTCATTTGTTAAGATGAGTTAATTTTGATTGAGCATGCTAATTAGGGCAGACAAAGGGGGACTTTTGATTGCCTGACTTCAATATGCTGATAGCTGGATGCTGGTTAGCCTCAGAAGGAGGAAGTGGCCAAGTAAAGGAAGAGACTTTGGCGGCTAGCTTTAGGAATGTAATCTAACTTTCTTTTTAAGCAAGAAAGAGGGAGTGGGGAAAGGGCAAGGCCTGCCAGAGCCATGTTTGCTATGCATGCTCTGGCCTGCTAGAGCCCCTGCAGACTGTACCTAGGTTATGTTAATACTGACTATAATAAATACAGCAATAAAATATTTCTCCATAAACTGGCAATGTAGTCAATACTAGATGAATCTCAGCCATGTTTTTCCCTTTTTCATAAAATTGCAACAATTGATGGGTTTTTTTCTCTATATAAAATTGTAAATATTCTTCTGGGATTCAAAATCAGTCTAAAAGTACAATACAGTGTCTATTTGTGTAAATTTAATATAGATCTAAAAAAAAAAACCTTGCCAATCTTTCATAACCCAGAAGGTGGTTTTTTTTTTTTTTGGTTTGTTTTGGTTAGGTTTTTCAAGATTTCTAGTTGAATGTCTGCTGCTGTTCGTATTTTTTCTGATCTAAAGAGTTCTATTTTTAAAGCCCCAAACACAGCTGCTGTTAAAGCATTTTCTTATGATAGTAACACTCATAGTAAATATCACTTGAAATTCTGTTGTATGTACTTGGGCGACAGGCTGACTGGGTCCGACAACACTGACCAATACTGTTAAAAGGCAAAGAGATCACCACACCAACCAGCAGCATACTCAATTATTGTTACAACACAACCTGGCAAATTGATTAGAGTCATTTCCCGTGCTGTAGCGTCCCTTGCAGTGCTGAAGTGGGTTAATCCTGAGTGTAATTTAACAATTGTGAGGGTACCAATGAAGATTCTAAACTTGCCAACGATCTGTGACTGGGCTGCTTTCAAAAAAATCAAACCCAGGACGCATCCCCTACCATTCTAGAGGATTTATTTAAGCTAAAGGATCCAAGAATCTCAAATGATAAATTTTGGCCCATTTAAATGAAACTTCGATGAAGAAGTTTCAATAAACAATAACTGGTTTGATCCTCATAGGCAGAAGCTGGACAATAATGACCACATGGATAGGAAAAATATCCATGCCCTTAAGGAACTAATATGTCTGTTCTGTAAATGCTGACTTAAAAAAAAGGAGGCAGGTAGAGCAGTTATGACAATAGATACATGCTCTGCTCATTGCTGCCCTCATTTACTTTGTAGCTCATTCAGATGAAGGTGTCTAGGGTTGGACACAGTAGTTAAGAGCACTTGTGTCCTTATAAAGTATCCAACTCCTAACACCAACAGATTGGCTTGCAACCATCTGTAATTCCAGTTCTAGGGGATCTGATACCTTTTCTGACCTCTGTTGGAGCCTGAACAGATGAGGTACACATTCACTCTGGCACCACCTCACACAAAATAAATGAATAAATATTAAAAAAAATATAAGTGAGGTGTCTCATTTAATTTATGGATGATGACTAATAAAATGATCCATGCATGACAAATAACTCACACTGACTTCTTTTTAAATCAGTTGGTTTGGATAGTATTATTATTTCCTAAATTTTCACAAATTTTCCAAGATCCCCATAACAAAATGTTACATAAAGCTGAGTTTTGATGAGCTGGCCAGCAGCTAGTACAAAGAAAAGAACTTTTCTTGCCATTAGTATTTGGTTTTTTTTTTTTTTTTTCCCCCCTCTTGGCTTGTTTATGCTGTGTCAGCTTCAGGTCAATTCCAATGATGTATGATTCTGTCTTCTTTTTCATCTTCATATTAAGTTCTTGTCTATCTATGCTGAATTCAAGTAATTTAAGAGCTCTGGGGATTGAATGAGTCCTCAAGCTTCTATGATTAAGAGTGAAGGTCATTCCCTATCTGGAAAGATGGTATAGATCTATTTTTCTTGTTCCTTCCCATTAGCACAGCTATGATCCCTTAAAATGAGCCGAAGGACAATTAAAGGAGAACTGTGAAATGGGATGAGAAGAAGACATGGTAGTTTGGGACCCTGAGACTACAGAAAACTTATCATAGAGGCTGAACTAATAATATACTCTCTTCAGAGAAAGACCCATGGCAGGCTGTTTATATGTTCCTGTACAACAGTGTAAACACCCTCTAAATTGATCTAAGTTGACTAGCAAAAGAAAGCAGCCCAGGTCTGGAGAGATGGCTTAGCCATTAAAGGCTAGGCTCACAACCAGAAATGTAAGAAAGCAGCCCGGCAGCTTCGTGTCTTTCTCTGGAGCACACTGACAACTCTATGTGGGTCTAACAAGCACTAGTGAAAGGACTGAACTAGGAACTGCCCTTGGAAATCCTCGGCTGAAAGGCTATCTCACTCCATTGGATCTGAGTCTCTCATTGTCTGTTAGAAATACCCAAATGACCAGGCAACACTATCGTGAGATACTTGGACGTGGTCAGGGAAGCTCATTTGTTTCTAGCGGACAGAGACTCTCCTTACCACCCAGAGACACTGGAGTGATAAGGAAGTGGAGCAAAAGAGAGAGATCATAGTGTGACTTTCAAACTGAATTAAAACTAATTCTACACAATCTCTTCATATAGAAGAAGGAACTTCCTAATTTATTTTACAAAGGCTAAGGGCAATGCTATAGCGTAAACAACAACAAACAGGACAATTATAGATAGATGCAACAGTTTTGGAAAACAGATAAATAAATTCCCAAAACAGCGTGTATAAAATGTACGCTACAAGGTGGCATTTATTATATAGGTAAGGAAGGCTGGTTAAATATTTTCTGAAATAGTCAATTTTATCCATGGCTGGAGAGATGGCTCGGTGGTCAGGAGCACTGGCTGCTCTCGCAGAGGACAAGAGCTCAGTTCCCAACACACACATGGTGGCTCATAATCATTTATAGCCCCAGTTTCAGGGTACCTCCGTGCCCTGCTCTGACCTTCAAGGGCATCAGCCATGCAGCTGGTATACAGACATATATGAAGACAAAACACTCACACATAGAAAAATAAAAGAAAACAAATCTTTAAGATGCTAGTCTTATCTATGCCATCAACAAACCAAAGAAAGAAAAATCCTTTTGCTTGAATGATGGTGTCCTGTGCTGTACAGAAGTTTTTCTGAAGCGTCATGAAGCCCCATTTATTAATTGTTGGTCGTTATGCTTGTGCTACTGATATTCCAGTGAAGTCCAGCCTATTCTTTGTTTCTTTTCTATCAGATTCAGGGGACTGGGCCTTATGTTGAGGTCTTTAGTCCATCTGGAGTTCAGTTTCATGTAGGGTGATAGATAGAGATCAACCTATGTTCTTCTATATGCTGCCATCCAGTTTGACTAACACCATTTGTTGAAGATGCTGTGTTTTCTGCAGTGTGTGTTTTTGGCTTATTTGTACAAAGGAAAGAAGGAAGGAAGGAAGGAAGAGAGGAAAGAAAAGAAAAGAAAGGTATCTGTGTGGAGTTATGTTTGGGTTTTCGGTTCTATGCCATTCATCAACATGTTTGTTTTTATGTCAATACCATGCTGTTTTTATTACCATATCTCTGTAACACAGCTTGAAATCTGAGATATTGATACCTCCGTCAACTCTTTTATTATTCAGGATTGTTTTAGCTATCCTGGGATTTGTGTGTGTGTGTGTTTCTTAGTGAAAGTTATTATTTTTTTCAAGTTCTGTGCGGAACTGTTTTGTAATTTTGACGTGGATTGCATTGAGTCTTTAGATTACTTTTGGTAGGATGGTCATTTTCACTATACTAATCCTACTGATCCATGAGCATGGGAGATCTTTCCATCTTCTGATGTCTTACTCAACTTTTTCTTCAGTGTCTTAAAGATTATATTATATAAGTCTTTCACTTGCTTGGTGTTGTGTGACAGGTTTTTCTGAGATTAAAACATTCCATCCTATAGGGAAGCTCTTATAAGAAAGAAGGTAAAATCCGGGTGCGGTGGAGCACAGCTGGAATCCCAGCACTCAGGAACGCAGAGGCAGGTGGATCTCTGTGAGTTTGAGATCAGTGTGGTCTACAAAGTGAGGCCAGCCAAGGCTACACAAAGAAACCCTGTTTCTAAACCCCTCTCCCCCTCAAAAAAAGAGAGAAAGAAAAACAGCCTTAGGGAGTCTCAGAAACTGACCGGATTTGCTAGGCCTGCTCTGCCAGAGTAAACAATGAAAGGTCATACAGAAGGAAGCTGACAGGCAAAGAAGACTCAGGATGGATTTAGCTCAGTTTAGGCACCTGGAAAGGACACTCTCCAACCGGTTAAGCTGCCTGCAGGCTGTGCAGTGTGCTCCAGAGTCTCTGCTTTATGAGCTGTCACCCATGTTGGGGTGGGCTTTGGTGATGCAGTTCTCTCTGCGTCATTTCTGCTGCTGTAAGTAACCCCTCACTCATATTCCTGTAAGCAACCCTAATAAAACTCATGGGTTTACCAGATTGGACTTTGCAGTTATCTGTGCTTTGGTCTGTTGTAACATCCCTGTCTGGGGTGAATAGACATGAAAGCTGCATCTCCACAAGAAAAGTTTTCTCACACAATGCTTGACTAGGGTTGTCTCAACATATATATATGTATATAATATATATGTATGTGAAAACATATATATGTATATAATATATATGTATGTGAATATATGTATAATCTGTATGTGTACGTATTGCTATATATATTATATATTTTTGAGACTACTGCGAAAGGTATTGTTTCCCTCACAGGAACAATTTTACACAGCATTGAAACAGGAGATTCTTCAATAGCAATGACAATACCAGAGCCTGTTAGCATTTAGCTCACTGTCAGCTCAGCAATTTACCTCTGATACAGTGGGAACAAAATCACCATTACACGACACAGAAGCCATTGAAGAGAACTTGTAAAAATTGTGATATAGAAGACAAGTACAGGAGATCAAGGAGATACAAACTGGAAGAGAGGAAGTCAAAGTGTTGATATGCTAGTATACATAGGTAACCCCCGAGATTCCGCTAGAGAATTCCTACAGCTGATAAACATCTTCGGCAAAGTGTCTGGATATAAAATTAACTAAAAAAAAATCAGTAGTCCTCTTTTATACAAGCAACAAAAGGGCTGAGAAAGAAATTAGGAAAACAACACCCTTCACAATAGCAACAAATAATATAAACCATCTGGGTGTAACTCTAACGAAACAAGTGAAGGACCTGTATGACAAGAACTTCAAGTCTTTGAAGACAGAAATTGAAGATTTTAGAAGATGGAACGAACTCCTATGCTCGTGGATCAGTAGGATTAACATAGTAAAAATGGCCATCCTTCCAAAAGCCATGTACAGATTCAACGCAATTCCCATCAAAATTCCAACACAATTCTTTACAGAACTGGAAAGAGCAACCATTAACTTCATTTGGAAAAATAAAGAACCAAGGATAGCCAAAATCATCTGTACAATAAAAGAACTTCTGGTGGTATCAACATTCCTAATTTTAAGCTATACTACAGGGCAATAGTAATAAAGTCTGCATGGTATTGTAATAGAAACAGACAGGTTGATCATTGGAACTGAATTGAAGATCCGAATTAAAGTGCTCCTATGGGAACTTTATTTTTGACAAAGAAGCCAAAGCCATATGATGGAAAAAAGGCAGCATCTTCAACAAATGGTGCTGGTTTAACTGGATGCCTGCATGTAGAAAAATGCAAATTGATTTGTATTTATTACCCTGAACAAAACTCAAGTCTAAGTGGCTCAAAGACCTTGGCATAAAACCAGAGACTCTAAATTTATTAGAAGACAAAGTGCAAAAAAAGTCTGGAACCGATTGGCATAGGAGACAACTTCTTGAACAGAACACCAACGGCACAGGCTCTGAGAAGCTTCTGTAAGTCAAAGGACACTGTCAATAGAGTAAAATGGCAGCCTAAAGATTGGGAAAAGATCTTCACCAACCCTACGTCAGACAGATGGCTAATATCTAAAATATACAAAGAACTTAAGAAATTAAACACTCAACAAATCAAATAATCCAATTAAAATGTGCAGTACAGAGCTAAACCAAGAATTCACAACAGAGGAATCTGGAATGGCTGAGAAGCACTTAAAGAAGTGTTTAATGTCCTTAGCCATTGGAGAAATTACTCTAAGAGTCCATCTTACACCAGTCAGAATAGCTAATATGAAAAACTCAAGTGACAGCACATGCTGGGGAGAATGGGGAGAGAGGGGACCCTTCTCCATTGCTGGTGGGGGTACAAACTGTAGAGGGGACCCTCCTCCATTGCTGGTGGGAGTGCAAACTGTAGAGAGGAACCCTCCTCCATTGCTGGTGGGGGTGCAAACTGTACAACCTTTCTTGAAATCAATCTGGTGCTTTCTCAGAAAATTAGGAATTATTCTACCTCAAGACCCGACTATACCACTCCTGGGCATATACCCAAAAGATGCTCCACCATACAACAAGGTTATTTGCTCAGCTATGTTCATAGTGGCTTTATTTGTAATAGCCAGAATCTGGAAACAACCTAGATGTCCCTCAATCAAAGAATGGATAAATAAATTGTGGTACATTTATACAATGGAATACTCTTCCATTCAACTCAACTATTAAAAACAAAGAAATAATGAAATTTGCAGGCAAATGAATGGAACTAGAAAAGATCATCCTTCCTGGTGGAATTTTCCCTTGATGAGTATAAAGTGCCTCCCCCATCTCTTTTTATTAATTTTGGTTGAAAGTCTATTTTATTAGATATTACAATGGCTACTCCTTCTCGCTTGTTAGGTCCATTTGCTTGGAAAACTGTTTTCCAGCCCTTTACTTTCAGGTAATGTTTATCTTTGTGACTTAGGTGTGTTTCTTGTGTGCAACAAATTGTTGGGTCTTGTTTATGCATCCATTCTGTTAGTCTGTGTCTTTTTTTTTTTTTTTTTTGGAGAGTTGAGTCCATTGATGTTGAGAGAGATTAATGACGAGTGGCTGTTAGATCCTTTGATTTTGATGTTGGCTGTGGTAGTATGTTTGTGTGCTTGGCTACTTTTTGTTTTGCTGTAGTGAGGTTATTTATTTTCTGTGTTTTCCTGACAGTAGTTAGTTTTCTTGTGTCCTTCTAGTATCTTATGTAATTCTGGATTTGGTGTAGGTATTGTTGAAATTTGTTTTTGTTGTTGAATATCTTGTCTTCTCCATATCTGAGGATTGAGAGTTTTGCTTGGCTGACATCTGTGTTCTCTTAGGGTCTACATGATATCCATCCAGACCCTTCTGGCTTTCATAGTCTCTGTTGAGAAGTCAGGAGTGATTCTGATGGGTTTGCCATTATATGTTACTTGGCCATTTTCCCTTGCAGCTTTTAATATTTTTTGTTTGTTCTGTATACTTATTGTTTTGATTATTATGTGGCAGGAGGATTTTCTTTTCTGGTCTAATTTATTAGGCGTTCTGTAGGCCTCCTGTATGCTTATAGGCCTCTCCTTTAAGTTGGGGAAATTATCTTCTATGATTTTGTTGAAAATATTTTCTGGGCCTTGGAGACAGGGAATCTTCTTTTTCCTCTATTTCTATTATTCTTAGGTTTTGTCTTTTTATGTTGTCTTAGATTTCTTGGATGGTTTGTGTCATGAATTTTTTAGGCTTATTATTTTCTTTGACGGATACATCGATTTCTTCCGTTGTATTTTCCACACCTGAGATTCTTTCTCCCATCTCTTGTAGTCTGTTGGTTATGCTCACCTCTGTCATTCCTATTTTCTTTCCTGAGTTCTTCCTTTCCATGATTTCCTCCGTTTGTGTTTTCTTTAACTTTTCCAATTCTATCTTCAGATCTTGAACCGTTTTGCTGATTTCCTTCACCTGTCTGACTGTATTTTCCTGTTTTTCCTTCAATTCCTTCACCTGTTTGTTTGAACATTTCTCTGTTTCTTTTATTTCTTTCAGTGATTTAATCATTTCCTCTCTGATTGCTACAAACTGTTTGGTTGCATCTTCCTGTATTTCTTTACGGATGGCCATAATCTGTTTGACTTTATTTTCCTCTAAGTCTTTATGCATTTTATTTGTTACCTCCATTAACCTCTTCATAAGCATAGATGTAAGGTCATCTTCTTGAATTTCACTTATGTTATGGTGTCCAGGGCTACTTGCCCCTGGATAACTGGGTTCTGGGGATGCCATATTGCTTTGTCTTTTGTTGGTTGTGCTTTTATGCTGGCCTCTACCCATCTGGCTGTCTCAGATGTTGACTGTTAATATCTGGTGCCTGGAGTGGGGAGTCCTGGGGTGGGGAGAATCCCCTTGGCCAGGTCCTGAAGAAGGTCTCCCCAGCTTTTTGGATATGGTCAAGTGAATGGTGGTGCTTCTCAGGAATTGTCAGAGTTCACCTCAGGCATATGGACCTGTGTGGTAACTGTGGTGTTCAGGAAGGTTCTCCTCTCATCAGGAGAAATCCTGGAGATGGCTGCCTTGCTGCTGGGTTTCTTGCTCTGAATTTAGTGAGCTGCTGCTGCTACTCATATGCTGTGATTGCTTGAAGAACCAGGGAGCCCTGCACTTTCGTCAGTTCATCTAGGATAACTGGTCGCACCGTGGAGCAGTATCCGAGGGCTGCTCCAATGGCTCTCAGGCTTTTGTGGATCTGAGGTTGGAGCTGTGTGCCCAGTGCCTTAGCCGTTATCAATGGCAGGCGAGCAGGCACTTACATGTGCAGTAGAAGGCCAGAGCCTAGAGCCTAGGAGACACAATCGCTGGTGTTTTAGGGCCCAGAGTTCTGTCTGCTGGTCATTGTGCAGACCCTGCTGTGCTACTGGTCAGAAAGAGTGTCCTCCTGGCACCGCCATCTTGGATCCCCCCTTCCCCAGAAAAGATCATACTAAGTGAGGTAATTCAGACCCAGAAATACACACATGGCATGTACTCACTTACAAGTGGATATTAGACATGCAGTACAGGATAACCATACTACAATACACAGACCCAAAAAAGCTAAGTAACAATGAGGGCCCAAGGGTGAATGCCAGAATGTCACTTAGAGGGGGAAATAGAATAGACAGCAGAAGTGGATGAAGAGAGGGGACTGGACAGGAGATGGAATGGGGAGAGAAACAAGGGTGGGGATCAGATGTGGGGAGAGCAGGGGTGGGAGGGGAGAGGGCTGGGAACATGATGGGAAACTGAGGGAGACCTCTCTTTGTCAAGTTAGAGGCCTGCAGCAGGGTAGACTCCTGGGAGTTGTGACACTAACTGAGATTCCTAAGGGGTGGGGCATGAGGACTGAAGTGACCACCTCCTAGCCAGGTAGGACTAGTGGAAGGAGGGGAACAACAACCCACCCACAAAACTTTTGATGCATTACCCTGCGTACAGGAAATGCAGGGATAAAGAGCGGACAAAGATTGATGATTGATCAAACATGAGACCCACCCCACAGTGGAGACCCAGCCCCTGACACTATTAATGATGCTCTGCTATGCTTGTAGACAGGAGACTAACCAACTGGAGGTTCCAGCCAGCAACAGAATGGGATTTGCTGTCAAGCATGGGTCAGAGCTCCGGGAGTCTGGTGGAAGTGTTGGGGAAAGGGGGGAAGGACCTGGAGGGGACAGGAACCTCACAAGAAGACCAACAGAGACAACTAACACAGTCCCATGGGGGCTTGCAGAGCTTGTGACATCAACTAAGGAGCATGCATGGTCTGGACCTAACCCGCCTGCACATATGTGGCCAATGGGCAGCTTGGTCTTCATTTGGGGAGCCTGACGAGTGAAGGGGGGATGGGCTGTTTCTAACATGGACTCTGTTGCCTGCTTTTGGATCACTTCCCCCCAGGCAGCGCTGCCTGGCCTGGCCTCAGGGCATGAGGATGTGCTCAGCCTTGACGTGTTGATAGGAGGGGAGGGGCTGCCCTTTTTTGGGGGAAAAGGGAGAGGGAGATGGGGAAGAAGGGGAAGAGGGGCTGCGAGGAGAGGAGGGAGGGGGTCTGCTTGGGATATAAAGTAAATAAACTGACATTTAAAAAATTGTGATATGGATGCTGAAGTGTGTGTAGCTCTCCTCAACTGATGGCTTCTGGAGGCTGCGCAGGTGGGGAAGGACTCGGTTTTCTTTAAGGGGCTGGCCACTGGGAGTGTGACCACGCTCTGGTAAGAATACGTGCAGCTCAAATTAGACTTTTTTTTTCTTTTCTTTCTTTTCATTTCTTTCTTTCTTTTCTTTTCTTTTTTTTGCAGGGGCAAGTCATAAGTGTGAGGGGGATGGATCTGGCAGGACTGGAAAGTGAATGTGATTGGGGTTCATCATATGAAATTCTTAATAATCAATAAAAATATATAAAAAAGAAAAACGAAAACTCAAGTTCACATAAAAACCTATATAGAGATATCCACAGCAGCATTAGGATAGCTGAAAGTTGGAATCAATATCTAGGTGATTAAAGTAGTGAATACATACATAGCATGTAATACCCAGATATGAAAAGGAATAGGCTATTGATGCATGCAACAGCTTGGAAGAATTGCCAAGAAATTATGCTGAGAAACAAACTGACAATCCCTTAGGGCCAAACATTGTGAGATTTCATTTATATTCACATTTTATAAGTGGAGACCAGGAGCAGAGCCAAATTGTGATAGTGTTGGAGAGGAATGGTATATGAAGGAGCCTTCTGTGCTGTTTGCTATAGTTGCCTGCAAATATATAATTATCACAATAAAAATCCATTTAAAATACATTTAAACACAGTATTTAGAAATTAAATGACATATCTTGAGTAGCATTTTCGGGTGGTTTGTGTGTGTGTGTGTATAAGTTCAAGAGAATCCAAATATTTAAAACGCATAATGAAGACACACAATATTCAAGGAAAGGATCATTTTAAATGAAAGTATAATTTATAAGGAAAGTACAGCCTAATGCCACAGCTCCTTTCTACTTTTTGTATGGAACTAACTTGTGATGTAAATAACTGGTACACGAAGTCCTTTGTACCACCTTTACTCTCCTTAGACAATAATTAAGGTTACTGTAAGAAATGGTCCAAGGTGTGTAAAACAGTCACCTGTCCAAAGTTCCTTCAAGAGCTTCATTATCAACAAGTCTCAAATATGACCTGTTTTGTTTGAGGTAGGGTCTCTCCACATACCCCTGGCTGTCCTAGAACTCATGACGTGGACTAGGCTGGCCTTGAACTCACAGAGATCTGACTGCCTCTGCCTGTGTGTGGGAGTAAAGGCATGTGCCACCACAACTGGCACTCAAACATGACTTTTTAACATGGTGCTTTATAAGACACTGTGATTGTTGTCAACGTGACGAGGTGTAGAATCATGTGAGAGACAAGTCTCTGGACATGAGTACAAAAGATTGATTATCTTGAGGGAAGAAGACCTGCCCACTGTGGTTGTAACCATTTCTGGGCTGGGATCACAGCTTGTATAAAAAGGGGGATATTAGCTGAGCACAAGCATGCATTACCCCCAACTTGTTGATTGTGGATACAATGCTGCCTCTTTAAGCTCCTGCCCCTGTGATTTCCACATGATAGACAGTACCCAGGAAATGTGAGACAGAATAAGTCCTTTCCTTCCTTCCTTTCCTCTTTCTTTTTTTTAAAGCAGGGCCTCACTAGTATTATTCTTAGTATGTGAGTACCTCTCCATTTCACTCCCCCTTCACCTCGTCCCCGCCCCCATGTGTGTGTGTGTGTGTG
>CM053764.1:125556552-125567694 GCA_028658305.1 Pachyuromys duprasi
GTTTGGAAACAACCTTGAATCAGCCAGCACTTGCTCAGCATTTCTACCTCCAGAGTCAACAGATAGCTGCTCTGCCCTCAGCAATGTGTGTACAATGGGCAGTGGGCATGATGCCAATACAATCTTGCTACAGTCGGCATCTAGACATTAACTCCAACCATCAAAAAAAATGTCAGCCCACGGGAGATAAGACAAATGCAGGGGACTGCTCAGCACCCAACGTGAGGAGACCTTAATTAATTTACACTTGGAAAGTGTTTGCGAATATTGGAGGTTTTGCATTTCATAGGCAATTTCATGGGCATTGCAAATTTCATCTCTGTTTGACCTTTAGCATCCTCCTTATGAGTCCTTCAAATCGTGCTCCACAGCTTTTGAACTCTTCAGTTAATTAGATTAGAATGAAACAGTTACCCCATCATCAGAGAACAATTTGACTAATAAGAAAAATAAAAGGACACTATTTTCAGGATTTCTGCTCTGAACAAAAAAGACATTATATATTGTAAGGGACATTTTCTTATCCCATAAAAAATAGAGGGAAGAATTGATAAGCATCAATTTTGAGAAACTTTCTCTTGGAACTTTTGCTAACACCCAGAAATAATGATGCATGGTCCTAATGCAGGTTGAACAAGTGGTGTGCTACGGAGCTAGAGTTAAAAACAAAGACTTCTGCAAGATGATTAATGCCACATTAGTAACTTAATATCAGCCGTTGTAAGAACATAACACCATTAAGTATGCAAATTCTACAAATCACATCTCTGTGCTTCCTCCATTCTAGACCCAGTGGTTAATATTTACCACCATCCCCCTGTACACTGGTCAGCCGTTCATCACTAAGACCTAACACCTGGCAGAGATTAAAAGGGGCAAAGGCTTATGCAAACTCCCTAATTTCATAGATTTTAAATCAAGAGGCTGGACCCATTTGTTTTTAGCTTGAGATGATGCAGAATATCATGGCAGCAGGAGCATGCCTTGCGGAGGCTGCTCACCTGAAGGCAGCGAGGAAGAGGACAGTCAGCCAGAAAGAGGCTGCACAAGGAAAGACCCTGTAGCTCCCTTCCTCCTATCGTGTTCCACCATTCACAGTTTCTTCCACTTATCAATATGGTCCGTTCAACTGTGAATCCATCAATGCATTGAATTTTGACTGGATCAGAGCCCCCCCGTGCCTCACTCTCTTCTGAAGACCCCACCTCCCCAGACTGCTTCCAATAGCGAGCTTCTTGATGTCTGTAGTTTTGAGAGGAGAAAGTGAGGAAGTCTTGCCTGTCTTAAAATAATTTTTTATGAGGTTGGTCCTGAGAAAGTCTGTAATAGCCGTCATTTAGAAAGGTCTGAAAAACTTAGCTGAAAGTGAGGACATGACAGATCCTAGGTATGGGTGAGGAGAAGGTTTTATAGTGAGCATGAGGGAAAAAACAGCCAAAGGCATCTGGAAGAGTCCAGATTGAACTAGGCCATGAGAGAAGAATGAGCTGGAGAGAGCAAAAGAGGTCAAAAAGAGAGAGAGAGAGAGAGAGATCAAGAGTGAGACAGTCAGGAGACAAGAGAAGAACCAAGAGAGTGGATAGTCCAAATGCCTGAGTTATGTGGGGAAAAGAATCTGGGGGCAGGGAATCCCAGCCCCTGGGAGGGAGAGATTTAGAGTGGGGGATGAGGTGAGGACTGCTGGGAGCTGTGCTGGGAGAGCCAGCTGTGTCTGCTTTGATATGTTAATAGACACCTCACTAGGTCGTTTGTTCTCAGCGTCTTTGAGACCTAACAAAACTGCCAAAGATGGTTCATTTGCCCTTTACTATAACCTGATAATGTGGATTTTTGTCACTCTCCATTCTCACTGTAAATGGTTTTGTTATCTTGTCCAGAGGCATATACCAATATTGGAACTGATAAAGACAAGCAGGTTTTCAAATTTGGACTTTAAAATAACTTCTAGCACAACATGTTTCAGAAAGAAAAGTGCACTAAGATTGGCGTATAGTCTAAATGGGCTTAAAGGGGACCTTTGGATATTTTGTGATTCTATAACAGAACTCCCAGAAATGTGTAATTTATAAAGGTCAGAAGTTTACCTCTTATGATCTGGAAGTTGAAAAGTCCAAGATTGAGGGGCTCATATCTGATGAAGGTTTTTCCTCTGTGTCATCCCATGTTGGAGGCTATAAGAGTATGAACACATAAGAGAAAGGGATAGGGAAGAACTTATCCTTTTATCAGGAACCCAGTCAAAGACAACTAATCCATTCCTGAAGCAATAACATTAATTCCTTCATGTGTTCAGAACACTCAAGATGAAGATCACCTCCCAACTGCCATGGCACATGAAGCATAGCAGAGTGGTTTAAGGGGCACAGAGAACACCAATGGCTGGCTACTCCAACAATGGGCAGTGTTGCCCTAAATAAGGAGGGAGCTACTAGATGGAGTTGTGTAGGCATTAAGGTTATTGTGTATTTCAAATGCTTATTTCTGTAATCCCCATATCTGGTTGCAATATTTGTTCTGAAAATCTTCTGTCTTAATGTTATGTAAACACTGCTCCCTAATTGTCGCCTTGTATGTCAAGAAAGCAGCTTACAGCCAGTCGCTGAGCAAAGGAGAAAATAGAACTGGCCTTCCTGCCAGCCAGTGGAGGAAGAGTTAGAGGGGATTCAGCCACTGAGAGGTCCGAGTGACATCAGAAAAGGAACTGGAACAGAAAAGCACAAGTATGTCAGGGATGTATGCCGGGAGGAAACCAGATTAGTTTAGAGGCTTAAGAATAGAGTAATAACTGCTCAGTTCTTGTGCTGTGATACTTGTTAAAATAATAGGGTCTCAATTATTTGTGTGATAGCTGGGTTAAGAGATAAATTGAGAAACACACTTTTATAAAAATAACTGCAGCAGAGTTGCATGCTTAAGTGTGGTGTTAAAAAGAAGGAAAAATAGGAATATCAAAGGAGAAACTAAACATTGTGTTGAGGGGGCTGTAGTTAAGAACAGCTGCTGCTCTTTCAGAGTACCTGAGTTCAGTTCCCAGCACTCTCATGGCAGCTCACAACTACCTGTGACTCAGTTCCAGGAGATCCAATGCACTCAACTGACATTTTCCGGCTTTGAGCACACAGAAAGTGCACAGACATACACGTAGGCAGAGCACAGATATATATAAATTAAAATAAACTGATAAAAATAGTCTTGAAAAAGAACTGTAGGGAACTAAGAGAAAAGCAATTTGAAAGAAAGAGAGGGAGAGAGAGAGAGAGAATGAATATTGTTGGTTCAGCCTGAGGGAAAAGTATCTCAAGCAAGACTTTAGTTTTCTATGAGCCAGTGGTCAATCAGTAATTGCTAGTCTAGGTACTTCAGATGAAAATATTTTTTTTTTATATGTAAAAATACAATTGGAGGATGAGATGAGGAAAATTGATGTAGAAGTTAATAAGCAGCTGCAAGAACTGCCATTGTTTCTAAATTTGAAGATTATAGAATCCTCCATTCAAAGGTCACCTTAGCAATTCACATCCTGCTAGACACTTGGGTGTGGTTTGCAGGGCAGGACAGAGAAAGTGAGTGAAGAGATAGGGAAAGAAATTGTCCTCTGCATTTATTTCTGGTAAGAGAGGTTTTTGAGATTCTTGGTGGAGGATTTGAACCCAAGGATGATCTGGGAACTGACTCAGATTTTCTAAGTGGAATTATAGAGGAGTTAATCTCCAACATAGATCTGACACAGTGTCCAACGTGAGACTCCAATGGCTCCCAGCAATTCTCTGCAGCCATTCCCTGTAATCCAGTCTGAGGGTCCACAGAGCTCTTCAAGATGGGCGCCAAAGTGACAAACCTGGTAATCTATAATTAGTAAAAACCCTTGCAATTAAAGGTTAAAAACATGATCTCATGATTTCATGAGATCAAAAAAATTTTACTCCAGAAATGTGGGTCCAGGAGACCTTTGAAGGTTAATGTGGTTGAACTGCTTACATATGGGCAACATGGAATATATGTTATTAAATATGTGGGTTTGTGGGCATGTAGGATGTGTATGTGTGTGTTGGGTGATGGTGGTCAATGGCTAGCATACAAAACAAATGTTTGTCTCTGTAGTATACAATATACAATATTTTATGTGTGTAGACTATATATGCAATAATTATACACACTACATTCTATAAAGTATATGTCATATCAGTGTGCTTTATTTGGATTCATTTAGAACGTTGGTAGCTATGAGCCTATAGTGACTCCCTTTTGTGACTGTCTCATCCCAAATGAATCTTGGTTCATGCTAGCTTTGCAGTGTGGTGGTATTCTTTACCACATTAAAGAATTCTTGGAACATATAATCTACTTGGAGACAGTAGAGACGCATATGGAAACAGCATACGAAGGCCACAATAAGGCAATCACAAAGGAGACAAACACATTTGAGGCAAGAAGGGAGCAAAAATGAAAGCTTTGCCTAGACCGAGTGTCTACAGCATGTCACACCATTTTGAAACACTCTGTGTTTAGGCTCGGTAACCCACAGTGAATGCATCTGAATCAGATTCCTGAGGCAGGAAACCTGGCAAGGATTTAAATTGGTTCTCATATATTCATCCAGCTGTTAGAATCCCCATCGCTCTTATTTACAGATGAAGTTTCTATATTAAACCAGGGAAAGTTTCTAAAGGGGATAGTCAAGAAATAATTAAGAAGCCTCGGGAATTTTAACACACTTCCAAGCGTGTAGCTTCCTGTCCTGTGCTCCTCCATGTTCCCCATGCACTGCATTGGGTGTGACACTCAGTCTCCTCACAAGAGAGGGGATGTGACCCTCACCGAAGTTAGCACAACACAACAAGGAAGGTGGGAGGCAGCCTTCTCCTTCTCCACAGCAAAATCAAAAGCTTCCTTTAAGAGGCAGCCTTGATGGGTGGCACTGAATTCTCAGGGGAAACAAACAAATGAACCTCCATGACTTCACTTCCCATGCAGTGGGTGGGAAACTGCCTTTGGCACTAAGCTAACCTTCATTTAGTCTACCAAGATTCTACTGTTTTGAGAAAGAAAAATGCTTATGTCATTCTCTCTCTCATATGGTGTCATATGTTCGTAGTAATTAACATGTATTCTTAATCGAATCCCTCTCAGGACTTCTCTGGTTATGATGCCATTTTGTAGCATTGTCCATCCACTTACTATCAGAACTCCTCTCTGGCTGCCCTTTGTAGCTTGATCTCCTCACAGCACCCCATGAAGCGTTTTTCGGTGCAAATCAGAGAATGACAAGGCTCTCCTTAATTGTCTGGTGGCTTTCCTTTACTCTTCCCACTTGTGAGATGGACTGAGGAAAGTGCCTACTTGTTGGGAATTTGAGAATGAATTAAGGATTTCATTAAGTATTTCATGGGTGCCTGCATCCAGTAGGCACCTAATTAATGTTTACGTTTAGCATTGTCATTTTCTCTTTGTTAGAATTATTTTATACGTCTTGCTCCTTTTAGTTGCTGGTGGTGATGCACAGTATTGTTAGGGAGAGTCAGCACCATTCCCAAACAAAAATGCCCCTGTGACCACCTTATTGAAGCAAGATAGAGTGCCCCTGTCAAAAGCATCGTCATCTGCAAATGGTTGCTCATGCTTGTTTCTTTATAGTTTAAGCTGATATGTGTTTGTTTCCTCTGACTAGAGCACCCCAGAAGGACAGTGCATGTCTCCTGTTTTGGAGCCATCCTTCTTGGACACCATGTGGCTGCTCTAAAAAGACAGATACATCTCTCTCTAAGGGGTTCCTCAGGAAGTCCCACTGTAGAATTCAAAAGTGCAACACTTAGCACTAACTTCTCTTGATACCTAATGGCCAAGCCATTAATTCAATAGGCACCATATTATCAGAGCTTAGCCGAATTAAGACATGTTATAACAGATACTATCTAATTTCAACAATGCAATTTCCTACCGGATCCTCAAGCATGAAAAGGATACTTAGAGTTGTAAACAATGTAAAGCTGAAGACTGTTTGCTAAAAATAATTAATGGGCTTGCCAGATTGCTTAGTTAGTAAGAGTGCTTGCCACCAACTCTGAAGATTTGAGTTTTATCCCTGGGACCCATGTGGTGGAATCAGAGAACTGATTGCTCTAAGTTGTCCTCAGATTCTCACATGTACTCGTGTGCACACACACACACATGCACAATTAATTTTTCAACAATTAAGAGTTGGGGAGATGGCTCAGCAGTCAAAATGTTTATTGTAAGGCAGCAGGTGTGAGGAGCTCTAATCCTTAGAACCTGAGTAAAGTTCTTGGTGGGCATAGCAGCCCCACTGTAATTCCAATGCTTAGAAGACAGAGAAAGGAAAACCTGGAACAAACTAGCTAGTTATATTATTGGCTGGCGTTGGCTTCAGCTGAGTGACACTGCATCAAAGAATAATGTAAAAAATAAGCGTGGAAGACTCCAGACACCAGCCCCAGACCTCCACACCAACCTGCATGCACACATGTACCCACACAGATGTATATATGTGTATGAATGTGCACACATATCACACACACATACATTTAAAAAAGAATGCTAGTAAGAAAAAACCCCAAATGATTAATAATTGAATAAAAATATGGCTAAAAACTTGAATATATACCTAAACCATTATTCTACAAATAATAGTTCTTTGGCTTAAAGAACTTGTAATTGTTCATTCTGTATTGGTTTTTGTTCTTTGTGACGTATCCCTGGCTGGCCTGGAACTCACTATGCAAATCAAGCTAGCCTTGACTTGACAGAGATCTGCCTGCCTCTGCCTCCCCAGTGCTAGAATTAAGGTCTTATACCAAGGGCAAGATATGACAATCAGGACAAGAATTAAAACGTTTCTAACTATAGCTTATAATAAGTCTCTGGAGTCCTTGTGAGGGACAAAATCTTGCTGTATATTTGCTTGTAAATCATGAAGGTTTCTATTCCGTGTGTCTTTTTACTTGGTTCATCTGCCATGCGTAGTCTTTCAGCTGCTCAAATGTAGCTTTGTATAAATCACTAATTTAGCTGGATGGGGTGTGGGGAAGTGACACATGAGTGTGATGCAGGAGGAGCCAGTTCAAGGTCACCTACAGCTACAAAGAGACTTTAAGGCAAATTTGGACGATACAGGACACTGTCTCCAAACAAAGGATCTAACTGGGAGGCATCTTCTTCTCCTTTCTTCCTTTTGTTACCTCCTCTGCTTAAGCAAGCTCAGCCTGCAAAAGTTAATTGCAGCCTGATAGTGAATCCCAGAGTCTCCTTATTTATCTTTCCTAGCACATCAAGAGAAACGATGTCGGTATGTCAACACTGGGTTCAGTCACATCTGTATGTAAATCCTTGCTCTGTCACAGATTTATTTTATTTTTACTTAAGTGTATATGTATGTTTCTGTGTGTGGGTCTGTGCAAATGAGTGTAAGTGCCCGCAGAGGCCAGTAGAAGCCATCAGATACTCTAGAGCTGGAATTATAAATGGTTGGGGACAAGCAATGTATCAAAGCAGATATTAAGACTCACAACCAAGCCTTCGGCTGGGAATAATAATGAAAATAGGGGGAGTTAGTAAGACTTGGGGAGAACAAGAGCTCCACAAAGACCAAATAGATCAGGGCACAGGGGTCTTTTATGAGACAGTTTCTCCAACCAAGGACCATGTATGGATATAACCTAGAACCCCCACTCAGATGTGGCCCATGGTAGCTCAGTATCCAACTGGAGACCCTAGTAAGGGGAACAAGGACTATTTCTGTCATGAACTCAATGGCTGGCTCTTTGACCCTCCCCCCCACACGCCCGGGAGTAACAGCCTAGCTAGATCCCAGAAGAGGACATTTCAGCCAGCCCTGAAGAGACATGATAAACTAGGGTAGAATGGAAGGGGAGGAGGTCCTCCCCCATCAGTGGACTTGGAGGGGGGCAGGGAGGAGATGAGAGAGGGATGAGGAGAGTGGGAGGGAATGAGGGAGGGGGCTATGTCTGGGATACAAAGTACCTAACCTGTGATTAATATAAAAATAAATAAATTACATTAAAAAAAATAAATGGTTGGGGTCTACAAAACTTGGGCTATGGGAATTGAACTGACTTCCTTGTCAACCACACTCTTCACTGCTGAGCTGTTTCTTCAGCTCCAGCTGTGAGTCTTCCATGAGGAGGGACAATGATGCCTAGGAACTGGAACAGATTTTATTGGGAAAATAGTGGGTACTCTTCAGTAGTTTTTAGTTTTATTGTATCCCATTTACGCCGGTAAAAAGCCTCTAGGTAATTGTCAATAAAGTATTCTATTGAACCAGATACGGCAGTAGAGCTTTATCAGTCACTAGGGTTAGACTATGTCCCTTTTAAAGACTATGAACTCTTTCATTTGACTTGGTGCCTGTGGCAAGTGGAATAATGCCACACCCCAAAGTCCACACCTTAGACCCTAGAAACTGTGAATGTATGTCTTACATTGGAAATGAAACTTTGTAGTAAGATGAAACCAAAGGCGCTGGAGAGATGGCTCTGTGCTTAAGAGCATGTACTTCTCCAGCAGGGGCACAAGCTCAGTTCCCAGAATTCATTGGGTGGCTTTCAACTGCCTGTAATTCCAGCCAGGGGATCTAATTCCCTCCCTTTGCCCCACAAGCAGCTGTTTTCATATGCACCTACCTCACACAGACACACTTGCATACATGTAGTTAAAAAGAAAAATAAATCTTATTTATAAAAAGATAAAAATCAAAGATTTTGAGACTAAAGGATTATCCTAGTGAGTGCCACATAAAGACAATCATCCCCATAAGTAAAGAGTCAGAAGAATGACGGTGTGAGGAGATGGGACGCTGGGTGCAGGATTTGGAGTGATGTAGAACTGGCGTTCAAGTGATCTGGAAACCTCTAAAAGCTGGAAACTGCATGCAAACGAATTCTTCCCTAGAACTGCCAAGAAGAAACATAACCCTGCTAATGACAGGATTTTAGAGGAATGAGAGCTATTTGGGCACTTCTAACCTCAAAACCTATGAAATACTAAATTTGTATTCTTTGAAGCTACTAGGCTTGGGGTAATTTGAAGCTATAGGAAAGTAATATACTGTTATACTATATTTGGAATAGGAAATATGGGGCTTGCAAGCTATAAAGCACATGTGAGAGCTTCATGATATTCCCACTTCCAGTTCAAATTTAGTTGATCTCTCCTCATAGTATGCAAAAGCTAACATAGACAAATGTATACACCAAATCTGGTTTTATATTTTTGAACTGGAATTGAGAATTTTGCTTCCCCTATTAGTGAAATTTGCTTCATGAAACACCACTGGGAAGGAAAGATTGAAAATCCTATCTCACCAAGGAAGAAATACTGAGTGATGCAATAGTTTTAAAGTGAATGTCTCAGTGTTAGTTTTTGCCAGCTTGCCACAAACTAGAGTCAGCTGTAATGGGATTGCTTTAGTATGCATATGACTTGATAAGTTTTAGAATGTTATGAATGCTTTTCCATTCATTCTGTTGAGTAGCTTGTACTAGAACTTCCCATAGTATAATCTTTAAACACTGTGAACATGAAAATTCAAGGTGTCCCTCCAAATATAAATCCCATAGTAAGGGAAAGCAGTAAGTGAGTTAGATGAAATCCCAAACAAAGACTCAAAAAATTCTTAAAATATTTAATGAAATCAATGAGGACATAAATAATCTTAAAAATGAATTATAAGAGAATACAAATAAACAACTCAGTGAAAAAGGAAGGCAATACAAAGACTCAAAACAGGAGTTCAATAAAAACAAAGTTTTATTGAAACAATCAAATTGAAGGTTAGAAATGAAAAGCTCAGTTAATCAAGTAAAAAACTCAGTAGAGGACTCATCTATAAAATAGATCAAGTGGAAGTCAGAAGGTCAACACTGGGAGACAAAATAGATGCATTAGAATATTCAACACTAAAAGATAAAAAAAAAGCATGACCAGATGAGATCTATCTATGAAATAACATTAAAAGACCAAGTTCTCTAAATCATGGGGATAGAAGGAGGCAGGGAGTTTAAGGCTAACCACATAAACAACATTCAATAAAATCTAGCAAGATTACAGTCCAGACTCATGAGGCATTTAGATTACCAAACAGACAAGTCTAGAAAGAAACCTCCTAGATCACACTATAACACTAAAATCATTACCTTCTAAGCCTAAAGGAAAAAACAGGTTGAAAGCAACAAGAGAGAAGCACTAAGTCACAGGGAGACAAACTTTTTCCAACCACAGCACATTTCTCAACAGAAACCGGAAAAGGTAGGAGAGTATAATACAATGTATCCCAACCACTAACATACAATGGTTGCCAGCCTGTTACTTGTATCGATCGACTTGCTTTCAAGGACAAAAACAAACTAAAGGAATTCATGGCCGCTTTGTCAGTACTACAGAAGATATTTGATGGAACCCTTAAGAAAAACACACACACACACACACACACATCCATGATGCTATGGGAAAATCTAAAGTAGGCTAGAAGAGTAGGAAGCAAATGAGAAATAGGAAGATATCAAATATTACAGGGTCAACAAAATGACAGGAATTAGCACATGCCATTCAATGATAACTTTGAGTGTTAATGGACTACATTCCCTAGTCAAAATTTAGCAGATTAGACTAAAAATCAGGATCTATTCTCTTTGTTAGCTCTAAAAATGTACTTCACTATCAAAGACAAATGTAAGCTCAGGGTGAAGGGATCAAAAAAGGTTTCCCAAGGAAATGAAACTAGAAAGAAAGAGGTTGGAATGTTTGACAAAACAGACTTCAAATCAAAATTAGGCAGAAGAGACGAAGGCCCCTTCATTCTGAGAATACTACAATCTTGAATGTAGACATGCTGAACATTTGTGTTTCCAAGTTTATAAAGTGAACAGTACTGGATGTAAAAGGCACAGCTCAACACAATGCAATAATAACAGGTGACTTCCAATAATCCCTTCTTACCAACAGGTAATCTTGTCAAGAAATAATCAAAGGAATGTATGCATCGAACGACAACATGGATCAAATGAACCTGATAGCCATCTATAGAATACTGCATGCAAACACTACAGGATACCCTTCCTTCTCAGCAGCCTGTTAAAAAAATTCTCTAAAACAGATCATACAGAT
>CM053764.1:125567794-125599247 GCA_028658305.1 Pachyuromys duprasi
TGAAGGCCAGAAGACCAATAGTTCAAGGTTAGCTTGAGTTTCTTGAGGCAAACAATCTCCAAAATTAAATCAAGATGTGATAAACAACTTAAAGGAGTGGTTCTTTAAGTTTGTGACACCTTTGGGGATGAAGGACTCTTTCACAGGGGTCACCTGGGACCATCGGAAAACACAGATATTTACATTGTGATTCATAGTAGTCAAATTACAGTTATGAAGTAACAACAAAAATAATTTTATGGTTGGAGGGTCACCACCACAACATAAGAAACTGTATCAAAGGGTCACAGCATTAGGAATGTTGAGAACCACTGACTTAAGTAGCACTGTAACAAGGAATAAAATAGAAGAAATAATAAAAACCATTTTTCTAGCTAAGAATTTCCAGGCCAAGATGAATCCACTGCCAAATTACACCAGACTTTTAAAGAAGAACTAACACAAATGTTTCTTGAACTGTTCTGTAAAATAAAAAGGGAAAAGATGCTACCAAATGCATTTTTTATGGAACCAGTATCACCCTGATATAACAACCAGATAATGATAGAACAATAATAATAAAAGAAAATTTTAAGCCACTCTCCCTGATGAACATAGATGCAAAAATTGTTAATAAGATAACTTGCAAATTAAATTTAAGAACACTTCAAAAAGACATTTGCCATAATGGAGTTGACTTTGTTCAAGAGATGTAGGGATGGTTCAACATATGCAAATTAGTAAATGGATTCAAAGATGACATCATATGATCATCTCAGTACATGTAGCCAAAGCTTTTGATAAAATCCAACATACTTTCATATAAAAGCCTTGAAGTGACTAAGAGTAAAAAGAATGTATCTCAGTGTAATAAAAGCTATATATAACCAACCTGTAGCTAATACCTGGTTAGGAAACCTCAATGCATTTATACTAAAATCAGGAACGAGAGAAAGGTTTCCACTTATTAGACTCTTATTCAACATATGGAAGGTCTCATCTATACCAAAAGACAAGAGAAGGAAATAAAAAGGGTTCAAACAGGAAAGGAAGAGGTCAAAGTACTCTTATTTGAAAATGATATGATTTTATACATGATATCCTAAAGACTCCACCAGAAAACAGATTTGATAAACAATTTCAACAAAATAGAATGGTATAAAATTTGCTTGCAAAAAAATTAGCAGCCATTCTATACATCAATATCAAATATGGTGCTAAAGAATTCAGAAAAAAAACCAATCACATTCATAATTGCCTCAAAATAAAACCAAAACCCAAACCAAATTACCTTAGAATGAATGTAACCGATGCTGTAAAAGAATGCACTAATGGAAGCTTTATCAGCTCCACACTCCAAACAACTGAGGAAAGTGAGACATAACGAGAAACTTTAAAACTCTGAAGAAAGCAGTGGAGGATGGAAAGACCTTCTGTGTGTATGGACTGGAAGAATCCATGCCATGAAAATGTCTGCAATGTTAAAAATGATCTACAGATTCAGTGCAACCCCCATCAAATTTCCAATGTCATTATTCATAGAAAAAGAATATCCTATTAAAGGACAGATGATCCCAGAGAGCCAGAGCAATCCAATATAAAAGAAATATTGTGGTTATCACCATGTCTAATTTCAAGCTGTTCTGCAGGGCCACAGGAGCAAAACCACCATGCTGCTGGCACAGAACACACTCAGAGACCAATGGGACAGAGCAGAACAGACATCTAATTCTTTCCAAGATGTCAAAATGCGAATTGAAGGAAAGACAGCCTCTACAACAAACAGTGTGGGGAAAACGAAATGTCCACACATAGAAGAGTGAAACTAGAGCCTCATCTCTCACCCTGCACAGGAAGCCAACTTCAAGCGGAGCCAAACTTTTAAAGTAAGACCTGAAATTTGAAAAATGTTAAAGGGAAAAAAGTGTGAAACCATCTTAAGAATTTTGCATATATATAAGGACTTTCTGAATAAGACTCTAGTTGCTCAAAAAGTAATACTAACAATTTACAGACATGATTTCATGAAATTAAAAGACTTCTGTAAATGAAGGAAACAACCATTATAGAGACAGCCTATAGACCTGAAGAAAAATGTTTGCTGCTCCACGTCTGACAGAACACTGGTATCTAGCATGTATAAAGATTTGGAAAAACCCAAAACATCAAGAAAAAATACAACCCAATCAATAAATATCCCAATGAAATGAACAGGCATTTCTTAACAGATAAAGTTCAAATGCTCAATAAATATACAGAAAAGTTCAATCTCACTAGCAATAGAGAAATGAAAAGTAAAACAGAGATTGCATCTAACCCTAGTCAGAATTCTAGTCATTAAGAAAACAAATAACAAATTCTTAGAGAAAACAGACAAAGGAGAATATATGGCTAGCGGGAATATAAACAAATGCACCCACTATGAAAATCTGTGAAGCTGTTTCTCAAAACTTAAAAAACAGAACTATGATATGACCTAGCTATACCATGCCTGGCTATTTTCCTAAAGGCATACAAGTCAACATAGACTTGCACATCAACGTTTATTACAGCACTATTTAGAATAGCTAAATTATGGAGCCAACCTACACATCCACCAACAAAGGAATGGATAGAGAAAATGTGATATATACAGAATGGAATTATTTTCAGCCATAAAGGAGAAAGAAAATGGATTTGCAAGAAAATGGATGCAAAGGTAGACAATTATAAGGTGAGTTAAAATAGAATCAGGAAGACGTTTGTGTTTCCTAGATGTTATGTAAGTAGATAAAAACTGTATATGTACATGTGACATGAAAGCAGAAGCAAAACTGCCTAGGGGAACAAGAGAATTAATGGGTGAAAGGTGAGAAAGGAGTTGGTGGTGCGTAGGCGCTATACTGAATGCACAGTATATACCTGCAGGAAAATGACCTTCTGGCACCCAGGAGAATCAAATTTAATAATTTAAGAAGTCATTTTATGTTGGTAAGATCGAATTATTATCATTTCCTTTTATCTATTAATTGTAATCCTAGTTTTTATTTCTTTGCTCAGTGTTTTATTCTGTTGAGTGTAATAATAATGAACTGTTACTAACACTTAGTCATATGCAAGTGGGTTTTCTTTTTTTTCAATCTTTTTTTTACATTTTATTTATTTTTTAAGTATTAGTTACAGTTTATTAATTAACTTTGTATCCCAGCTGTATCCCGCTCCCTCATTCTCTCCCAATCCCACCCTCTCTCCCTCATCTCCTCCCTGCCCCTTTCCAAGTCCACTGCTAGGGGAGGACCTCCTCCCCTTCCATCTGACCTTGGTTTATCAGGTCTCATAGGCCTGCAAGTGGGTTTTCTAATGCCTTAAAAAGTATTCTAAAGTCAGATTTTTATTGTGAACTTGACAGTGATTTGCAGAACACTGTATTCATACCACTGAGAAGACTTCTAGTGAAAAACTAGTGTGTAATCAAAAGACATACAGAAGGAGCTCCAGGACCGATTCTTCTGTTTATAGTGTAAATACTCTACAACTGGATACTCTTAAATGTTCTGTAACAAGAACTGGTTTTATTAGGGGACTTGCAAAAGTCAAATCCAAACAAGCCAATAACTTGCTATTCCATCACCAAGTGCCGAGACTGCAATAAGAAATTTACAACACAGAGCTTAGTCCATTGTAATGAGACTGGTTGATTTTTCTTATTCTGTTTTCTTTTTTAAAGATTTGTTTTCTGTCATGTTTGTGTGTGTGTGTTTGTGTGTGTGTTGGGCAGGATATGTGTGTATATTAATTCAGGTGCTTGAAGTCTAGCAGAGGGCATTAGACTCCCTTGAGCTGGAGTTACAGATGACATAAAACCCTTGATGTGGGATCCAAACTCAGGTCTTGTACTGAGCTGACTCAGTTTTCAGCCCCAGTTGATATTTCTTTATCAGCTAGACCACAAGCCAGAACAGAAGAGCATAAGTAACATAGGGAATAGGATGTTGGACTATACTGATGTTCATTATTATAAATAATTGACAAATATACACACATATATTTGAAAGTAACAGTTCTAGAAAGCAAGTGTTGGCAGTGGGTGGAAATGTGTTGTCGGTTAGATCAGGTAACTCAAGCTAGCAGAGCACAGAGGTTTTAAATCACAGTCCAAAGGGTTAGGGCCATTATTGGCACTGTTTCAGTAAGAAGCTGAGGTAAATCAGCTGTACTGGAGGGCAAAGCTTTGGTAGGGTGTGATAAGCTTTGTCAATTAGTAGAACACAAGTCAGAGTCCAGAGAGCATCCCAGGCATGGTTGGCGATTGGAGTGAAGCAGGACTGAATTCAAAAGTTCACAGGGCAGAGTCAGAGCAGGCAAAGGGAAGCCCATGTGTGCTCCTCTCTCGTTACCCCTCCTCTACCTTAGGGCATCCCACAGCAGGAAGGGCCCTCACTGCTGGGTGAAGAGAAGTGGGAGAAAATCGTCCAAAGGAAATCAGAGTGCCTTTAAGAAATGGTAGACAGATGGGAGTCAGACAATATCCCATAAATGGTCATATATACATATGAAAATCAAGAAGCAAACTCAAATGATGTTTTACCATGGTTTCCTATGACTTAAGACCGTATATCCAGTTCTGAGTCTTAGAATTTTGTAGTAGGGAATATCTTGGGACTTGATATTTTCAACTTCCAATAACTGTTCACGTTGGATTGGAAAGTAGAGATTTCTAAGCAATTTATGGTCATCTATTTAGTGCTTACTGTATGGTAGGCAATATGGTATGTTATAGATTTATCTCTGCATTTAGTCTTTCTGGCATAACTATGCTACAGGTATTACTGGTCCACTTTACAGATCAACTAAGGTCAAAACTACTCAAGTAGATTGTACCAAGAAGGAATATAGAAGGAATCTCAAGAGTCATAACTCTAATAAGAGTTGCAGGAAGAAAGTAGATGGAAGTAAAGGTTCTAACTAAGAACCTTCTTGTATCAATGTTTAACTTTTGTTTAACTTATATTTGTTCAGTCAGATCTGAAAACAATACCCTAAGAGAAGCAGGCGAGAGAGTAAAGAGATATTGAGAATTTGGCAGGACCAATTGGTGAAGAGGGGAATGGAGTTAATACCAAGAATGTTATGACAGAGTACGACAGAGTATTAAGTGTATGACAGAGATTAAAGAAACAGAATTAGACAAAGAGGCTGACTTCCTTGTTTACTGTCCAAAGGACACATGAAGTTCACCTTGCCGTTGGCACCAGTGTAGCCCTACCCAGCAGAATGATTTAGTGATGGTGCATGATGAGTCTTTTATTGGACTGAGGCAGCCTTATCCATGAAGTATGGTGAAGTCGAAACTGGAGCTCCTGAAAAAACTTCCATGCAGTTGCACACTGTGTGCTGGCTGGGAGTTTAGGAAAGGTCATAGTTTTATTCAGGAAAGGAAGCTGAAGAAGTCCAGTGTCACACACTCAGCAGGCATTAGGCAGATGGGTGAGTGGCAGAGCTCAAAGTCCTCACAGCTCAGTCCAGAGCCATCAGGCTGAGCACTGCTTGATTTGTACTGATGGGAACTGATGAGACACCTAGTCTTGCTCAGATTTTGACTCATGAGTCGTTACGGGCTCCTGAGGTGACTGTAGGGGAAATATGATTCCAGAATCATAGAAAACAAAGCCGGGTGGCTGGGGTGGGGAGAAGGGAAATGGAGCAGGGATAAATTATTAAGAACATCTAGAGAAGTTAGAATTCATGTATTACCCAGAATTCAAGCTATCCTGGGAACCATTAAGAAAAAAAATGACAGCTTTAGCTAACTCTTCCATTTGTCACAAAGCAACATTCTCTGAATAGACATTCTTCCTGAAAGGCTGCCAAATTTAGGTATTCTAATGGGGGAAAAAAGCCAAACTAAATTGCCCAGCAGGAGATACAGCCGCTCATTTTGGCAAGACTTTTTTTTTTTTTTAACTTTTGTGTTGTTTACAGATTTTCTTTGTTGAAGTTTTCTCTTAAGCACATACTCTTTTCCTTGAGGCTTTAACATGGTTACTGTTTTTTATTTACAACATGTCCACCCTTTACCTTCTCTTTTATTTATAGGTGAACTATTTCTTGCATGAAATGTAATATTTTGAGAAGTGCTTTGGGACTGAATTTTGTCTTCCCTAAATTTATGTGCTCCAACTTTGAATCCTAACAAGATAGTATTTGAAGGTGGAGTCCTTGGGAGGTAACCAAATCCAGTCAAAGTCAGGTTATGGGGACTTCAAGATGAGAACGAGAGAGATTACTGTCTGTCCCTGTCTACACACAGAAGCAAGGGCATTTGAGGACACAAGGATAAGGCAACGACCCCAAAGCTTTCACAAAAAGCTCTCTCCAGAACTTTTACCTTCCTGACAGTTTGATGTTGGATTTCCCACCTCTAAAAATGTAGACAATAAACTCACAGTTTTTAAACATACGACCTGTTGTATTTTGTTGTCATAGGGCTGCCTTAGTCCATTTGCCATTGACTAACACAGCACAAATTTTGAAGAGTTTATAAAGAGAGATTGTTGTGTCTTCGTCAGGATTACTGTTGCTGTGATTAAACACCATGGCCAGAAACAATGTTGGTAGGAAAGCGCTTATTGCACTCGTGGTTCCCTGTAACGGTTCACTACATCACGCAGTGTCAAGCTGACATAAAACTAGCCAGCACCTTTGGGTTCTGGAGTTTAGGAAGTGTAAGATCAGGTGACTGAATGGCAGAGAGTGGAAGGGCCAATGGGTACATAAAGGACAGCGTGAGGAATGGACTTGCTTTATAACAGCTTGCCTTCAGAGTAACTTACCCAGTCCTGCGAGGGGACTCGCTCCTGTACAGAAGGCATTTATCTACTCTTGGGAGCTTTGCTCCCATAAGTTAAATGCATCCCACCAGGCTTCATATGCCACACTTCTGCTGAGAGGAATTAAATGTACCAATCCCTGACTTTTGGGGAGAACTTACCCAAACTATGGTGCAGCTCAAATCAAAAGAAGCTGTGAAACTGGGATTTCATTAAACAGATTTGAAGATTGTTGTTATAAGATAAAAAGTCTCATGCAAGTTTTGCGACTGTTGTATAAACTTCGTGAACCAGTGAGCTTACTGAGCTTACTTATAGAGCATGACTGATGAGTTACTTACAGGTGTGTGGGTGACTGCTCCCCAAACAGCTGCAGCACCAAAGCCTCACCCCATCATATATGATAATTTCTCCACCCCCTCTCATCCCTCCATTTAACTTACCAATATATTCTGACACCTACTGAGAACATGGGAACATGTGCAGCTTGGGCAGAATTACATACAGAAGGAAGGCGTGACTGGGATCCTAGTTGAATGTCTACTGACTTTCCCATCCCATTGTGATGTCCTCCACAAGGGGACATCAGGGCCATTCATTTAAAAAAGTTATTCTTTGAGAACTCTGATCATAGCCTCCATTGCCTACTTTCTCTTATCCCTCCTCCCTCCACTCCCTCTGGACCCCTTCTTCTCAAAAAATCCCTTTGCTACTTCCATTTTTTCCTCATGAACCACTGAGTTTAATTACGGCTTTTTGCAATGAGTACTGCTCGGAACATGGGCAACTTACTATCGCTATACCATCAAAGGGGAGTAAAAAAATGACTCCCCTTTCCCCAGTGGCCTTTCACTACACGTAACCCCTCTGCCAGGGATGGGGCCTCATGAGCCCCTCCCCCATCCATGATGGAATGTTTACAAGCTCGATCACGGGCAGGTCCCGTACAATAACCCAACTGCTCTGGGTTTATGAGTGCAATGACCAAGCTATTCCAGAGCAGAGTTTCGCAGCATTGTTCCTCAGGCACCAGCTCTTACATTACTTATGTTCCTTCTGTGATATTTCCTAAGCCTTAGACATGGTATAGAAGTGTGTAAATCTGTGTGTGTGATATAGATGTTTCATTTATGGCTAAGAAATTAATAATCACTTATTCTCAGTATGTTCACCAGTTTGCAGTCTGCATTAACTCCTCCTGACTGAAAAAGAAGCTTCTCTGACCAAGACTGAAAGTTGTACGTCTATGGGCATAAACATAAACACTTAGAGGGCAGTTTGACACCATTTCCATTTAGCAAAATGACAGTGGTTCTTTAGAGCCTTTGATGGGCTTTTGACCAGGTATACAGTGTCCAGCATGAATTCCCTTGAATCTGAAAAAAAAATCAGTGCTTATTCCCATTACAGTCATGCCACTATTGGATCAGTGAGCACATCATGCCTGGAAGCCAGTATTGTAGTATACAGAGTCCACCACTGGGGATGACCGGCAAGGATTTTCTCAGCAGCTTGCATAGCACTTTCTGGCTCTGTGAAAGGTAGTTAGAGGGCAGGAAGCTTTCTGGTTGGTACCAACATTTCTATATGTCCTGCAATCCAAGTATGTAGTATCCTTGGCAATAACATCTTACCTTGCAGTTCTGGTGAACAATCCAAAGCAGTCGAAATAGGCTGTGTTGTTTTGGGGATTTCTGGAGCCTCCCTGCTCAGCACTCATAGTGAGGAATCACACAAACTGGCTCAATCTTGTGGAATGCTTGCACATAAATGCAGTTCACAAGCAAACGACATTTGCTTGCAATATAGCAGACTGGAAAGCACAGACTGTCTGCTGCATTGAGACAGTACGCTCTGGAGAGCTTGGTTGAGATGCCTTTGATTTGGCTTTTCCTCTGTTGATATAATCTCTTTTCCTCTGTTGATATAATCTATTTTCATATTGACTTTGTTGTGTTTTTTTTCTTTCAGTTTATTGGAAGAGGCTGAAAATTTAATCCCTATTTAGATTTCTTGCTAGTTTCAATTCATGAATTTCCAAATAGCAACGTAAAATATTTCCTTAACTGTTAGAAATAAAAACATTCGCACTCACATCTAGTTTAAAATATATTTAATCAAGGTATTTGTATGTGTTTTAAAGAGTTGACATTATTTGTCGAAACAGGACTGGTGCTGCATGCCTGTAATTCCAACCATATAGGATGTTGAGGCAGGAGGATTACAAATTCAAAGTCTGCCTTGACCACAGAGAGAGTTCAGAGCTGGCCTGGGCAATTCAGTGAGACCATCTCAAAATAAAAAATTATGAGGGCTGTAGATGTCAAAGTGATAGAACATTTGCTTAACAACGAATTCAAAGCTTGTTTCTCTGAGGAAGATAGTGTACAATGATTGGTTGGGAGTGAAAGACAATGTGTTTTGTAGACTTTTTTTTTTTTTTTTTTACTTGTACTTGGTCCATGGAAGATCAGCTTTTTAGACCAGAGACTTTGTTATATGTTGTTCGAGGAGAAATGTTATTACCCAAGACTAAGCATGTATAAATCTTATCTGTCACACCTAACAGCCCCCCGCCCCCCCCATACTGTGGACTGACCTTAAGAACTCCTGAATGCTAGGTTAGTATTCTAACTTTCAAGCAAGCCCTAGTCCTCTTAGCTCCGATTTGCCATCTGCCTGTCTCATTCTCCCCAGTTGCTGGGCTTACAGGCCTGTGGTGTGGTGCCTGGCTTGACAGTTCTACTCAACACTGTGTGCCACTCATGAAGCAGTGCTTAACGAAGAATATAGTCGTCTACTCTTCCCGAGTGGCCAGGGAGGTAGATTCCAAAACCTTTAATTCCGACTCCAGCATGAGCTTTACAACCACCGACTCATGTTTAGTGAGCTTTACAACCACCGAGTCATGTTTAGTGTTCGAACTCAAGAGCTTCCCTTGAACCACTGCAATAGTATCAATGCCACCGTATGAGCTCAGGGGATGACCTGAGATCACAAACGTGAACCACAAGACAATTTTTTTTTTTTTTTGCCTAAGCATCCTGAATCCGTGGCACAGCACTTGGGGCCAGAGGGAGACGAAGAAGATGTCAACCCAGTCCTGATTTGATGGCTCCCGGAGGGCCATGCAGAAGCCGTTCAGGAAGGCCCCGGCGCCCTCGGCGAGCGACGACGCCCTGGCCGCCCCTGGTGGCTAGCAGCCTTTCTAAAGCTCTCCCACTTCTCCGCAGCTCGCTCGGCCCGCCTCCCACGGCTTCGGCCACAAGCCACCGGGGACACACAGCCGCTCGCGTCTCGCGCGCGGCCGCTGCGAAGGCGGGCTGGGGCGGGACTTCGACTTTCCAGGTCCTGCCGGCCAATGGGCGCGCGGCCTCCGTTCCGGTCGGCGAGCCGGCCAACCCGAGTCCGCCGGTGTCATCTTCGGCTCCACTCGGCTCTTTTCGCTGATGCGGGCAGCTTGGGGGCCCTGCGCCGCCGGAGAGACTGGACGCTTTCTTTTCTTTTCTTTTTTTCCCTTTTTTTTTTAAATCCCCTATTTTCTTTCTTTCTCTCTTTTTTCCCCTCCCTCCTCCTCTCATGCGTTCACTTCCGGGTCCGGTGCCGCTCCGGATGCTCGAGGCCGAAGGATGTTTGACCTCCGGATAAGCGAGGCGCCGCCGTGCATTCATTCCCGGTTGCATCGGTGGCCACAGCCGCGGCCCGGACGGCGACTCGGCTCTCGGCGGCGGCAGTAGGAGGCGCCGGCGGCGGCGCGCAGGGCCAGTCGACGCGGGCCGGTCCTCCCCTCGCTCGCGCCCACCTTCCCGGCCCTGTTCGTCTCCTGCGGCCGCCGGCGGCGGGGATGCGCCGGCGCTGACGGGCGGACGCGCGCGCCGGGCCGAGCCCGCTGCCCGCGGCCGCACCTCGGAGGTAAATTCCGGTCGGCGGAGGCCCGCGGGCGGGCGGGCGGGCCGGCGGCGCGGGCGGCGGGCGAGGCCGGGGCGGGCGGCGCGGGGGCCGCGGCCCGCGGCCGGGGAGGGGCCCGGCGGCCGCGCGGCCCCCCGGGCTCCGGGGCGGCGGGCGGCAACTTCCCTCCGTGCCCAGCCCTGCGCCGGCTCCGGACTTGGCCCGAGCCGGTCGGGGGAAGGCGGCGGCGAGCCTGCTGTGGGCTCCGGGGTCCGGCTGGCGTGTTTACCCGCCCGCGGGGGAGGCGGCACCGCGTTTGTCCGGTGCAGGGTGGTGGAGGAGATCCTGGGTGCTGCTGGGGTCGGGCATGGTTAGGCCTGTGCCCTCCCCGCTCGCTCCCGTTCGCCCACCTCCTGCTCGAGGAGGAAAAGTTAAAGGGTGAACGAGAAGTCGGAGAGGCCGCCAGCTGCTGGGGCTGCGGGCTGGGGCTGAGTGTGGGCTGCCCTGGGATGAGTACCCAGCCCCTGTGAGCATTCTGCTCAACGCGTGCTTCTTGTCAGAAGATGAAATCGAAAAAAAAAAATTACCAAAACAAACTGGTTTTGTTCTTGGAACTACTTCTTGTGATTATGCGTGACATTTGGACCCAGGTAGAGAGACCGAACTCTAAAGAGTGGAACACAACCAAAAATCTAAAATACACGTTTCTTTGAAGAACATTGGCATTTTCTGTAAGCTCAATGGGGATAAAAAATAGTCACAAAGTTGTAGAAGAATAATTAAAATTAGACGTGAGACTGGTTTTGGAAGATATGCTCCATGGCAAAAATCAAATGCTTTGTTACTTTCTGAGTTGCTTATTTTTGAGATGTGCTTATGGTGTTTTGTAATGGTTACCTAACTTTGCTTCCACTGTGATTCTGACCTAAGAGAAACTGTTAGTGTTTTGTCTTTTAGGTTTTCTAGCTGCACAAAGGTTAATATATTCATAGGCCTTGGAAGAAAGGTGTTATCAAGTGCATTGTGTGCCTTTCACATACATTCTTAATAAAATGTCTAGATAGTTTTGCTTTAAGTGAGCTTGCATTTTTGGATATGTATGCATCAGGTAAAAGGGATTCATATAGAACTAGAGGACAGAAAGGTTTTGTTGTTTACTTTCTCATTTTGGAATTTTGAGACAGGGTCTGACTTCATGGTCTGGGTTGGTTTTGAATTTTATATCCTCCTGCTGGAGACTTGAGTGTTAGAATAACCAGCCAGTATTCTACCTTGCTTTTAATACTGATATAGATGGGACTTTCTTGAGATTGTGGGCAATCTTGAGGAATGATTATTGATGATTTATTGTACTCTATGACTGTCCCCCCGTTTGTCAGTTAAAAATTAATGAATTATATAGTTATTATATAGACATTTTCATTATTAGATTTGCAAATGTTAACAATGTACAACCCAAATCTTCTTAACACAAAAGTCATTTGTTATTCTCTTCAAAATAAAGTCCTGGGACTAGAATCAAGGGATAATTTAATGAACTCAGACCTTTATCTCTTGATGTTATTAGAAAAATGGGTAGAATTATGAAGATGAACGAGACTCCGTAGCTGCCTTCAAGTGAGAAGCAGGCATGTTCACAAATAATTGCACACAAGCTTCCTGTAGGTTTTATGAGAGGTGGATGGAAGTATGGGGTTGATGTGAAAGGTACTAATTTGAAGGGAGTTATGAATGAGCATGGAGCTGTGACCCTGTGTTTGGGCCTTAAAGATATTCACAGGGGCTAGGGACAATACTTTTCTAAGTGAAGGGAGTGGGCTGAGCATGGTCATATGGCTGGGTGTTAGAGCACCTGTTGAACTGGGTGCAAAGCTGCTGTGGAAGAGGAAGCTGTAAAAATAGGTGGAGAGCTGGCCATGAAGGTTCAGAATGCCTTGTATTTAAAAATGAGTCAGTTGGAGGGTTCAAATGTATCTCTTCTGTGGTGACAAGAGGTAGACAAATAAGAATGGCATGTTAAAGGAAACAAATTACAACCCAATAGTTAGCTGGCTGTCACCCATCCTACTGGGGGAAGACAGATGTATACGGTGGAAAACTGTTTATACATGGCTTTATAATTTTTCTCTACTTACATTTGATTATGGGTGTGCCTGGCAGTCTGGTAATTGGTTTTACATGAAATAAATCAGGATTGTAAAAATGACTCAGGGAGAAATGGGAAGCTCTCCAGTTATTTCTGTGTACCCCCCAATTCATCCTGTAATCTTTTCCCTCCTGGGAACAGAACAGATCATTATTATGGTACAGTTTTTGGTTCAGTTACCCCCTTCAGAATAGAACAAGTATTGGTTTAATTACAAAGGGTATTCCCAAACAAATATACAGTTAAATAATGGGAGTGCTGAAATAATAAACATGACAAAATGCAGGCTATTGCATAACCTGTTACTGTAAATACATTTGAAGGTGATATTTGCTATGGATAAAGTGTAATGTGAAAAAATCTACATAGGAAGAAAATTAACTGTAATAGTGTGGTAAAATGAGAATAACTACAGTTATATGTAAATATTTTTTGTCTATGAGGTTTTTAGTCATCTTACGTATCAGTTGACTCTAAAAATCACTTAATAAATGAAAAGTAGTGTTAAACAATATCACTCTCATACCATCAATTTCTGGGTTCTTGTAAAATCTCAGTCATGTTACAGTGAAATTTTTTTCCCCTCTAATTTGCCCCTTGATACTAAAAAAACACTGAGATTGTAACCAAATTTGTATTATCATGAAACCTCCCCCTAAAAAACAAACAAACAAGCAAAAATTAACTACAATATCCTTATAAGTCTACTTTGGGTAAGACCACTTTGAACTCTTTGGTTAAATGATGGGACTCCAGTTTTGAGAACAGAGAAATCTAAGTGACTTTAAGTAAGCTGTTGAAATACATCTTGGGAATAACAATATATATTGTGTCTTCTTTTCCTGACTTCATAGTCAACAATATTGGTTTTTTCTTCAACTTTGATATTTTTTGTCTTTATTAAAACAGTTGGCATTTAGCAGTATTATTTGATACTGTTAGTGTTTTCTTGTGCTGACTCTTTAAGAAGAAACTTGGCACCTTTTGGACATGTCAGTTTGGGGATATGTCTTTTTTCCAGTTGTAAAGAATGTTTAGGCTTAAAAAACAGTTTCACTGACAAGCATTCCCTTTGTGTTGATCCACAAAGCTCTTGGGGTCTTCTTTTTGGAATCAAGTATGCAGTTTTTTTTGTTTTGTTTTGTTTTTGTTTTTTGTTTGTTTGTGAAATAACTCTGGAGGGCCGGTGAACTTAGAAAGTATGTAATAAGGCCCAGGGATGTAGCTCAGTGGTAGGGCACTTGCCTACAAAAATGTTGAAGGAGAGGTGTATGTAGAAATTATGTTTAGAAACTCACTATTTGACATGTTTTCCTGACTCCCTTCTCAGAGTTGAAATTTAGAGACTGCATGTATCTGTAGTTCCCTTATATTCTGGAACCTAAGGTTAGAACATACTGATTATATTCTTAGACTATAAGTTGCTATATTTTCTCCATCCACTTCCTGTCTACCACCATAGCATTCTTAACAATGAAGTTTTAATGTATTTTTGGTAGAAAGAAATACTTACGAGCCATCTTCTTTACTAATCATGTATAACCTAATAAGCTAGGGTCAGATGGAAGGGGAGGACCTAGCAGTGGACTTGGAAAGGGACAGGGAGGAGATGAGAGAGGGATGGTGGGATTGGGAGGGAATTAGGGAGGGGGCTACAGCTGGGATACAAAGTAAATAACCTGTAATTACTATAAAAAATAAAAATTATAAAAAATAAGTTTAATACATTTGTTGCTGAATCTTGTCAACATTTATTTTATAGCTTTCTGTAGTTTAAGACAAAATCCCCCAAATCAGTTTTTTTCCCCATTATCTACTTAATGCTTTCCTTCTGTTATAGTAATGTCAGACTTGCAGTTCTGTTCAAGTTTATTAGATGCATTTGGCCAATTCTGGATTGCCTAGAAGTACATTCTTTAGCTATTGGCTACATTTGGTTTGTGTGTGTGTGTGTCTGCATGTGTTTGCATGCATGTGATGGTGTATTTTTATTGGGAAGAGAGGAGATTAAGGGTTGAGGTTGATTCTGCCATTATGCTCTTCATCAAGATTCAGAAAATGGATGTAAAAGCACTGAGGTATTATGCCATATAGATCCTCATTTCAGAAAGTGCTGATACATATCAGTTGTTAGAGGGCTGATTTGGCGTGTAGAATAACCAAAGACTCTTGGGAAGACTCATTATAGGAGAATGCCTCTTAAGTGACCTCTGCTTAAACCCACTCATGTGCTTAAATGGTACTTTTTCTTCTCCCTGTAGAATTAACAGGGCAAAGCCCACGCTGCACCAGGTGGCAGCATGCTACTCTAGTTTCCTCTTGAACTTTCATTCCTACTAGTTGTCCCTATGAAGAATCCTTTGTGTTTATGCTCCACAAACCATCAGTGGCAGTTACACTAGATTTTGTAATACCATATTGCAGTAAAACCTTGTTCAGCAAATTCTGGGGTCAGAAATATGTTTGTATGAGAACCATTTGGCTGCTTTGGAAACAAGAGTGTAACAAAACCAATTACAGTTGAAATATGGAGGACAATGAAATGATTTTAATCCAGGATCTACAAAGACCCCATAATAAGGCTGCTTAAGTGTTGTGAGATGCCTTTTCACATTTAAGAAACAGAAGCTGGTAATGATAGGTAATGTACCATGGGTGTGGCTTTTGGAAGAAAATAACATGGAACTCTCACCAGTGAGCGCCTGCTTGAAGAAAGGAGCTTGGCCGTGCAATGCAGGATTGTCCTGTAAATGGACCTTGTGTTTTACCTGCAGTAAATTATTTAGGGTCTGTGGTGTTTTGTTGGTGGTGTTCTGCAGATTAAAAAAAAAATTCTCTTTAAAGCTATTTTACAACTGTTGATAAATAAACGAAGAGGGCTCTATTAAAACCTAATCTCCTAGTTATATACCCCCTTTCAAACTTACTAGTATCTCTTAATGACTTATTGTTTTGGCTTTTTCAGTTGATTTTACTCTGTAGTTTGGGTTGTCCTGAAATTTACCATGTAGCTCAGGAGGATCATGAACCTGAAATCTTCCTGTCACCTACCAAGTGCTAGGATTATAGATAGGCTTGAGCCACTCTGTCAGGGTGCATCTTCTTTTAAAGCCAGAAGGAAATCCTGGTATTCCTGACCCACCCAGGTCATTTCTCAGAGTAAATTGTTTAAATATCCAGTCCAATGATTACTGTTAGTCTCATATAGTTTGCACTACAGCTTTTGACCAGATTTTGTATGCTATTTTCAGCTTTTATAGAGCATCAACATCGGGGTAGAGCCTTATCATTTCAGTAGCTCCTCAAGTTAAGCAGGGACTGCTGGAGAGAATTGGTAGGTGAGGTTGTTCTTAGAAAGTAAAACTACCACTCCCTTGATGTGTATCAGGAATACTTGAACGTGGTGCTGAAGATTGCAATGCTGACCTGCCTAATTTATCTCAAGCTGGAAAAGAGAACTTGCAGCTGAAAACATAAGGTCCAGATTGGGAAAGATGCAGGGATATGCTACTTATGTGGGTTTCACCACGTGAGAAAGCTGCAGTGCAGCACTGGATTGGGAGGGCTGAAGGCTGAGTCTTGAGTAGTGATTTGCTGCTTTGTGGCTCTGCTGGCTGTGTTGGCTGTACTCAGTTCATCTTTAGGCTGCTGTTACAGCACACTGTAGACATGCATTGGCCGAGGAAGGTAGTGGGGCCTGCCTGTCCGTCCTCCCTTCCAAATCAAGGAAATCTTAGCACTGGCCTGATAGCTTACTTTTTCCTTCATATTTTCTTGATCAGAATTAGGTGGTGTATATATTTTATCCAGTTAGGATACTAGGTAGGGTGTATCTTTTGCCCTGTATTTACATAGTGGAGAGAGGGCATTTTGAAAATAGTATGAGAAAGAAGAATGGGTGAAATTAATATTAGAGATGTAAACAATAATAACCATTTTATCTACTTGTTTTGAGAATGAAATAAATAATGCATGTAAATGAATCTTGAACTCCATAGTGTTACACAGATGCAGTGGAGGAAAGGTTAGGAAGCTTCCATATTCCTGTCCTTTTTAAAAGTAATAATAATTATTTATTATTATTATTATTGTGGTACTGGGGATTGAACCTAGGGCCCTGTAGATGCTAAGCAAGCACCCTACTAACTGAGCTACCCCCTGCCTTCCATATTGCTATCTTAAATATGCTCATATCTGAATATTTTTCAACACTAAAATTATTAAATCAACTAACTTTGAGTGACTAAAATAGGTTATCCAAGTACTAAAATTATGTTTTTACATGCCACTCTTGAAGCTATTCTAATTTTAAATTAAAATATTGCACAATTAAGTTCATTTAATTATTTACCAAATTGCTGCCCTCTGGTCCTTGTTCAAAATACTGCCTACACCTTTGATCCAGTAGATTTCCCAAGCGGAGAGTAAGCACTCAGAGGAAATAAAAAATTGACAGACAGACTTGGAATTATGAGTCTCAATGTCAGGAGGAAAGGGTGGTTTCTTACCAAATTTGAGGACAGGAGAAATAATGGTGGTGTGGTGGGGAGGCGTAGGAGAATCACATAATTTTAAAGGTGAGTGGGTCATGGGAAGGTGGAGTGAAATATTGATGTCATGCACTTGATTAGTACAACTCTCATATCCAAATTACTAGTATCATAAACCTCTGACCAACAGGTGGGAGGCCGTAAAAGTAGTCTGCCTTGCAGAAGTGGGCTGTGACTGGACTTTAGATATTAGCCAGGCATTTCTAGGACAGGTACTATCTTCCTAGTCTTTGGAGGCTTTCAGTCAGGGTGTTTGTGGGTTTTTTTTTTTTTTGGTAACATTTTTTAATTTTTCTTCAAATAGCAGTAACAAAACATTGAGGTACACACCTGTTTGTCAGGCACTCACTGAATAATCTCAGGCTTGATCTGCTTCAGTGAAAATGCAAAGTAGGACGAGTGCACAGCTACTTAATGTATTTTCATTTTGAAGAAAATTGTATTAGACATTTTCTACCTTCATTATATGTAAAGGAAAGGCATAGATATGTACACATGAACATAAATATATTTGCTGTTTATCTCCCAAAAGAATATGTTAATGACAGTTATTTGTAAATGACCATTATTTAGAATTATTTTTACTTTTCTACTTTTAGTATTTTTCTGTATTTGAATTTTTAGTTATATCTATGTATAATTTCATCAGAGAAAATACATTTTTTTTAAGTAAAGAGACTAGATTTCTTGTGAGAGTTGTTTTCTGACAGCTTAGGTTTTTTTCACACTTAATTGTAATACCTTGAATAAATGTTCCTTAAATATATTGGTACATATACTTTAAAAAAATTTTAGAAATTGAGTACATTAAGGTTATCTTAAAGTTTTGAATTGATGGTGTGTGAGAGTGTGTGTGTATACATGTACGTGTATGTGTGTGTGAATGCATTTGCCTGTGAGTGTACTTGTGGAGGCCAGAGTTAAACTTCCTCTGTCTTTACCATATTTTTTGAGGTAATCTCTCTCTCTAGACCTGGAGCTTACTGTTTCAGCTAGCTTGGCTGACTAGGAGCCTCTGGCTCCTATGTCATGGTCCCTTCACCCCAACCCTGTGCTGGGATTACAGGGATGTGCTGCTGCAGTTTTTCATGAGTCCTGGCTATCTGAATTCATGTCCTCATATTCACACAACAAGGAATTTACTCACTGAGCCATCTCCTTAGACCCGAAGTTTTAAGTTAAAATTGGCTGTGTGATACCTTTTGGTATAAATGTATTTTATAGAAGTAATAGGTTTTTGAAATGATTGTGTTGTATATTTTTTAGCTTTGTTTTTACAAGAGTACTAGACAGTGTATTAGAATGTGATATATTTATAGTTAAAATTATGTTCAGTATTTCCTTTGTGAAAAGGGAAGTGAAAATGCTTTTTTCCTTTACACCCAGTCTGTGTCATGTTTATTTTTTGTTTCTGTGAAATACTTATTCTAGCAATGAATACTGCACTTTGATATGGCAGGTACATATGTTTGGTAATGTAATGGAGAAGAGAGAACATTCATCCTGTTCCACTAGTCTTATGTGTGCCTTACGCTGTGCAAACAGAAGCATGAGCCCTTGTAATGAAATTGTAATCGGGGATCACCTAAGCACTAATTTTCAAATGTAATTACTTGATATTAGTTGTTGAGTAGGCGGCGTTTGTTGATGCAGAGTTTTATAAAGGATTATTTTATATTTATTTATTCCTGGGATCTGAAAGCAACATTCTTGCAAATCAAGAATCTTGCAAATCTTTTAATTCAAGAAAATGGTAGATTGTTTTCTGAGCTCTTTTCTAGCATGTGAATATCAAAGTATGTTGTGGCTAAAATCTCTTTATATAATTGAGATTCTCTAAATGCTTATTGTTGCTAAGATATTAAAATGTTGCCAGTTTTAAAAGTCATTCTTTTGTTTCTGATTCATTGAAAGTTAGTTGAATGAATGGGATATATATTTTATACCTTACTAATTATTTTAATGCTGTGTTTGTAAAAGGCAGATTTTTGAAGACTGGAAAATGATTTAATGAGTTTTTGGGATAAGAGAAATAAAATACATAAAATTATTCTACATGCTTTTAAACAAACTTTGAGAAAAAGTTATTCTATATATTTTCCCCCTGTGGTAGAAGATAGAAGAAGAGTATGTATAAAATGTTGTTCTTGTAGATGTGGCTGAGAGTGCTCACACTTTGTTAATAGGTGAGTAGAGAGAAAGGATCCTGGAGAACATTCCCTACCAGTGGCTCTTAGCCCAGAATGCAGTTACCATTCTCTTAGGATGTTACCCAAGTAATTTATTTTAGAATGTGGTGATTGGGCCAGTGTTGGTATGTTTTAGAGAGAGGCTCTTCCATTTGGCTGCAGGCTCGAAAAATCCAATTTCCTCCTTTCTTTATATACACCTTTTCAGTTAAATACCAATGATTTCATGCTGTTGTTTTAATTGGGGGTGAGGTGTAAGAACAGTAGAAGAAATGCATGGGGAAAGACATGGTGGTTCATGGACTTATAGTCCCAGTACTTAGGAGGCTGATACAGGTGGATTGCTGTGAGTGTGTGGCCAACATGGACTACAAAATGAGACCCAAACAAACACACACATACACCTAGCTGTTATTCAGAGAACCAGGTTAAAAAGGTGACTTCTCAAAGCATTGGACCCAGCTTCCTTGGTGAGGCCATATTCAGTATACATTAGTAAGTTTTGGTAAGCATAGCATCAAAACTAGAACATCTAAGATATCTTGTAAAGCCTGTGAAGAAATCACAGCATCAACTAGGGAGTAACAAAAACAAATAACATCTCTAACGTTACCTTTAAAGAAGGCTTGCTAATTAAAAGTTACTCATTTTATGTTATATTGATCATATTTACAAATCATCATTGGGTTGCTGGTTTTTTTGTTTGTTTGTTTTTGAGGTAGGGTTATAGTATATAATCCAGACTCACCTCAAACATTTGAATGTCCTTTTTTAGCTGCTGAGTGCCAAAATGATAAGTTTCCTCTGAGAAAGAGGAGGAGACTGTAGTGGTCATGTAGTAGACTGCCCTTCTTTCTTCTCTTTTGTGTCACGGTTGACAAGCACCTCTGCCTTTTTCCTCAGTGGAAATAGGTTTATCTCAGAATAGTTTATTTATAGTATATTGTCTATATTGAGTATAGTTAGAAAATGTACACAGGTTAATACACTATGATAATAATAGGTCTATATAGGATTTTTAAAAAATTGATTACTTGAGGTCCTCTTTGCGTCTTGTTTGATGCTAATTCTTGACTCAGGAGTAGTTTCATAGCGTACAACACTCTTGGTCTGACAGAATGGGAACAAGACATTTTATTGAGTTCAATTACAACATACACACGCACACACATACACACACACACACACACTGCATGGTGACAAGTTTGGATTTGGCATTATTCTATAAATTGTAAGGGTTAGATTTCTAAAAACTACCCTGATATTTGAGAATTTGTGGTAAGGGCTTTAACATTGCATACATAGGATTTGGAGAACATGTTATTTGTGAACTTTACGAAATGACTTTTAGGGTTTATTTTTAGTTTAGTAAAATACCACAGTACCATAGTAAAATCAACATGCAATAAAGTCCTGTTTCACAGGACTGTAGTTATTAATAATTTCACTATACAAAGTGTTCTAAAATACTAATTTTTATTTTTGGTATGGATTGACTTGTCTTAAAAATACAAAATCTGTTCTGAGAAGTAATAGCATTCTTAAATTTTTTAATTGTGTTTGTGTATGGTGTGTGTACGTGCATGCACCTTGGCTTATGTGTGTTGTATGCATATGTGGTGTGCATGTGTGCTGTGTGTGCATGTGTTGAGCATGTGTATAGATGTCAGAGCACACTCTGGAGTTACTTCTCTCCTTCCAGCTTTTGTGTGTTCTGGAGATTCAGTCCAGGTTGCCATTCCTACAAGACAAGGTCCACTATATGTTGAGCCATTAGATGTTGCTTTGTGTGTTTATATGTGTGTGTGTGTTGGGGTGTCAACACAGGGTCGTATGCATGCTAGGCAAGCGATCTCTACCCACTGAGGTATATCCCTAGTCCCTAAACTGTTTATTTATTTATTTATTTATTTTAGGTCTCATTATAGATTGCCCACATGCTTGATTTTCTTTCTTTCTTTCTTTCTTTCTTTCTTTCTTTCTTTCTTTCTTTCTTTCTTTCTTTCTTTCTTTCTTTCTTTCTTTCTTTCTTATTTCTCTCTTTTTCTCTTTCTCTCTCTCTCTCTCTTTCTTTCTAACTGTGGTGTCTCAGACTTCTCTGCATCATTCCAGTCCCTACTAGGATGTATGCAGACTCTTATACCATCTGTCAAAAATCTCGAGACATTCTGAAAACTAAAATGGGTAACTTCAGGAACTCTGTGAAGGAGCTGTGTGGACTTGGATGGATTTGTGTATGTTCTGTAACTGAAACTACTTAATAGGAACATTTGTTTCTTATTTCCCTGGTTAGTTTCAGTAGGTGCTAGTTAATATTTTTTGCTTTCTTTCTTGTAAGCTTATGAGGACTTCATTTTAATCAGAATTAGTTTCTTTAACAGTTACTGAAGGTCCCTCTCTTCACTGCATGTCTACTTTTTCCTGCTTTCTTTAGCCTTCATACTGAGTAGCCAACCCTGGATCTTGGGCCTGCTTGGGGTCCTAGGAGCATAGTGTAGTTAGGATGCTCAGTGTGGAACCATTCAAGAAGCCTGTGCTTAGCTGAGTATTCAGGTGCTCTCTTCAGTTTTCAGGCTTATATCAAGGGAATTACTGCACATGATAACTTGATGTCAAAGCACCTGCAGGCAGCCCTCTTTTTATACATTTGACTTTGCCACAGCCCCCCTTAATGACAAAGTCAAGGGTGTGGTTGTGATGTCTCTGTTTTCGGTTCCTTGAACTTCCTTTATTTGTTTTTAAGACTGTAAATATCTTCATACCTACTTTGGCTCCATTTCCCCTTTTCTTCCTAATCCTTAATCTTCTCTGTTGACTTGCTTTTTTTTTTTTTTTTCCTTTGTACTCTTCTCATTCTCCTCAAAATAATATTCCTCAGGAAACTTAAAATTGTGGCATTCTGTATCAGATCTTTTTTTTTTTTTTTTGCCTGCTTTATCTATCTGCCTATTTATTTATTTGTTTGTTTATTTTTGCCTGCTATCAGGTAGTAGAGAACAAATCTGCATTTAATAATACAGTGTGAACTTGCTCTAGGGAATGATCTGATTTGTGAGGTATGACCCTCTCTTCCCTTTGATCCATTAGATATTTCACTTCTTGTAGTGTGTCGTGGAACTGTAAATTTCCTTACGGCTTTAAGATCATCATACTATCCTTTTATTCAGAAAAGAAACTGCTTTATAAATTAACACTACCAGATTTCTAAGAATATTGTCATTGATCATTGATTATTCTTTTAAATATTTTATGATGTATTCTGTTATTGGGAAGAAAAGCTGAGTAGCATGACTTGTGCCTTTGAGGATATCAGATTAACAAATTGGAGTATTGCAATACCAAATGAAAGAGTAAAGCATTGTTCTCTATGCTTCCTTAACTTAAATGCAGAGGGTTTTTTTTTTTTTCAGTTTCAGATGATTTGCTTCAATTGGAAAGATTTCAACATTTTTCTTATGATATTAACAATTATTCCTCTTACTTGTTTGGTTTTATTATAATCACCAGGATTGGTGATATTTAATTCTCATTCCTTATTCATTTATAGGTGAAAGTGTGAGTGAGTAAGTGAGTGAGTGTGTGTGTGTAGGTGTACACCAGAGATTGACATCTGGTGTCTTCCTTAATAGCGCTCCATCTTGTTTTTTTGAGAAAGAGTCTCTCACTCAGCCTGGGACTCAGGATTTGGCTAGAATGGATGGCCCCAGCGATCTTCCTGTCTCAGCCCCCCCCCTTCCCCCCAGTGCTAGGATCACAGGTTTGTGCTGTAGTTCCTGGTTGTAGTTCTAAGAGGGTAAGGGGGCTTAAACTTAGCATAGCAAGCACTTTACTCCCTGAGCTGTCTATCCAGCTCTGGAATACTTTTTCTTTCTTTCTTTCTTCTTCTTTTTTTTTTTTTTTTTATCAAGGTTTCTTTCACTGTGTTGCCCAGATTGGTCTAAAATTTAAGATGCTTCTACCTCAGCCTGGGGTTACAGATGTATACTGCATTGTTTAGCTTTTTATATGTGTACTGGAGATCTGAACTCAACTCTTGCTTGTGTGACTGAACCATTTCTTCAGTATGAGATGGAATACTTTCAATGAGAAAATTTTCTTCAACAAAAGGAGATTTCTAAAAAACTGTTTATAGATTAAATATTTGCAAAATTTCCTGCTTGCTAACATTTATTTGTAACCTCAAAATTCATACTCCTGGTACTGTTCTAGTGAGTCATAAACAGGAGCATACAAAGGTAAAAAAAAATGTTTGACTTAGTCAGTGTGTGCTCCCAGCTGAGGTTAAGTAAGGTGACCCAGTCTACTCTTTTGGCTTCTCACAGTGAGTCCTTTCCTTTTTCCTTTCCTGGTGTTGTTTAAAATGACCCCAGACCTACTGCTGAAGAGCTGAATGGTGTTCCTAAGGGTACAAAAACTGGTTTGTTGAGGAAATACATTTAGGTAAGTTTAGTTCAGATGCAGGTATAATATTGTAAAGTGTTTTAAAATACTAAAAAATATAAAATAAGTTTGTATATTGGTAGGGTGATTAAACTTTTGTGACCAAAGAGCCTGGACAAAACCCTAAATGTATTTTTTCTAGGAGTCTTGGTTTAGTGTTTGATTATTCTGTATTTGCACTGACCTGATAAAATATAACTATTGTGAATGAGATGTTTTTCTCTCCCATCTTCCCCAGCCTCTGCTTCTTATAATCTTCTACCCTGTCTTTCTTCCTTGGTGGTCCCTGAGCCTTTGGGGCTTGAGTAGGGGTGTGATGTATGATTTCTATTTGTGGCTGAGTGCTCTACTAACACTTATTCTCTATACTTGTGAGCTCTGTGTTTATCACTGTCTACTGCACAGAGAAACTTCCCTGATGAAGTTTGAGAGCTGTCCTAATCTATAGGCAGAAAGAAGAAATCAGGGGACAGTTTGATACTGTGTCTTTTTAGCAAGATAATAGTAATACATTCACCACTGGGGTCTGTGAGCTCTGCAGCTGTGGGTTCATAGCCACATTATGGTACTGGGCATGAATTTTCTCTTGTAGCAGGCCTTAAAAACCAATTGATTACCTTCATAACATTGTTGCTGCCATTGTACCCCTGGACGTATCTTGCTGGACTAGTTGTGATTCAGAGGGTTTTGTGGTAGATGTTCATTGGAGTGTTTGTCGCGTCAGTTCTGGAATGGAGAAGTAGCTGAGGGAGTGATAGAATATTTCCGTTTCATTTTCAAACTGTAATCAGCCAGTGGTTCTTATAGCTTACACCTCACTAACAATTCTTAAAGGGTCAGGTATGAGTCTGATCTGCAGCTCTCTGCATGTACATATAATAAATGCTTAGGGGACTAAGTATTTCATAGTTCTTCTAACTGTTCAGACATGTAGACTTCTGTAAAGCTGTATTAATAGTAAGTGTTCAGAGTCGCTTATAAGGGGCGGCTGGAGAGGTGGCTCAGTAATTAAGTTAAGAGCACTTGTTGCTCTTTCAGAGGACCCACATTTGATTTCCAGCACCCAATCAGGCAGCTCACAAACTGCCTGTAACTTTAGTTCCAGGAAATTTAACATCCTCTTCTGACCTCTGCAGACAGCTGTACATATGTGGCATACATATATGAACATGCAGATAAATAAATAAAAAACAAATTCACTTGTGAAATTGAAAATTAGGCACAGAAGACACTGTGTGGACCTATACACATGTACAACTTAGTGTATTAGTCTGCTTTCTGTTAGTATTCTTGAAGTTGGATGTCTATAAAGAAAAGAAGTTGGGCTGATGAAATGGCAAAGTACCTGTTATGCAACTGTAGAACATGAGTTCATATTCCCAAAATTCTTGGAAAAGAGCCAGGTGAGATTGTAGCATACATCCATAACCCTAATGCTGGGGAGCTGGGGGCAGCTGGATTTCTGGAACTTGCTAGCCAGCTGGTCTAGTCATTCAGTGAGTACTATTTTCTTTTCTGTTCTTCCTCCTCCTCCTCTTTTTTTTTTTTTTTTGGAGAAGGGATTTCTCTGTGCAGCCTTGGCTGTCCTGGACTCACTTTATTGACCAGGCTGGCCTTGAACTCACAGAGATCTGCCTGGCTCTGCCTCCCAGATGACTTAGATTACAGGTGTACAGCACTGTGCCTGGCTATGAATACTAGTTTCAAACAGAGAACCCATCTCAGAAAGATAAGGTGAAAAGCAATTGAGGAAGCCGGCCACAAACTGCCTCTCACAAAGTGCACATATGTGCATACACACATGCGTAAATGTACTCACACAGATACTGTATGCTCACATTTATACTTGACTCCCACCCCAATAAAAGAAGTTGGTTTAGTTCATAGTTCTAGAGATTGAAGGGCTTGGTTCTGGTGAGGAATTCATATTGAATGGCCTTATGGTTGTAGATGGAGAAATCACATTGTGAGACAGGAAACCAGAGGGCAGAAGAGGCTGTTTTATAACTTTTTTTGAGAACTGAATCACTTCTAAGGGTTCATACCAATGACCTAATGATTTTTTTCTAGGACTCTTAAAAATCAGATCATCTTTTAATATCACACCAGGGACCCAATTTTCAACATGTGACCCCTTGGAGACATGATTGAACTGTATGCATCATGTCTTCTACTTGAGAATAGTCAGACCTGGTTGACTAGAAAATTCATTTAATTAGACTTAGAAATTTTTCTCTGCTGAGGAAGTTTGGAATTTAATAAAGTTTTTCATTTAAAAATTGCCTTAGTTATACCTGATTAAAATGTACTGTGATTTGGTATTCCTGTTATTATATAGTAGCTTTAACTCTAGAAATATTTTTTATTACAACTATGTATTAGGATCAGTCTCACACACACACATGCACGCACACACATGCACACACACCATCCTGTTCACTTATAGAACTGAAGGCCTCATTAAACAAGATTTTTTGTCCAGTCATGATGATGCATGCCTTTAATTCCAGCATTCGGGAGGCAGAGACTAGTGTGTCTCTTTGAGTTTCAGGCCAGCCTAGTCTACGCAGTGAGTTCCAGGATAGTCAGCCTGTGTAGACAGACCCTGTCTCAAAACATAATAGACAGACAACAACAACAAAGAACAATATAGTTTTTCTTATTACGTATGTGTACTCCATTTTCTTTTCTGTTAAACAATGTCACCTTTAAATAGCTGCTGTTTAACAAGATCCATTAAATTAGTTTCATGAGTGACTAATGGGTCCTGATGCAAAGTTTAGAGAATATAAAAACTAGTTATCTCATTCTTTTAAATGTTTTCCTTCCTTCTTTCTCTTCTCTCCTCTCTCCTTTCTTCTTCCTCCTCTTCTCCCTCCCTCTCCTCCTCCCCCTCCTCCTCCTTCTTTTTGGTATTCTTTTTCTCCCTTCTTTTAGGTAGTAAGTTTTGAAGACTAGATAGTTGTCCATTTTCTTTATAGGAATGTACAGGGACATAATTGAAATCAAAGTTCAGAAATATTAAGTAATTTTGGATGATAGGTTTTACATTTGGGACAGATTTTTTGTAGTGTGAAATTAAGTTGATGTTCATAATTTTGACATTATAGTTAATGATTTTGCTTCAAAAATAAGTGTTTATTCTTTTCTTAGACAACTGCAGTTGGAGTAATGCCAGAAACCAGTAACTGGGACACTTGCTGCTAACAGAAGCATGTGATGTAGTGGCTAGCCATCACATCGCAAATGTCTCCACACATTTAGATTTCAGAGAGGCTTCAAGACACATATTGTAATACAATTTTTTATAGATACTGAATAAAGCATTTAATACCCCTGATTTGCCTTTTTATAATAAATACATAGTTTTTGTTTTCTATTTTTTGAGAATTTCATACATGAATATATCATTTCCATCCTTCTCTTCTCCTTCAGTACCCCCCATGTACCCTAACTTCCTTTCAAATTCAAGGCCTCTTTATTGTTATATTAATGTCCACACACACACACAAAATCTACTGTGTCCATTTATTGCTGCTTGTATAAATATATATATTGTTATTTCATGTAACAAACCTGTTGGGTAATAACACTGTCATAAGTAAGATTTGAATATAAAATTTGATATTAACCTATGTGTTTTAATTTTATTCTTCTGAAGAATTATAATATTTATTAGAGATGCATGAAATATTTTTTTCTTTTATGACAACAGTATTTTGAAAGTTAGTATAATAATACATTATTTTTAAAATCTAAAACTTATTCAAGTGTTGATTTGGTTAGCATAAGAAGCAGAACGTAACTTCACAGATATATTCACAGACTGCTTTTTTGTTTTATCTACCTGTGTCTTTAAGGAGGTCAGCCTTCTGTGTAAGGTCTTAAATGATTAAACCATGCAGAATAGAAAATCAAATTTTCTGTCTTGAAGATTTATCAGTGATCATCAAATTAGAGTATACCAGTCGCTGTATGTCTACTCACAGTCAGGTTATGCCACTGTTCTCTAAATCTAGAAGCTCTTTTATTAGTGGATGTCACTGTATCAAAATTGAAGCTGTTTATGAAAATAAGGCAATTGATTGCTCATATTTGCTCCTTCTTAAAGACAATTTGCAAAAACATTCTTTTGCCCTGTTCATCTTTTAACATGTATATTACCATTTATATACATGTAGATAACTATGTTTATTATTTGTAATTAATAGGATTTAGATTTCAGTTAAAGGGAAATGTCTGTTATAAAGATTACAATATGCATAAGCATTATAAATATTTTGTGTTGTGAAACATTGTGAACAGGGCATATTTCCGTGACATAACTAGTAGCTACCATGCCTGATCTTTGAGATATGCTTGTTAGTTATCTTTGTATCCATTGACTTTACTGTTTCTCTGAACAATTCTTAGTTTTACTCTGATTGCATCTGGGCACAGTGCAGTGCTACAGTACTACAGTTCTTTCCTTAGTGGTTTTTTTTTTTTTTTCAACTGGAATTTAATTGGACAGACTGAATCACATCTAGTCATGCTTTTTGTTTGACTACTAGAAAATGCAGAAATTTGTTTTGTGTGGGTGCTAAACTGACCAGTATGTAACATTCCGTCCTCATTTTCTTAACTTAAATATTTTTAGGCTTTTTATAGTGTATCTATTGAAATTGTTCTAGACACTTAAAAAGCATAGTTGGATTTTAAAGCACAGATGTTACTTAGTTTATTTCTGAGGTTGATGTATTTATTTTTCAGGTGAGAGGGTTGAGACTCAGGGCCTTTACATGTGCTAGGCAAGCACTGTTTATACAACAGTTTCGTGAGGAAGTGAAAATGTACCTTTTTAGTTGTTCTGTACTTTTTGAAGGTCAGGTCATCATTTGAAAACTATGGATTCTTTTGTCAGAAAAATGTTTGAGGGGTCATGGATTTCAGATTAAGAAATCCTCAGCTCTTCCCACTGTCAAATTTTGTATTATCTTTTAAGTATCTACTAAGAATATGAAGTTTTAGTACAGTTTCTCTAGCTTCTTTATACTCTTTATTCTTCACTTCATCCTCATCTATTCCTTTCCTGTGATACTTTAAATAGTAATTTTATCTCTATTTCTTATCCTTGCAAACTCAGAAATTCTTGTCCCTGTGCTTTCTTTTATTTCATTTGTGCCTCGTTAGCAACCAAACTTCTATTAATTTTGTCATAACTTTAACACGGTTAGGGTCCATATATTATTTTATTTTATTATTATTATTGTAAAATTAATTGTGAAGGTTGAAAATCAGTGACCCTAGCTTGTACTCTTTAAGACTAACTTTGGTCCTATGCAGTTTACTAGGTTTACCTTTCCCTTGTTTAGTGTTTTTTTGGTGATTCCCTTCTCTTTCCCTTCTTTTACCTTTTTCTTCTTTCCTTCTTCCCTCTGTCCCTTCCTCCCTCTTTCCTTCCCTTCCATTTTCTCTTTTCTTTTTTCTTTCCTTCCTCTCTTTCCCTTTCTCTTTTTGAGAAAGTTATGGACAGTCTATAACCTAGGCTGCCTAGAACAGTATTTCTCAAACTATGGGTCAGAACCCCTTTGCAAACATCTATCTCCAAATAGTATGATCCATTATAGTAGCAAAATTACACTTATAGTGTAGCAATGGAATAATTTTATGGTTGGGAGTCACCAGGACATGAAGAACTGGGTCACAGCATTAAAAAGGTTGAGAACCAGGCTGTGCTCAAGGTTATTCCTGTCTCAGTTTCCTGAGTACTTAATTTGTGGTTGTGAGGCATCCCATCCAGTGCTTCTTTATTTTATTTTCTTTTTTCTCTCTGCCCTTCTTATTAGTAGCCATTGTTAGCTAGAGGCATTGAACTTTGTTGTTGGTGTTGCTTTGGTTTTTTTTGCTTTTTATTCCTTTAAAAGCTGGCAGTTTTAGCCAGGCAGTGGTGGCGCACACCTTTAATCCCTGCACTCCAGAGGCAGAGGCACGTGGATAGTTGAGTTCGAAGCCAGCATCGTCTACAGAGTGAGTCCCAGGACCGCCAAGGCTACACAGAGAAACCTTGTCTTGAAAAACAAAACCAAAACAAAACACCAAAACAAAACAAAACAAAAAAATAGCAATCAACCAAAAAAAAAACAACGGTAATTTTGCTTTACATGTTAGGATTGTTCCCTAGTTTGTCTTTTTAAATTCTATTTACTGTAGTGTTACTTGGATATGTATTATGGTACTTCCATTAGCTCTGAGAAGGTCATTGTTTTTAATTTTCAGTGATTCTAAAGTTCTCTTTTGTTGATTAAATAATTACTAACCAGGAGGTTTTGATAGGGAGAGCATTTTTTTCATAGTAGATTTTATTAGCTGTCTAGTGGTTCTTGATTGTCAGTTCATGTTTGTGAGTGAGGGGATTAGCGTATGTATTCAGGTTTTCCTTAGAAAGCTTGTAGAGTCCTGTATATAAATAAACCTTAATTGACTAGAATTGTTATAAGAACTTCATTTATCAATGTATAACTGCACTAGCTCCAAGCATCATGTTAAGGTCAGGAATTACAAAGTTACATATCAGAAACAGTGTCATGCAATATTAATACTGCTTCATGGGTGCTGTCATAGAGAACGTTCTTCCACTATATAGGTCTGGCCTAGAATTTGGCAATCCTCCTTAATCTCCCAAGTGCTAGGATTACTGACATGTGCCCTAATGCCTTCTACTGGAGATTTTGTGTATGTATGTGTGTATATGTATGTATGATGTTTTTCAGTGTGTGGCTGCGGTTCCTGTGTGTAGGTCAGAGGTTCACCTTCTAGCGTTCACTCCTCGTCATTCTACCTTGTTGAAGACAGGGTCGCTTTACCTTGGCATAAACCAGGCTTATGGTCATTGTGGAGCTTCTGGAGGTTTCTGTCTCTGTGTCCATTCTCCCCATAAGGGCCTCTGCTGGGACTGCAGAAATTCAGTTTCTGTTTTTTACATAGGATCTGGGTAACCCAGACTCTGGTATAAGACTTGTGGGCTTTACAGAAGCTTTTCAGCTTCATGAGGTCCCACTTATTGATTGTTGATCTTAGAGCCTGTGCTGTTGGTGTTCTATTCAGGAAGAAGTCTCCTGTGCCAATGAGTTCTAGGGTCTTTCCCACTTTTTCCTCTAGACGGTTTAGTGTGTCTGGTTTTATGTTGAGGTCTTTGATCCACTTGGACTTTAGCTTTGTGCAAGGTGATAAATATGGATCTATTTTCATTTTTCTGCATACAGAAAGGACACTGTCATCCGAACGAAACGACCGCCAACAGATTGGGAAAGGATCATTACCAATCCCACTTCTGACAGAGGGCTAATATCCAGTATATATAAAGAACTCAAGAAGTTAAAAAGCAAGAAACCAAATAATCCAATTAAAAAATGGGGTATGGAGCTAAAAAGAGAACTGACCGTAGAGGATTATAGAATGGCAGAAAAACAC
>CM053764.1:125599747-125684760 GCA_028658305.1 Pachyuromys duprasi
GGTTTCTACAGTCAAGGACCATGTGTGGTTGTGGACTGGAACCCCCACACGGATGGGGCCCATGATAACTTGGTGTAGGGCTGAAGACCCTAGTGAGGGAAACAGGGACTGTTTCAGTCATGATCTTGATGGCTGACTCTTTGACCCTCCCCCATACAAGCCGGGGAGTGACAGACTGGCTAGATCCCAGGGGAGGACTTTGCAGCCAGCCCTGAGGAGACAGGATAAGCTGGGGTTGGATGGAAGGGAAGGAGGTCCTTCCCTGTTGGTGGACTTGGAGGGGGTGGGGAAGAAGGAGATGAGGGAGGGAGTGGGAGGGTAGGAGGGGATGGGGGAGGGGGCTACGCCTGGGATTCAAAGTACCTAACCTGTGATTGAGATAAAAATAAATAAATTAAAAAAAAAAAGACTTGTGGGCAAGTGCTTTTACTTGCTTAGCCATCTCCCTGGCTCTTTTGCCTGAGAGCCTTAGTTTTAAACTATTTTAATTTTTTAAAAAGTTTGAAAAGTAAGAATTCTAATTACAAGTTTATGAATAGTTTCTTGAATGTTGTGAACTGAGTAAGGTAAAGTAGGACATGTCTTAGTTTTTTCATGATCATTGTTGTCATATATGTTCTTTGACTATGTTACTGCCATGAATGATTTACTAGTCAATTACCCTTGCATTATTTTTATCTTTCAGAAAGTTTAGTTTGGCAAGTGGACTACTTTTAGCTGTTAAAAAGTCTGTTCATACCATGTATGTCTTTCTGTTTCTGGGATACCTCATTCTGGATGATCTTTTCTATTTCCTACCATTTGCCTGCAAATTCTATGATTTCCTTCTTTTTAATTGCTGAGTAGTATTCCATTGTGTAAATGTACCACGATTTCTGTATCCATTCCTCAGTTGAGGGACATCTAGGTTGTTTCCAGGTTCTGGCTATTAGGAATATAGCTGCTAAGAACATGGTTAGGCAAATGTCCTTGTTGTGTACTTGAGCATATTTTGGATATATGCCTAGAAGTTGTATAGCTGGATCCTGAGGTAGCACTATTCCTAATTGTTTGAGAAAGTGCCAAATTGATTTCCAAAGTGGTTGTACAAGTTTACATTCCCACCAGCAATGGAGGAGGGTTCCCCTTTTCTCCACATCCTCTCCAGCATGTGTTGTTACTTTGAGTTTTTGATCTTAGCCATTCTGCTGGGTGTAAGCTGAAATCTCAGGGTTGTTTTGATTTGCAGTTCCCTGTTGACTAAGGACGTTGAACATTTCTTTAAGTGTTTTTTCTGCCATTTGATATTCCTCTATTGAGAATTCTGTTTGGACATATAATACAGCTTAAACATACGAAAATCTGTACACTAAAGAAGCTAAACAAGAAGGAGGACCCTGGATAAGATGCTCAATCCTCATTCAGAAAGGCAAATGGGACGGAAATCAGAAAAGGGAGAAAACAGGGAACAAGACAGGAGCCTACCATAGAGGGCCTCTGAAAGACTTTACCCAGTAGGTTATCAAAGCAGATGCTGAGACTCATAGGCCAAACTTTGGGCAAAGTGCACAGACTCTTATGAAAGAAAAAGGGAGATAGAAATATCTGGAGGAGACAGTAGTTCCACAAAGAGAGCAACAGAACCAAGAAATCTGGGCCCAGGGGTCATTTCTGAGACTGACACTCCATTCATGCAGTTAACCTAGAACCCCTGCACAGATGTAGCCCATGGCAGCACAGTGTCCAAGTGGGATTCCTAATGAGGGGAGTAGGGACTGTCTCTGACATGAAATCAGAGGCTGGCTCTTTGATCACCTCCCCGTGAGGGGAGGGGGCAGCCTTATCAGGCCACAGACCAAGACAAAAGCAGCCAATCCTAATGAGACCTGATAGGCTATGGTCAGAGGGAAGGGGAGGAAGACCTCCCCTTGGACTTGGGGAGGGGCATGGGAGGAGATGAGGGAGGGAGAGTGGGACTGGGAGGGGCTGAGAGAGGGGGCTACAGCTGGGATGCAAAGTGAATAAACTGTAATTAAGAAAAATAAATTTTAAAAAGTCTGTTCATTTGTTTAGGCTTTATTTTAAGCCAATTCGCTGCTTCGACTTGCTTTTCTCCTGACTTCTCAGTTTCAGAGGTGGGTTTTGGTTCTGGGTTCTCTGCCATGGAAAGAGTGTATGCCAGTTTCCTGGCTCTGCTCTCCTTCATCATGCTGCTCTGCTTCCTGTCCTCTAGGTTCCATGTAGGATGGAAGGGTGTGAAAGAGAGGTTTACGTAAAGCTCTTACATTTAATGCTATTCTTTTACTTTCTCTTTCTATTGAGGGAGATTTCCTATGCACCTCTTACAGAGCAGTCTACAAGTATTTCTGTACACAAATATGCATACACAGGCTTTGCCAAAAAGAAGCACACTCAGTAAGACAGCATGAGGAGTGAGAAGAGTATAAACATCCATGGAACATTTTTACTTTATTCATGGGTTATTTGGATTCTTAAATTTACAATATACTTTTGGATAGCTCACTATTTCAACAAATGGAAAGCTATATATTGAAAAAATGTATATATTGAAAAAGTTATATTGTGAACTTTTTCCAAAAGAAAACAATTTTCTTCTACATAGAAAAAAAGCAGAGAAGGAATTTTTTTTAAAGTATAAAAATATTGCTGTTTATTAATTATTTAAAAGAGCTGAGTTTTAAAGTTAAGTTTTATGAAAAATATTGGAGATATGATATACTTTGAGATATGTTGCTAAATTTTTGTTGTGTGAGTGGGCATTCTTTTTAATATTTATATTTAATTGCATTTATATATTTGTATAAATATATGTGTACATGTGTGGAGGTCTGAAGACAGTTTGTGGGAGTTGGAACACTATGCCTTTATCCTCTGAGCAATCCAATCAGCCCAGCTATTTATTTTAAAATTCACGTTTTGAGGTGCAATGTGCAGGTTTTAAATTTAGTTTTATGCATTGACAAATATCTAGATGGCTGCCTATAACTCCTGTTAATAGAAATGTAGAACATATGCTTCCACCAGGAAGTTCCTCCATACTGTTTTACAGAGAACTACCCTCCATCCTAGGAAACCACTGCTCTGATTTCTGTTCCCATAGCTTAATTCTGCTGGTTCTGGGTTTCAGTGGCCAGAACTCAGTTACGCCTGATGTCTTTCTACCTACTCCTGATCATACAGTATCCTGTTATACAAATATACCAATTTGTTTATCCTTCTGTTGAGAACACTTCCACCATCTCCAGTTTTTGGTTATTATAAATAAGGCTAAAATAAAAAACAGGTGACATCTTTCTGAAAACATTGTTTTATTGATAGGTCATAGAATAAATATACGTTTTGCTTTATAAGAAACTGTTAAACTTTGCTGTGTTGTCATGCTATTTTGTACTCACACTAGCAATTAATGACAGGTCTACTTGTTTTTTGTTTGTTTGAGACAGGGTTTTCCTGTGTAGCCTTGCTGTCATGGTGCTCACTCTGTAGACCAGGCAATAGAACTCACAGAGATCCACCTGCCTCTGCCTTCTGGAGTGCTGGGATTTAAGGAATACACCACCACCTCCCAGCTGGTCTACTTGTTCTTAATTGCTGTTAGCATTGCTGTTGCTAATCTTCTAGCTTTTTTTTTCTATTTTAAAAATTACTTATTCATTTTACATCCTGATTGCAGCCTCCTCCACTCTTCCCAGTCATCCTCCCAACCACCCCCAATTACCCCCCCCCCCGCCAATCTACCCTCTTCTTCTCCTGAGAGAAGGGGGAGGTCTCCAATGGGTCCCGACCTGCTGTGCCACATTAGTTTATTGCAGAGTTAGGAGTATCCTCTTCCATTGAAGCCAGCCAAGGTTCTGTTCTCTGGTTAGGGGAAGGAGATCTGAAGGCCCTCTCTCCAGTTATTGGGGGATTCACATGAAGAGCAAGCTGTACATATGTGGGTGTCCTAGGACCAGTCCATGTATGCTCTTTGGTTGGTGGTTCAGTCTCTGTGAGCCCCCGTGGACGTAGGGCAGTTGGCCTTGTATGTCTTCTTATAGAATTGTTGGTAATCTTTTAAAGTTTTACCTTACTTAGAGTATGAAATGATACTTTTGTGGTTTTAATTTTTATTTCCATGTAAGTATGATTTTAAGCAAGATTTCATATATTTATTATTTGCCTACATTCTTTGTGGAAGGTATTTTTTTACATAAAAAGTAAAGTTTATTTAAATTCAGTATATTAGTGCATATTCATATGTATATGAAATAATTTCCCTTAGTTTTTGGTGTTTGTTTGGTTCCATTTATTAGATTTTTCTCTTTTTTTATATACCACAAGCTTACAAAGCTATTTTCCTTTATGGTTCTAATATTTGTGTTTATACTTATGATTCATTACTTACCATTCATGGCTTGAAGCACTGTTCATTTCTTTTTCAGTATAGGTGTATGGTTGTTGTAACCCATGTCACTGTTGAATTGACTTGGTATCTTAGTGAAAAATAAGCTGACCATAGGTATGGCTCTGTTTTAGACTCTGCTGTTTCATTTATCTGTTCTGTAGTTGCTCCATATTGTCTTAATTACTGTAACTCTCTATTAAGCCTTGAAATTAGGTGCTGTTTTATTTAATTTTGTTTTGTGGTTTGATATTATTTATTCTAGGCTCTATATTTCCACATCAATGTTAAGAACAGTCTTCTAAGTCTAGAAAACACATTCACTGACCTGTTGCTTGGGATTGTTTTGCAGATACTTTGAAAAGTCACAATTTTGAGGCATTCTGTTCTTCCTAACTTATTTCCTTATGTGGCCCAGTCAGGGTATTGCAGGCATGTGTCACCACAACCTAGCTTGAAACTGTCATTGCAAGGAATAGATTGTCTAGATAAAGTGGATGTTCATATAATACAGCTGCCAGACTAACCACAAAGTTCACATATATTTGATAGCTGAAATTTCTAAAGGAAATGTGTGATTACTCTTTTAAAGGTCATTAACTTTAAAAAAAATCCTTTAGACATTTTTTCTGTATGTTAGAAAATTCAATACATGTAGCTAGGCATGGTGTTATATGGCTGTAATCTTAGAACTTGGGCATCTGAGTCAGGATGATTGCAAGGTTGAGACAGCCTGTGATACATAAAAAGATCTTATCTCTAAAAGAACCATTTGTACATATCTTCTCCAGCATTTCTTAGCTTTGTGAAAGTACTTTTGTAAAGACTTAGTATGAGTGTTACATAAACATTGTTTTCCTTGAGAGATGGGAATACTATATTTTTATATATCAGTTTTGTGACTCTTGACTATATATAAAGAATAATGGTTATTTAAGTAAATGAAGATAAAATTAGAATATTCTTTTGAAAAGTCTAAAAATTAAGTATAACAACAGTAAAGAAAATACTTTAAGATTTAAAAATTTCAAAACGTTTTTCTGCTTTTAAAAAGAATATATATTGATTTCCCAGAAAATTGATTTCTCAATTTTTCTAATTGCAATAACTTTTAAATTGAAATGTCTAGGCTTATCAGTGTGTTTTATGAAACACTGGACTTTTACTCCTTTGTTATTTTAAAATAACCAAATTCCTGGTTTTTAGGTTGCATGTTTGTGGGGCATAAGGAGATGCCTTTGGTGGCAGAGTAGTTTCTGCACAAGCATGGGACATGATTTTGGATACCAAGCACTCATGTAAAGAGCTGGGCATGGTGTGTGCCTCTGTAGCACTGTCACTGGAAGGGGCACAGGCAAGGGAATCCTTAGAGCTTGCTTTCCTGCCAACCTAGCTAATCTGTGAGCACCCAGTTTATTAAGTGACACCATCTCAACAAAACTAAAAATGTGGAGAGTGATTGAGGAGGACACCTGTGGTGATTTAAATGAGAATTTCTCCCATAGGCACGTCTATTTGAACACTTGGTCCGCAGAAGCTGGTGTGTTCAGGGAGTTTACAGAGTCTTTTGGAGGTGTGGTCTTGCTGGAGGAAGTGTGTCGCTGGGACTAGGCTTACAGAGTTTATCGTAGTACTCTGCTTACAGTTTGCTTTCTCTGCTTCCTGTGTGTAGTTGAGATATGATCTCTCAACCCTGCTTGGTTGCCTGTTGCCATGCCTTCCTCACCCTGGAGGCCAAAAGAAACTCTTCTATAAGCTGATTTATGGTATTTTATCATAGTAACAAAAAGAGTCATATAAACATCTACATACATGTACCACACATGTACACACAAATACAATTTTTTTAAAAGTTAAATTTTGTTTTTGTAATGTTTGCTATTAAGGTATAGACATTAAAAGTAATGGTTGATTTAAGAGTCTTTTGTGCTTTGATGTCAGTGGACTCAACAAATAACCTAAGCTTTGTCATTCAGTTTACTAAATATATATGTTATCTGTTGACAATTTTCTCTTCTTAATATTATAGCTCTCTATCAACACCAGCTTATATCTCCAAGAAGTTAATTTTGAAGACATATTTTATTGAGAAGACAACGGAGAACAGTTGTACGAATGGGATGAACACGTGTCAGTTGAACCTGCTGAAGTTTGAATGCTAACGTTGCTCATCGGGTCCTGCTACCTAGTGATGCACCTACTCTTACAGTACTCCATTTCATCGTGCTTGTCTTGATTAAAGAATTCAAAGTGGAGTACCGAAAACTTGATATGGATAATAAAAAGAAAGACAAGGACAAATCAGATGATAGAATGGCACGGCCCAGTGGTCGATCAGGGCACAGCACTCGAGGAACTGGGTCTTCTTCATCTGGAGTTTTAATGGTTGGACCTAACTTTAGAGTTGGGAAAAAAATTGGATGTGGCAATTTTGGAGAATTACGATTAGGTAAGACTGTTTTATTCCATTAAATGAAGAACATTTTTTAAATGAACACACTTGCAAAAGTACTTTCCTGTTTTAGTTGTGAAGTTCTTTAAGTGTATAGTTAGTTGACCACTGTTGCCTAAAATTCTGGGTTATAAAGAATACAGATGTTGAAAATTTCTTATTTATTTGTACTTTGATTTGTAAGGATTTCTCAAGTATCTGAATGTCTCTTTGTTTGAGATTAACCATTCTCATTTCTTAAGAATGTGAGAAAACAAGAAAACGTAACTTCAAAGCGCCATGCAGGCACTGGAGAGGTGGCTCGTGGTCCAGAGCACTGGCTGGTCTTTCCCAGCACCCAGGGTTAATTCCCAGTATCCACATGGCAGCTCACAACCACTCGTAAATCCAGTTCAAGGGAATCCTGTGGCTTCTTCTGACCTTCTTCAGTAGCGAGCTCAAGTGTATAGTGTATATGTATACATGTATGTCTGTATGCAGGCAAAACACCCATACACATAAAAATGAGGAAATAAAATTTTACACAGGTCATAACTTCCAGTAAGTCTTTTGTTGTATAGTATGTTTTGGGGTGGTATTTAGGTTCCATTTTTGTATTTCAAAACATTTAGTAACTGGTTTAGAATCATATATATAGCTTAAAGCCAAGTTAAGATACTGTGTAAAATTAATGACATTTATATTGTTATAATTGCTTGTTTCTATGTGCTAGTCTCCCCTCTCCTTAACCTGCTGTGTCTGGGATAAGGTTTAGGATCATTTCTTTAACAAGGATCTCAGAACATCTACTCATGCTGTAGCTTGGGAAATTCTGACTGTCTATCCACTTCAGGAACCTGAAGCTCCACAGGGAGGGCACTTGCCAGATGCCACAGAGCAGTTTACTAATAGATTTAGATGTGAGATGTCAATCTTCTTTATCCTAGTGCAGTTGAGAAATTATCTCCATTGGAAAGAAACAAGGAATGATCCTTAGGTAATTAGATACGTTAGGGGTTCTCCTCATTGGACCACCAGGACTATGAATTTGAGGTGAAAAAAATGGCTTTATGGTTTTCAGTGGGTCCCACCTGCTGTTAAAAATAAAATGAGTTGTGTGTTTCTACTGAGCTTCTACAAGATAAGAGTATCATCTTGTAAAACATCCTAATTTGTAGTCTCTTCTATTTCATTTGTTTTGTATTACTAATGTACATTAAATATGAATGAATGAAAAAGCAAGCTAATAAAAGCTACTGACATTCTTTGCACATAGCTATAAAGATGATGTAGTTGGCAGATTCTTTTGCATCTAGTAGGGACTGAAATATGTGAAAGGGCAAATATTTTCAGGCTTATTTTTAAAAGATAGTTAATTTGAATTTTCTAAGCTGTTTCTTACTTGAGAGAGAAATTAGATTATTTATTTCTATCAAATTTTGAGACCATCCATTGAATTTATAACGTTGATCATATTTTGAAGGATGTTCATGAACTACTTTTTAGGTTATTATAAATCATAGATTTATGACTGTAATATAAAACACTAACTATCTACATGGGCTTTGGTTTTTTATTAGTTATCTACAAAATTTAACTATTTTTATAATATACATTGTGTGTATATGTATATATGTATGCAAAACAATGCTAGTGGGCCAACTTAACCAGAACAATATGAGACATACTGTCTCATGAGCCATATGCTGAAATTTCACTACATATTGTGGAACATTCCTTTTTTTGTATCTGTGAATAAAAGTAAAAACAATGTGCCTGCTTAATATCTCTAATCTTAGCCAATCAAATGATCATGTAGATTCAAAGTGTGTTGTATATATGTGTGTGATATCTATTTAAATATTTTATTTATATATGTATATCGTGAAAAGTCAAGTTAATATACTGTAATAGCATATCAGACTTTTTCTGCAAAGATATGATTCTACCAGAATTGAGCTTGGTGAACCAATGAGTTTATTCAGTTAATTTCAGTAGTCTAGGTGTGGTGTTACTCAACGGTAGGCATGTCCCAAAGGGAGGTGTTTCACTGAGGAACCCACTCTACCTGAGTACCAGCTTAGGAAAAATTACATTTCTGGAGCTCTCTGCCTGACTTACAGGCAGCTTGGCAGGTCAGGAGAGTGTCTTTCTTATTAGCCTCATGGATAGGACAATCTCTTCTTTAAGCAGCTATTTATTACCTCCATAAACTTAACCTTGGGGAGGGGCCTTGTGAATCTTGGATGTTTCAGCTCTCCAGGATTTAGAAGATTATTTACTTCCTAAGTTTCATGCTTCATTCCCCTCTCCAGGAGGGAGTATTTCCATTTATAACAAATAAATATATCCTCTCTATCTATACATGTCATTGTTTTATGGATATTTAAGTATTTTACATACAGGCATTCATATCCATATATATAAACATAAAGAGCTAAGTCATTTTAATTTTGTTATTTATACAAAGGGAACATTTTCTACTTTCTTTCCAGAGCCCTCCATGGTTTCTTTGTTTAAAAAAGTTATTATAAGGATTAGGTTTTTTTTTTGGTTTGGATTCTTTCTAAAATTTTTTATTAACTTTATTTTTGCTTTATGTGTTTGGGTAGTTTTCCGCAAGTATATGTGAGTGCCATGTGTGCAATACTTGCAGTGCTTGCAGAGGCTAGAAGACGGTGTCAGATCCTTTGAGCCTGGAGTTACAGATCATTGTGAGCTGCTGTGTGGGTGCTAGGAATTGAGCACATGTGCTCTGGAAGAGCAGTCAGTGTTGTTCACTGCTGGGCCATCTCTCCAGGCCTGCTTTGGATCCTTAATGTATTTCTACTAAAGTCAAATTAATAAAAACATCCTGAACATTTGATTTTTCTATACTAATTTTGTGATTATGTGTATGTGGTATTTGAGTAAGAAAGAATATGAGGTTTACCTTTTCTAGGTTAGTGCTTCTCAACAAGTGTCCTTAATTTTCCACAAAGATGCCCAGATTTAGGCTGGAAAGTTTTTGGCTTTGTAGAAAAGCTGTCTCTTTATAATGTGCCCTTATAAGTATAGGGCACATGAACTACTTTAGACTTCTTTGATACCTTGCTGTTGTAACCTTACATGCAACTCAATGATACCCCCACCCCATGCCTAGTTGCCTCAAGGAGAGACAATGCTGTCCACTGCTAGACACTGTTCTTACAGGTTATTAAATTTTCAAAAATGTGACTGAGGTTAAAAACAAATAAATGGGTAAACATTAAATTTAAATTTTATTTAAATCAGGTTGATTTGTGGTTTTTGTCTGTGTGTTGGCATTTTTACCTGCTGGTAGATGTAGTTCAAGTTTAAACAATAATTCAGAAGCCCTAGAACAATTTTTGACATATACTGAGTGACTTCAGATACTAGTCAAATCATAAGATGATATTGTATACTTAAAACATTTTTATATGTATGGTCTTTGGACAGCTTTTAAAAATATTTAAAAATCTTTAACAATCTCATGCAATATGTAATGTATTCTAATTCACCCACTTCCATCTCCTCTCCAAGTGCCTCTGGACTCTTCTTCCCAACAATTTCCCATCCTCTTTTCATGGTTCAGTTTTAGAAAGTGATCCTACTGAATTTAATTATGGCTTCCTGCCTGTGCCTGGGTGTGGAGTTATTTACTAGAGCCTGGACAACTTACTAGTGGGTACACCTTGTCCTTTATCTCACCAAATTTTAGTGATGAGGCTTCTTCTCCCCTCTGCCTTCATTTCGTGTGAGTGTCTTGTCTGTATGAGTATCTCTGCACCATGCACGTGCAGTGCCCATGGAGGCCAGATTAGGGTGTTACATACCCTAGACTGGAGTTACGGGTGGTTGTGAGCCTCTATTTGGGTGCTGAGAATTGAACCTAATTCCTTCCTCTAGAATACCTTTGGGCATCTTAAAATTTTTGTTTGTTTGGGAAGAGTCAGTTCTTAGAAAAAGAGCAATTACTAGAGACCTAGATAGGGTCAAGCCTTGGGTATGTGGATTATCCAATTCCCAGCCTTGGTACTCAGGAACACTATTCTGTGCCGTGCTCTTAGAGACCAGCCTTCTACCCAAAGGTTGTTGGGACTTTGGAGACACACCAGTCCTAATCAGTTTATTTTGCCCTGCTTCTCTCCCCAAAACTCTTAATAAAGGCCTTTGCTTAAGCACGCCTTACGTTCTTGTCTTCTGCCATCTTACCCGAACAGTGTGCTTCTCAATCTTCCTAGTGCTGCAGCCCTTTCATACAGTGCTACTTCTTAACTGTGCTCTTGCTGCTGCTATGAACCATAACGTAAGTATTTGTGTTTTCTGATGGTCTTAGGTGAGCCCTGTGAAAAGGTGATTCGACACCTAAAGGGTCATGACCCACAGATTGAGAACTGCTGCTCTGTGACATTCTGTGTAATCTCTTCAGACTTGTGAATATAACAAATTTTATTTCTGCCAAGCTTCATGTCTGTTTTTGTGGCAGTGTCTGATTGATATTACATTATAAGCAAAACAAATAAGCCCACACAACTCAGAACAAGGGTGTAATTTCTTGCTTTATGCATTATCTTAGCTAAAGTAAGATACTGTGTTCTTTGACATAATTAAGTTTTCCACTGGAGTTTCTATAGCTTCTTTTATTTTTGTTTTTCTTCTTATTCTTGTATTGTTCACAACTCCTTTTTTGATGTGTTTGAAAATTATGATATTGAAAACTTCATAGGCTTTATATCTCCATGACATAAATGATTTGGGAAAATTAACCATTTTAACGTTTACTAATTCTTTTTTTGTGCAGAAACATTCTAAAACATTTGAAAATGTAAAAATAAAGAGTAGATGGTGGGGCTGGCAAGAGAGTTTAGTGTAAGAAGGCACTTATTGCCAAGCCTGAGGAGTTTAATCCCTGATACCTTCGTAATGACAACTGAGACTCTCTATGTACTCCATGGATGCATGTCCTGCCACTTCCCCCAAATAAATAAATAAATAAATAAATAAATGTATGTTAAAAAAATTAAAAATTGACAGTGATGCTATGACAGCAGATTTAAAAATCCCCAGTACAGTAATTTTAAATTATTTTGTTTCCTTCCACCTAACACATACTCGAGGGAGAGCATCTTCAGTGTGTGTGTTAGTATCTGTAGGTTGATCTCACTAGCTGCTACTCCTTTCTAGTCAGCCAAACTGAAGAAGGAAGAAGAATCAGGCACATGCTTCTGGAAATTGGAAGTGTCCATTGGTGCAAAGTTAGTAATGTTGTAGTAAAATGGTGTGGTGCTATACAATGTTTATTATTTTTTGCCCTATGATTATCACGGTGTTATTATATAACCAGCTATCACAATCAATAAAACACAGACATGTATTAGAGTTTATAATTGCCTTATTTACCTTAGGCTGGCCAGATACTTCCACCTATGCTATTTCGATAGCCTTCCCATCTATTTCCCAGTCCCCATCTAATGCTATCTGCCTTAACTATTCTTGTCTGGGCTACCTTCCATCCATAATCTCATAAATACTTGCTTATATTTTTTATCTTGGTGTTTCTTTTTACTCCATCCTTGGAGTCCTTTCTCCTGACCCACATAGTTCCTTCTTTATGCTAACCCATGATGGCGTCCTCCTTTCTCTTCCCTTCCTGTCTGTCTGTTTGCTGTGATTCTTCTGAACTTTAGCCACGCCTAGCGCATTCTGCCCTGCACAAGTTTTAGGCTTTTTAATCAACCAATCAACAGTAATGTCTTAGGCAGGTTTACACAATAAGGATAGGTGTATTCAGGCAGTAACCAGATCTTGAGGGCCAGTAATTAGTGTTAAAATACAAACATCAGACCAACCCCAACATAGTCACTTGGCCACATTAAGCTGAAAATGCCTGGAAAATATAGTTTGTATCTGGGCATTTTTAAACTTGGGCATTCTTTATTATGGGAAGTGCAGAGTTAATATTGATAGACAGTCATCTGAAGGACATAGTTTTCCTTAATAACTCCAGTTCCCAGTGTTGGTAAAACCTCTTCACATTCAATATGGCAGAAAACTGAATTGGAAATGTCACTTGAAATAGATTAAGATATCAGTGAACTAGCGTCAGACCACTTGAAGCATTAATGGGATCTCTGTATCCCCCCCATCTCACTCATACCATGCAGACAAATACACTGCACCATTTGCTCTTGTGTATAACACATATTGATTAAAATCTAATTGTAGGACTATAGTTGTACTTCGTAGCAAGACTGTATATTGTTTAATCTTTGTTCATATTTATGACTGTAATCCTCACAGTTTAGATTGATCTCTAATATTAATAAAGATGCTTTTTAGGATTCAACTTCTTTGTATTCTTTTTTTTTTCTGTGACACAAAAAGATTAGATATATGAAATCCAGCAAAAATGTTGGTATGTTTTGATTCTGTGGGATCTATATATTATTACTTGTCTTTTGAATTTTTCATGCATATAGTTAAGAATAAAAATTATAGAAAGATAGTTATGAAGAGATTATAATATGGAGAAATATATATATATATATATATATTCCATTTAAAAACTCAATTGTGAATTAGATACCAGTTCCTTAAAACCAGGTTCTTCATTGTTAGTAACACTCTTTACTTAACGTTTCATAGATGATACCTACATTCTCATATGTGATGAGTTTAAAAATGTGTATGAAAATATTTGTAAATGGAAAACTAATTGCTTAAAAATAAAAAAAATTCTTTAAAGTTTGAGAACTATGAAGGCTTGTTTAATGAGTTTCAGAATAGAACTTGATTTGTAACACTTAGTATTTCTATTGGGTTAAATCTTTCAAATATGTTGAGTTCATGAGATCTATGTTACTCAGCATTAAAAATGAATGTTTCTCCATTTACACATTTTTATGTAATAAGAGCAGTATTGACTATTTTGTTCTATAAAGATGGCAGCACATTTGCAGCTGAAGTTAGGAGCTATATGAAAGGTTAAAGGGTAATGTGCAGAAAAATGCCATACATGAAAATTGATAAGCTGCCTACTTTGTTTTTAGTAGTCATTATAACAAGAGCCACTTTCTCCTCTTAAAAACAGTGTAAACAGTCATTCAATTTTCCGTACATTCATGAGCTAATTAAAAAAAAATTGAAATTAAGAAACAACACATGCTATTCTTTCTATTTCTTTTTGGTGTTCTTATAAAGATACATGCTAATGTGTATTTCAAATTGTCCTCCTATCTTTCTTAGCTCTTATTCTTTATAATATTCTCCTGGGGATGCAGATTCTGACCTTTGGGATTTTCTTGGTTTAAAGCCAACACAAAGATAATTGTAGTTTATTTAAATTCTTTGCATGTTAGTGATGTTAAACCTGTGTTCTCATTTGTCATTTGCATGCCTTTGCAAGGTTGGGGATTTAGCTCAGTGGTAGAGCGCTTCCCTAGCAAGCCCAAGGTCCTGGGTTCGGTCCTCAGTTCTGGAAAAGAAAAAAACAAACAACAAAAAAGACAAAATAACAGAATTACATGCTTTTGCATTTAACATAATTTTCAGTATTTAGAATTTTAAAGCATTTCATGTAACCAATATGCATGAAACTCTCTTGATACTTTCTTATCCCCGGAAGGGTCTCTATATATTGAGATGATAAGTATTTTTTTGTTTCATTTCTTCTATTTAACTCTAAATAGTTGTAATTAATTTGGTTGTAAGTTGAGATATTAATAACTTTTCTCAAAGTAGTTAATGAGTTTCTAGCTAACTATAGGTTAGTTTTCTTTCTTCCTTTCTTCTTTCTTCCCTTCCCTAAAAAAATTTATTTATTTATTTATTTATTTATTTATTTTTGGGTTTTTTTTTGAGACAGGGTTTCTCTTTATATCCTTTGCTGTCCTAGAAGTAGCTCTGTAGACCAGGCTGGCCTTGATTGGCCTGCTTCTACCTCCCAAGTGCTGGGATTAAAGGCGTGTTTACTACTGCCCAGCTTGAATAGTTTTATTTAATTAAACATAGCCCAGAATTTTTGAATATCTGATACATATATCAGATTAAATAAATGTGCCCTAATAAGATGGTATTCCATAATGATTTAAAAGGAAACGGTGGATGGGTGAGTTTTATGTTCTTATTTTATATAGGTGTTTTGGCTTCAGATGTGTTCACAGTTTACTTGAATATTGGTTATTTCCTAAGTTCTAATAACAAAGTCAGAAATTTTTTTTTATTATAATTGGATGATGCGTTTATTAGTACCAGTTTCTACTTGGAATCTAAGTGAAACATTACATCTGTTATTGAGTTTATAGTAAATTTAGCAATTTCCTCTTAAGAGTTGGAAGTAAAAGCTTTTGTTTTATTTAAATGTTTTACATATTTTTTGTTTTAAATAGTCATAAAAGCTAGTAAATTAAATTTAAAAGTATTGGCAAAATCTGACTTATTTCTTCCTTTTTCAAGGGAAAAATTTATACACAAATGAATATGTGGCGATTAAACTGGTAAGTTCATACTGATTATTCTGCAATTATTTCTTTTAATTATTGGCTTAATAATTTTTTATCTTCACATTTGTAACTTTGGTGTCCATTCGAAAGGAAGAATGCTTGCATGACTGGCCTTTTGTTCTAAAAGCCCCAACATCATCCTGTCTCTGAAGCAGATGATGTTGTATGTTTTCTATCATGAACACTCTGTCTTTACTTTGGCAGCATCACGCAAGTGAAATTTTATAGTTTGGTGGTATTTTTAATTTATAAAGATATTTTCAAGTGGATAAACATAAAATTTCTGTTTTTGATTCAATCATGTAGATAAAGCAAATGTGTCTCTAGCATTCAGGATTGTATTTGAAAACACACTTCCTGTTATCTTCTGAAGGTTTTTTTCTACTGGTGTTTTTTAAAGTTGGTAAAGCTGGTTGTTGCTTGACTTCCAGGGATTCAAAAATCCATGAGTGTTGGTTGTAGCAAGGAGTATTCCAAAGTTTCATGTGCTCAGTATGACAGATGTGAAGTAGATCTCTTTGGAAAAATTTGTATTCAGGAATTATTTTTATTCATTTATTTTATTGCTTATTCGTTCGTTCATTCATTCATTTATTCATTCATTCATTGAGACAGAGTGTCTATTTAGATCTGGCTATGTAGAACTCATTTTGTAACCTAGGCTGGCCTTGAACTCACAGATCTACCTTCTTCTGTCTCTCAAGTGCTGGGATTAAGGGCATGTGCCCCTACATGGTACTAGGAACCATTTTTATATGGCATATTTTCTTTGTGTGATTGTCAAGTTTCTCTGAGGTCTAGGCTGACTTGGTGTTCTCATTCTCCTCATCCTTGTTATCCTCATCTCTGACAGTGTGACCTGTATTATTAGGGTGATATGAGTCAGACTGTTAGAGTAATAGGCAGTGGGAGGAAATTTAAAAAAAGAAAAAGAGAGGAAGAAAGGAAGGAAAGAAGGAAATATAGAAAGAAAGCTTTTGAACTGCAGTGGAAAGTCCCTACTGCTTAAAGTGTGTTTGTGAGTGTAGGCTCGTTTTCCTTTCTTTCACTGAGATGAGGACAGGAAGTCAGTCTGTGGCCACTGAGACACATGGGACTGACAGGGCTTGGCTAGGTAAGTTTTCCCTGCTTCAAGGCCTAGTTTTTGGCTATACCATATGAAGCCTGCTTAAGTTATGTTAAGATTATTATGGCAGTTTTTAATTGGATTTGTGTTTATCAGTCATGAGAGTCAGCTTTTACAATCACCTCTTAAAAATGTCAAAATTGAGAAAATAATTTCTGCTTTTTGATGAAGTATTTTTTTTAATATTAGGGTTCCAAGTGCCCAAATTAGTATAAATACTGTTTTATTTTTAAAATATCAGTTCACTTTCCCCTTTCCAGCAGCCATCAACTGGCAATAACTCCTCAACTAGGGAGACTCCTTTATGCACCCCCTTCGTCTGTGCTGAAGTGTCGATGGCTGGTGCTTGTGTGGGCAGCCTTGTCTATTCCGAGGCCGTGAGTGCAGTGTTACGGCACTCCTCCCCGTCTTCTGACTCTTAAATTCTTTCTGTCCCTTCTTCAAGAAGGCTATATTCCTTGAGGTTGCAGGAATGGAGGGGATTATTGGGGGTGGTTGATATAGATGTCCCATTTAGGGCTGAACATTCAGTAGTCACTTATTCTCAGCACTTTGACCAGGTATGAATCACTGCATTAAATAATTTTAAAAGACAACATAGAAAGCTGATTAAAAATAGACACAGGAAGTTAATATATAGGAGTCACAGTAGAGAGACTCAGTGTACAGGAACTGTACAATATTTGAACAGGCATTCTGATTTTGCTTGAAATTGTTCTTTTTTCCTATGTTCTAACCCATTGTATGCCATTGGGGTTTGAAGTGCTGTGCCAAGAAGTGGCTGGTGCTCTGTGCTAGAGATGAAGCAGCCATCATGAACAGCTGTGTGCAGAGAGTGTATCCTGAGTGAGAGGCAGGAGCTTTGCCAGTTAATTCATCATGTGTGACCCCCTAAGTCCTGTTATTTTCAGATTTAGAACTTGTTTGCCCTATCCCTACCAGTGGTGCCTTAGTAAATACAAATCATGCCATCCTCGGCCTCTTTATGTACATTACATATAGCACTTGTATTTCAGTTTATTTGTATAATTCTCTTTTCTGCTCTTTTCTGGGGAGATGTTGGAGAGGGCATCCTTCCTTTAATCTGACTGTCTTTTTAGGCAGTTTCTTATAGTCCAGGCTGGCCTTGGGTTTGGTTATGCAGCTGAAAATGACCTTGAACTCTGGATCATCTTGCTGCCTCTTTTCAAGTGCTATGATTATTGTTGTGCACCTCCACACCCAGCCTGTTTGTCTTTTTGTTTGTAAGTACAGCATTACATACAAAAATTATTACTCATAATTTAGGGTAATTGGGAACATTTTTAGTTTTGAATTTTGAGGTAAGTTTGGCCTATAGCTATATCCTTCCTATGTTTATTGGAAGGTCAGAAATGTTACATTTGGTCCTTAATTACTATTTTCCATGTGTGTGGTTTGTTGTGTTTATTTTGTCTGAGTGCAATAGATGAGGTGTAATTTTGTTTAGAACCAGCCATAAAGATACTCACTTGAAAATATGTTTGTATATTTTTAGACGTTTCTGCATTTTGATGAAATAAAGGCACTGTGTGATATTTTGAGAACACGTGTTAGTGGCTACTTGCAGTTGCCACTTTATATAGTTGCAGCTTACAAAATGTTCACGTTTTTCTATTATTACCCCACTTCAGATTGGTGTCTTGTCTAGGTGTTTCCACTCACATAATAACCAGTTGTCCATGACTACTGAAAATGTCTTCCTTTGGTCATTTGATTTTAGCTACATGGTGGTATGGCAACGTTGTATTCTTGCTGTTGAAGTACTGGAGTTACTAAACTAAGTCAGGACTGTTTCCCTTTCTTTTTACCTGGAGGATATCAATGATTAAGTATATATTAAACTTTGGTTGTGGTTGTGTAAGTGGATATTATTTCGCATCTTAAGGTTGTGTATTTTTAGATGGTTAACCAAAATTTATGGATAATGTAGTGCTATGTGGAAGGCACTATTTTAATTACTTTATATATTAAATTTTATATTATATGCACGCATATTCCTATATCGAGATCTTGAAGAAGAGAACCATAAAAAGTTTAAGCCCTATTATACAGATGAGGAACTGCAGATTGGAAAGGTTAGTTAGCTTTCCAAATGTGACATAGCTAGTGAAGTGGGACATTGAGGGTTTAAACCCAGTATAATGTGATTTCAGTCTCTGTGCTTTTAACTGCTCTGTATTGCCCCTCAAAATTTAAGCTTAGTGTTTTCTATAAATAATCCTTAGGGCCCTAAGATTCCTGTGAATTTCATATATTTCTTTTTGGGCTTCTCATTTTTTATTCTGGTTTTGCTTGTGATCATCTCTGACCTTTCATCCAGTGTTTATTAGGCCTTTTCACCATATTGTCCAGGTCTCTAATGGTGTATAATTCCTATTTTCCCCTGTTCATGCATCTTCATAGTTTTTGTGTAAAACTTTTACTTCTGTAGTTTCTTGTTCTTTTGTTGTATTTATCTTTTGTTACATAAAACTATGTTTTAAATTTGATTAAAAATTTTGTTGTTTCTTCTGATAGTATTATGGTCAAACACTTATATATATTTTCAGATGGTATCAATTTATTGAACATTGAGCACAATGTTGATTTTTATATGGATCTAGAGATATGGAGATAACCAGTAGAATATTATAGTGTGTACAGAGTTGATACTATAGTTTAAAACATTTGGAACCATAACCTAGAGGTTGTCTTACAATTGAAATTTTTTTGTTTATTCAATTGTTTTCCTAGGAGCCCATGAAATCCAGAGCACCACAGTTGCATTTGGAATACAGATTCTATAAGCAGTTAGGATCTGGAGGTAAGTTATATGGATTTTAACTTTTATAATAGCACAGATCATAACAACAATTCGTTAGTTTTAAGAAATAGTATTTTGAATTTGGTTACAAAGTCATTTCTTTAAAAAAAATTGTTTTAATTGCGACTGAAGAGATGCTTCATTGGTAGAAAGTACTTCCCCCTCTTTTAGGGACGAGAGTTCCTACACATATATCAGGAGACAAGCATCTACCTGCAGCTCCAGCTGCAGTGTGTGCATTTTGGTGCACATGTGGAGGATAAAGGTAGACTTATTGCAGTGGCTTTTCTTTCTCCACCTTGTGCATCCTGGGATCAAAACTCAGGTTGTTAGGCTTGGAGTCAAATGGCTTTTACTGCTAAACTACCTCATTGGCCCAGGAAGAGTCATTTTATAACTCTGCTCACTGGATACCTGTCTTACTTAATAGTCCTCTAAAAAAAGAATGTGATGGTCATATGACTAGAGAACATTGTGACAAAATTAATTTAATCATCACATAGCATCCATTGTGTTAGCCTTTTCAACACTACTATTGCTATTACAATGGGTGTAAAAATTACTATATCCGCATGGTGATCCCTGGAGCCCATAGGTAACATGGCAGTCATGTGAAATGGCAAGATTATCTGGATTGTTGTTGGGGTAAGCCCTAAATGCAAATGCATGTGTCCTTACTAGAAAGGCAGAGAGATTTGACATACTCAGAAAAGGGAAAGACAGAATGCTCAGGGGGCATTGGTTGGAGTGATGTGAATGAACTAAGGAATGCCTGCAGCTCTAAAATCCTTAAAGAGGCTCATGGGTTCTTTCTTAGAGCCTGTAAAGGGAGAGATTCTGCCTTGACACAGCCTCATGAAACTGATACTGGCCTCTAAGGTGTAATACAATCAGTTCTTTTAATTTTATGACATCAGATTTGTAGTAACTTCTTAACAGTAGGTAATGCAATTTTATTTTTATATGAAGTTCCTAAATCTCAGTAGGAATAGCGATTTTGTCATTGGCAAAATATTTTCTACTTATGTGTTACATTGTCTTCACTGTTTCCAGCATGCTACTTTTGTATACTTTTCCTATTCTTCTAATTGTAATGATTTTACTTGGACAGTTCTTCTATAGTAGAGTATATTGTTTCCCCAGATTTAATAAAATAGAATTTATTTTTTTCTTTTTATTCGAGACAGAGTTTCTTTGTGTAGCCTTGGTTGTCCTGGATTCGATTTGTAGATCAAGCTGGTCTCAAACTCACAGCCATCTGCCTGCCAGTCTCCCTTAACGCTGGGATTAAAGGCATGCACCACCGCACCTGGCTAAAACAGAATTTCTTAATGTGTATTTTTATAAGTATATTTACATTCTAGTTGACAGTTCTGTCCATTTCTTCAAATGATATAGTTTGTATTGTTTCCCACTAAGAGCATATACAAATGAATATTCCTTGCAGTGTTAGTGTACTTGAAAATTTGTATTGATGAATATATTACAGATTTTTATATAGTGACCTTCCCTGTTTCTTCTGGGTAGTTTTGGTTTGAAGTCTATTTTTGTCAGAATTAGGGTAGCTTCATACCTGCTTGCTTCTTTGATCCATCTGCTTAGAATATCTTTCCCCATCTTTTACCCTGAGCTAATGACAGGTGTTTCTTGGAGGCAGCAGAAAAATGGATCATTTCTTTTTCTTTTAATACAGTCTGTTAGACTGTGTCTTTTTCTTGGAAAATCGAGAGTTAGGTATTAATAGTAGTGTTTTTAAATTCTTGTTATTTTGTTGTGGTAGTGTAGGTTTTTTTCTACCCTCCTCTTAATTAACTGCTCTGGAATTACTGGTTTTTGTGTCCTGTTGGGTGTAGTTAACGTCTTCAGACTGAAGTGCCTTTTATGGAGCTGGATTAGTGGGCAGAATTGCTTAAATTTGTTTGAATTGAGAAATGTCTTTTTTTTTTCCCCTCCCCTGTTGATTGGTATTGATAGTTTTCCTGAATATTGTAGTCTGGGCTGATATGTGTGGTCTTTCAGAACTTATAGGACATCAGTTTCAGGCTCATCTGGCTTTCAGAGTCTGCATTGAAAGGTCAGGTGTTATTCTCATGGGCCTGTCTTTACATGTGACCTTGTTTTTTTTCTATTGCAATTTTTAATGGGTTTTCTTTATTTTGTACATTTAGTGATTTGATTATTAGATGTTGTGGGGAGTTTCATTTCTGGTCATGTATTTGGTGTTCTGTATGCTTCTTGTACTCTTGATAGGCATCCCATTCTTTAGGTTGAAATTTTGTTAAAGATTTTGTTAAAAGATATTTTCTGTGCCTTGAACCTGGTTTCTCTTTTTCCTCATTTTTCTCTACCTATTACATTATTATAGGTTTAGTCTTTTCATAGTTAGATTTCTTGGATATTGTATGCCTTTTTTTCCTCCTTTCTTCTTTCCTTCTTTTCTTCCTTCCTTCTCTTCTTCCCTCTCTCCCCCTCCCTCCTTCCTTCCTTCTACCTTCGTTCCTCCCTCTCTCATTCTGTCTGTCTGTGTCTTTCTCTCTTTCTGATTTAACATATTCTTTGACCAAGCTATCCAATTTTCTACCTGTTTTCAAGATCTGAAATCCTCTCTTCCATGTCTCTTAATTGCTTGATGAGGCTTGCCTCTGAGGTTTTTGTTTACTTTCCTAAATTTTTCATTTCCAATTTTATTTCAGTTGGTGTTTTCTCCAGTGATTCTATTTTTTTTGTCAAATTCTACTGTTATATGTTGAATTGTTTTCATTATTCCATTCATTTCTTTGTGTTTTCATGGTCTTCATTAAGGCATTTATTCATATCCTCTTTAATATTGTTGAACATATTTTTTCTCTTTCTATTGGATATTTTCTAGTTCCTTTAAGCTTACCATTACTTGAATGAGGCTATTGTTTTCACATCTGTATTCTTGTACATGGAGTGCTCTTTTTCTTAGTGAATGCTCTAGTGACGCCCCAGGTAAATGCACCTGCTTTGTAGTGCATTTCTTGCCATCAGTTGGCTCTTCTCTAGAAAAGGGGCTATGTTTTATCATGATATCAATCTGTAGCTTTCAATATTTTCAATATTCATATGGGAAACATTGTTTCTCAAGTGAGTGACTTGGCTTTTTGAGTTTCTTTGAATTATGTAGATCTAAACGGTAATTTGGTGATAGCAACAGTGGCTGTTAATAAAATTATAACATCATAGTTTTGTCTTTTAAAAAGTTAGAAAAGCCTCATTTACTTATTTCTGCTTCTTCCTCTGCCTTCTTGATCTATGCCTTGTGAAAGAGTCAAGGCTTTTCTTCCTTTGCATGTTTCCTTATAAAAGTTTGGGGCCAATTATAACTGGACTGTCTTTGGACCACCAGTTCACAAATATTGACACAGAAACTTTTTATTAATTTGTAAAAGCTTGGCATTAGTTTAAGCTTGTTCCTCAACTAGCTTCTAAATTATCCTGTTTGTATTAATCTACATTCCTCCATGTGGCTTGTTCCCTTTCCGCAGTCTCTCAATCCTGGCACCCTGTTTCTTCCTCCATGTCCCGCTGGTGAATCTTTTTGCCTGATTCTGTCTCAGTTCTTATCTCTGCTGGAAGTCATGACTCCCTTTCCTGCCTTTGCTATTGGCTGTTCAGCTCTCTATTAAACTAATCAGAAGGTGTTGGAAGGAGTGTTTATAAGATATGATGCAGTCAAAAAAATAACAATACCAAAGTCCAGCTTGTAAATCAGATCTTTGCTGTTACAGAAATCAACATTTGAATAATACAAAGACAATCTACATAGTGCACAAAAAGATCACTCCAACATTTCCATCTGGTTATCAATACTTCCTCTTGTACTATCTTTTAAAAACTATTTAGCTCTATTATGAAATGAATGTGAAAGATTTTATAACGTGTGGACATTTTAATTATACTTTTTGAGAAGAATTTTGGTTATTGTCTAAGCCCTGTAAACATCATTGATATCTAAAATTCATCTTTTTCACAGTTTCTTGATCATGCTTTTAAGAGTTATCATTTAACAAATTCAAGAAATTATTCAGGTACATAAAACATGCCTATGATCTTACCATTCAGAAGTCTGAGGCATGAGAATCATGAGTTTGAAGTCATTCTGGATACCGTATGAGACCTTGTAAAACAAGAAGAAGAAATTTAAGAAAGTATGCTTTCTCTCCTCTCTTACATACTGTGTTGTACGTACAGGACTTACAGTACTAAGTTTCTTAAGGTGGCACATCCCTGACATTTTGGGCTGAGGGACCTTTTTAGTGCCAAGACTGTTGGGCACCACATCCCAGACATTTAAGACTGATAGTCCTTTTATGTCTTTAAGATTTTTGAGGATCTCAGAGGCCTTTTGTTGTGGATTGGAATAGCTAATGTATCCCATAACAGAAATTCAAGTAAATATTTAAAAGTTCCCAATTTGGCATTTAAAATAATAATCCAAACATTTAAAAAATCAGATTGAATTTTATTTTTCATCATAAATGAGTGAGAAGATTGTCACTGCTTTAAGTGTTTTGCAAATGTTTTAAATCTCCAGTTTAATAGAAAATAGACAGCTTCTCATATCTTTAGTTTATCATGATAGCACATGTCCAGGAAAGCTTACTATTAATTCAGGGTAGGATCTTCCCTATTGTGTAAGCTTTCCTATAATCTGATAGGTATTCTCCTCTGATGAAATGAGCCAATTCAAACCAAATTAAAATATAGAAAGGCAGGTTTATGGGGGGCAGCTTTCATGCTGGTTCACTGATCTCATGGGAGGAGGTCAGGGAAGTGGTATGCAGATGGGGTGACAGAAAAAGTAGGGGCCCAGAGTGTGAAAGCATATGCAGAGAGGTAATAAGAGAGACACACAGAGAGAGGTAAGGGGGACCGAAATATCTAGATTATATAGTGAAGAGCCTCTGGGAGAGAGGAAGCCCAGCCTCTGGGCAGGAAAGTTCAGGGTATTGGTTTGGGTATGCCAGCCATGCCCTGTAATGTATAGGGGCTGAGGGATGCTGGGAGAACTAGGCCAGGAGGCTAGGTCTGCTTTGGTTAAGTAATAGACCACTCAGCCACTTGTTTCAGGTCTGAAACCCAACATAGTCTATGCAAATATAAGTTCAGTAGATGAGGGTGTAGAGTCATAGTAAAATACTCTTTATATGATGCACAGTGACACAGCTTCAATACAGGTGTAACTGGGCTACCATGTGAACATTAGGGGTTGAGTTTAGGGAAGGTTTAATCAGAAATGTTTAGTGTACTTCTGGAAAATACAAATTTACTGTTAAAGTATTTAAAACTAGAAAAATATTTAAATATTGTGTATTGGCTTTCTAGGGAAAAGGCTTAGTATTTAAAATGATGAAATTATTAAGTAACTTTTTCTTTTTTTTTCTAGATGGTATACCTCAAGTTTACTATTTTGGCCCTTGTGGTAAATACAATGCTATGGTGCTGGAACTGCTGGGACCTAGTTTGGAAGATTTGTTTGACCTCTGTGATAGAACGTTTTCTCTTAAAACAGTTCTCATGATAGCTATACAACTGGTAAGTCAAGCACAGTATTGGAAGTTGCTTGAGCAACTATGTAGTTCTTTGGTTACAAGTTCCCTCCCTCTCTTTCTTCTCCTCTCCTTCCCTCTCTTGTTCCATTCCTTAGTTTCTCTATCTATATTTCTTAATTTTTTCGAGAGAGTCTCAGTGTAACCAAGGTTGGTCTCTAACACCTCATGTAGTATATGTTGGTCTTAAACTACTGATCCTCTTGCCTCTACCTCCTGACTACTGGTGTTACGGGTGTTCACCATCATGCTTGGTTTTCATAAATTTAAGTTAAAAATTCCATTATGCTTTTTGACTTTTTCATGTGGCACATTTGACCTATATAATAGAAATTGCTTTTGGTATACTTCAATATTTGGTATACTTCAATATTTAAATTTCAGGGAACCTAGGAGAAAACAATTGAGATGATTTTTAGAGTTCTGACATAAATGCCAATACAAATATGGTGCAGAAATTTGAAATTGCTTTTATTGACTTTATCATTAATTCTGCTTCTACAGATTTATATTGGAAATATTTAGATTACTTACAGTCTTACGTACAGGACTAGAGAAAATTGTATAATAATGAGAAACACCCTATCGTGTGGAGCTGATAGGATGAATTGGATTAATTATAAATAGTTTGAAGTAATACACAGCTGCATTAAATTTTTTCTGACCTTGAAGGTGCTTATAAGATATGGTTAATTAAGGCATGGGTCATGGGAATGTGAGCTTCAGTTTGTAAATAAACAGACTAAAATGACCAGTGTGACTGTATGTTGACATGGCATTTTTAACCAGGATGGCAACATTATGTCTCATGTTCTCTTTAGTTATGGTATGGTAAACATTGAGAATCTGAAAAATAGTATAATTATACCATATAATTATTATAGTTGGAATTAAATTTTTTTTTCCATTTTCAAGATTTTAAAATGTTTAACACCTAGGGAAAAATCTATTTTGGGGAAAAAATACTGAAGGATGTTAATTTTTGGATGTAAATTTTTTAACAGGTGAAATTACATTTTTGTGTTATTTTATTTTAAAAATTGTCTTATTCTTGAAGTGAGGAAGAATAATGTTAACTTTATGAGTGTTTCTTTAGTTTTGAATTTGAGATTTTTATTTTTAATTCTTAAGGTTTTTTTCATCTTTATAATCTGTCATCCTCTGAAAATGGTGATTAAGTTTGATGTGTTGATAGGAAATGGATTTTCTAATATTCAGACGCTTTTATTTATCTGTGACCGTAACAGCAAAGACAAACATTTTAAGTAATGAATGGATGTATGTTCTTTGAGGCACTGAAGACTGACATCATGTTAACTTTAAAGGATTGAAACAAATTCTAATTGTTTTCTTTATTATGTTATTTTTATTGTGAAAATTCTGTCTTGGTTTTATCACGATCTTGTTTGCCAGTGAAAAATCTAAAATAAAAATTCTTTTTTTCTTTTCCCACTAAGATTTCTCGCATGGAGTATGTCCACTCAAAGAACTTGATATACAGAGATGTGAAGCCAGAGAACTTCTTAATAGGTCGGCCAGGAAACAAAGCCCAGCAAGTCATTCATATCATAGATTTTGGTTTGGCAAAGGAATATATTGATCCAGAAACAAAGAAACATATACCATACAGGGAACACAAAAGCCTTACAGGAACAGCCAGATACATGAGCATAAACACCCATCTAGGAAAAGGTATGTGAACATGTTATAAGTGTGGATGCTTGGATTCTGCAGCTGTGTTAATAGTGTTAAGTATTTTTTGCTACTGTGATTCAGTGTTTGCAAAATAAAACAAAATTATTGTAATTTTCATACACCATATACCTACCGTTTTCTTTGATTTATATTTTGGTAATACTGTGAAAATAAGATCCTGCATAGGGTAAATCTTTTCTTTGATAACTTGGAATGTCCAACCTAGATACAGTTGAGGGATTCATTTGAGTATTTTTAATAAATAATATGTGGTAATGTCCCATTTTAACTGAATTCAGTGCATGTGAGTATTTGTTATTGAGATTGTATCTCTCTTATATAGCGAGCCAGGTTACTAGCAATCTGACTAATTGGTTATGAGGCTAAAAACATTGAGTGTAAGGGCAGGCAGAACTGGCTTCTAATGCTGGCTAGAGTATTTTTCCTAGCAGTATGACTCTGGACAAGTTATTAACTTTAAAAATATTTTTTCTATGTGTATAAAGAGTAAAAAATAAAATCATACAATTTTTTAAAAGATTTTTTAAAGATCATTATTCAGGATCTCATTGGGACAATGTATTATTTGTTGCATAACTTTCTTTTCTTCTTTTTAAAATTGGGACCACTTCCTCTCCTTTAGGTCTTAATCTTAATAATTTTTAGGAGCAAAGGCAATTTTTTAGAATGTTTATCAGTTTGGGTCTTTTTTCATAATTAGATATTGGTATGCATGTTAAATGCTTGTCATGAGAAAGCAAAAAAGTCTTCTGTTCTCGTGGCAGGAGTCAGTTGGTGTAATTAGTTCCAGCTGGATCTTGTCACTTAATTAGAGGATGCCTGCTGAGTTTCTCCAGCAAAGTATATGTTCCCTTGGTAACTAAAAGTATGTCGTAGGTAGATCTTTGAAATTATGTAAACATGTTATTCTTTAAGTTTCTTTTGAGGTAAGGTCTAGCTTCATAGTTTAGACTGCCCTGGAGCTTGAACTCTGCTTTGCTTGGCCTTTCACATTTTGAAATTGCAGGCATGTGCCCCCGGGAAAGGCTCTTTAATAAAATTTTACCTAGTAGATTTAACACCTATTGATTTTTCTCTCTGTTGTTCCTTATGTATTTATTAGCTGATATGATAAACTTTTTATCCAGTTATTGACTTATATCTGTACAGACTATAAGGGTTTTTTTGTTTGTTAATTTTTTTTTTTCCTGAGACCGTGTAGCAAGCCCTGGCTGTCCTGGCTTTGTAGACCAGGCTGGCCTTGAACTCACAGAGATCAACCTGCTGTGCCTCCCGAGTGCTGGGATTAAAGGCATGCGTTACTGTGCCTGGCTATGTTTTCATTTATTGAATTATTTAATAAATAAATTACTACCATTGTTTATTTTGATGCCCAGAGGGTCTCACCTTTGGCCACTTATTGCTCCTTCAAAGCTGGCTTCTCCTGACAATGTTCATAGCGTTCTTTGAGCACTTTCAGCGTTTGTAGTTTCTGTCTTTCAGGCATGTAGTCAGTCGTGCCCATTAGCTACCCTGGCTTTCTTTATTTGATAGTGATAGTATTGAAAGATCAGGCCCCTGGCTATGCTTCTTGCTGTAGCAAGAAATAGGGTCTGGGAAATATGTTAAGGGTATGTATACATACACACAGAGAGAAGTAGCCTAAACATGTGCACACATACTAATACATTCCAAGGAAAGCTTCAAAGTAATACTGGTACTTCTGAGTTTTGAGTCTGTTTATTACAAAGTAGTACTCCTCTATATTTGTTTCCCTTTTTATCGTCTTTTGTTAACACTGAAAAACGTGCATATCACTACTTACTTACTCAGCTTTTGAAAGGTAGGCTACTCAGAAAATAACTTAAAAATTAATAAATGACACTTTTGTGAAACAAGCTTCCTACACACAATAGTTTAATTATTATCTGAGTTTTTTAAAAAATTGAAACAAATACTATATTGGAAAAGGCAGAAATATTTAGGTGTATAATATATCAATGAAGAGCCATACCACATAACTTTCACACCACATAACTTGAAGGTCTGTCTGTTTTATGTTTCTTCTAGAAGACTTATGAATTTGATTTCTTATATCTGTGACATACCTAGAATTAGTTTTTTTTTTTTTTATGATGCGAGATAGGGGTTGAGGTTTTATTTATGTTATATTCCTTCACACCGAATTGCATTTGTCTTTTAAAACTTGTTTTTCCATTGTGTTTGCAGGAAGTTATTTTTAAACCATGCTTTGTGCTTGTATCAGAGGAAGTACATACTTAACTTTCTGCTTTTAGATTCTGTTCCTAGCATCTTAATCACAAGAAATAGGCAGGAATGTAAAACAACCATATGTCAGTCATCATTTGCTCAAAAGCCTTAAAGTATAAAATCAAATCTCCACATCTGCGCCAACTTCCAGCTTCTAGTCTTCTGATCTCCAACAGTTTTTCTCAGACTTACTGCAGACTGTCTCTTTTCTGTTGCTCAGTTCTGAATTAAATAGCCTTTGGTATTGTTGCTGATTGCTGGCCGAATACCAGGCTCATGGTGCTTTCTCTTGTATACCTCTGAAATGTTTGAAAAAAAATGTGATCTGCCTTTACGTACAGTTTCAGACATAAAATGAGAAAAGACAAGTTTTAAAGATAATATTTTTGATGAATCCTTTCTATAGCAAACTCTCCTGACAGGTTTAAAACACAATTGAGTAGACGGTGCCTTCTTTTAAAGCCAGTCACACCCATATGTGCATTGTCTATGAGAAATTTTCATTTCATGGGTGTTGTTACAGACTATTTCAATATAATGAACAAAGTTTCACAACTATTTACTTGTAAGACATGAGGTCACAGCTTCCTTATGGGCTAATATTTTTTGTGTGAACAATGGTATATGTAGCAGCTTTCTATTTGTAGAAAAGGCAAAGTGAGTTATTTATCATTGTGGGAAAGGCCTTCAGAGTTTAGGGAAGTGGCATTTAACTGTTGCAGGATTCTACAAACAACAAAAGCTCTAAGATTTACTTTTCAAAGACTTACTCATCAAGTCTAATGCAGATGGATAATATTGATAGACCACATGAATTCCCAGTGTGAAATAATAAGAGTGGGCTCAGTAGTATGTGTTTGGGTGCATCCTTTACATTCTTTGAGTTTGTGATGCCTGTGGACATGGGTATCTCAAGTTTGTTAAATTTAAAGTACATGACTTGGTGAAGAATGGGGAAGCCATAAAAAAAAAAAAGAGAGAGAGAGAACAGAAAAAAATGTGATTTTTTTGCTTTATGTGTCTGACTGAAGCATTCACAGCTTTGCCTCATTCTGAACAATGCCTCTTCCTTCCTTGCCCCTCCTTCTTTTTTCCCTTTCCACTCTGTTCTTTCCTTCCATCTTCTTTTTTTTCTTTCCTTTGTTTTTGCAGTGCTAGAAGGTCAAACTCAGGACCTTACATCTACTAGGCAAGCATTGAACTGATGAACTATATATATATATACCCAGACCTTTGGTGATTGCTTTTAAGGCACCAGTAATTAATTCATTTACTTGCATTTCTTTATTTTCATAAAAATTCAAAATAGAGAATTGGTTACTGGACCATTATTTAAACTTAACACAGTATCAGATTTAATCATTAAAAGATGTTTCCAGTATATTATAGATGAGTAGTGTAAAAATCACATTGCGTAGTTTTTTATTTTTAGTCTTATAATATCTGTTGATCTTAACATGGCATAAGGTCATTTAATACTTAGAAGACAAGCACAGTGATATAACTTTGCTTATATCACTGTCAAAAGCAAAATCTTCATAAAGCTGCTATGACAGATAGGGATTTCCACTATCCATGCAATGAAACCACCACCTGCTGCTGCTGCTTCTTTATTGTATTTTTATGCTGAATTGTCTTATGTCAGCTCTAATTAGATGTCTACTTTTGAAAAGCTTTTTTAAAATACAGTTGCCAGTGGCTTTGAGGCTCATTTTTCAGTCCTTGGTCATTTTTCTTATTGAGGTTAAGTATTCTCTCTCACACACACAAATAATCTTAGACAAAATATATTGTTTTTATGTTTTGGAGTTTTAAAAAATTTTGTCTATCAACTTTATTGTCTTACTTTTGCCATGCTGATGTGTGTGGTTCTTTGTGGCAGCACCTGGCTTTTCCCTTATTTTGATTTTTTTCTATTAACTTGGAAGCCAGACTAAATTGAGAGAAATTTCAAGAAAGAACTTGAATTAAGTGACTATGCCCTGGGTTCTTTCTCAGAAAAGAAATCTCCATGTTTTAGACTTTCTTGATAGTATTGGGTTGTGTGTCTAAATGAGGGAGCTGTTACTGCACATTGGATTAGATAATTGTTTTGTCTCTTTAATGTTGAGACAATCTTTCTGTGTAGCCAGTGTGACATGGAATTTACGTTATAGTCCAGGATGACTTGTATAAAATACAACTGTTGTATTTTATAGTCATGGGCTTGAATTAAGCTTTCTCCTACTTCAGCCTTCTGAATACTGGGATTACAATCATGCCCTGCCCTTGTATTGTCATTGGAAAAATAACAAAACTCATCTTTATTATGGAATTTGAAAAAGTGTGAGCTTAGTGAATTTTGTGTCAAATGTATTTTTGGGTATTTTGGAGTTGAGAAAACTACTAAAACATTTCATAAGGAAAATATTAAGTAAAGCCATCTGAAACAGATTTATTTTTAATTATGTATATGCATGTGTATTTATTTAGGAGTATCTACATATGAGTAACTTGTTTGTGGGGCCAGAAGAGGGTCCTGGAGCTGAAATTACAGGTGGTTGTGAGTCACCCAGTATTGTGCTAGCAACTGAACTCAGGGCCTTTAAGAGAACAACAAGCTGTCTTAACCATTGAGCCATCTTTCTACCCCTAAATATAACCTTCTCTTATATATAGTAGATTTATTTTTTAGCTTTTTATTTACAAAGAACACACTCTCTTGAGAAGTTTTTATTCTTTGAGTTCTCTTACCAGTCTGCACTTGTGTTTTGTCTTTGTTGTATTTTTGGTAAAAAATGCAATAATATTTATTTTTGATAATATACACATATATAATAGAAAGTTTCCTGGTTTTAAATGAGGCTCTTGGTGTATTCTGTTTTGAAAGAGATAAATTTGAGTTCATGAAGAAAAAGTATATTTTACTGGTCAAAATTAAACTTTAATTGATATGGACAATTACAGATAACTGACTAGTACTACCATAATTAAATGGAGAAAAGTAATACTGAATTTCTAATACGAAGGCATTGCAGAAGGTTTGCGGTAAACCTGATCTTATTATTAGGTTTTTCCCAATGAACAGAATGCACAAAGGTGTGTAGAATGCTGACCTGTTAGGTACTGATCGTTATTTAACCTGTCTGAGTTATTTAACTCCAGATTTGAGATAAACATTTCTACCTGCAGTGAAGTTATAACTTTGAAACATCTGATATATGGCACATGAATATATATGAAGCTCTTTAAATGTATTGTGTTTATGTAACCTATGTATTTCTAATTCATAGAGGTTTGATTATATAACACATTGTTTTGAATTTATTTAAAATAATTAACTGTATTTAAATCAATTCTTCTAATTCTTTAAAAGTTACATAATAAATCATGAGTTTGAGGGAAATACCCATTTTCAAATAGGCCTATTCAGCTAAATTCTTTAGAAAAAAATGTGAACAGGTTTTTAAAAGGGCCTGGTAACCTGTGAGAGATCATTTTCATGTAACAGAACTCTTAGACTTGAAGTGTGTTCCTTAGTTACTATATTTCAAAGAGAGAGCTTTCTTGTGACTTGTATTACTTCCCACTTGGTAACATTTATTTCCAGGTGTCAGTTGGTAAAAGAACACAAAGAAAGCAATTATGAAGGTAAAGGGGGTTTTGGATTGAATTTTAGTAGTAGGCTTACTTTACTAGCTTCTATTTATGGCTTGAATTTATGTCTTGTAGATTATGAATGTAATACTGTCCTCTGATGGAGTGATACAGATGAGATCACTTTATGATCATTTTTTTTTTGTTGACAGTATGGTAACTAAATGCTCTCTGATAGAATAGAAATGGCTTTTTTGTGCTGTTTCTCTTTGTAACAAAGAATGTTATTATAAGGCTAAAATTTTACATATATTTTGTATGTGTGTAGGGGCCGTTGAAGTACTCACATCACTGCCTGAATTTAGAAGGCCAGAGGACAACTCGAGGGAGTCAGTTCTTTCAAGTCTTCGTGATTATATGCTGTTTTACTTATGTACACACATACATATACATACACACATACACAAACACTCATTGGTAAATTTCTCTATATATTATATAGTTTTAATACTGTTGTAAAGATGTTGGTTTTTAAATTTAATTTCTGATTAAATTTAGTATGGAAATCTGTTTGATTTATATATTGATCCTATATCCCGAAACCTTGATAAAGTTACTTATTTGAATATCTTGCAGATTACTTAAAATTTCCTACAGTGCATATATAAATTCTCTATAAAGAAAAATATCTTTTCTTTTTCTCCTCTGGATATTTTAAAAATATTTTTAATACTAATTATTTTATGTATGTGTGTGGACTTGCATATGCCATGGTGTTCATATGGAGGTAGAGGACATCTTTTTGGAGTTCATTCTCATCCTTTTATGTAGGTGCTAGAGTCACCAGGATTACTCCATTGAGCTCAGTCACTAGGACTGTTCCGTTGGGCTGTCTTGTTGGCCCCCTGAATTCATTTCAATACTTAAATGGTATTTTTCTTGGCTTTGTTATACTAGCAAGAAGTTTTCCTATGACACAGAATAGAGAGAATTAAAGTCATAGATATTTTTATTCTTTTGGTCCTGACCCTGAGATCGTGTTGCGTATAATTTAAAGTTTATGTTAGGCTAGGTCTAGTGGCTCCAAGAACAGAATCCAAACTACTACAGAGTGCAATGCAGTAAGGCCACAAAGTCAAGGCCTACATAGGCTAATGAGTATAAATTTAAGGCCATTTTGGAAAAGTTCGTGAGAATTGGTCTCAATTAAAAAAACAAAAAAGGAGAAAAAATAATGGAGAAAGAGAGCTGGAAGTTTAGTCCAGACTTAGAGTGCTTGTCTGGTGTCCCTGAGGCTGTGGGTGGCACAATCCAAAGTACAACATAAAATTAAAATGAATCAAACAACTGTGAAAAACGGGTGTTGCAGATTTTTCAGTGTCTTTTTTTGTTGTTGTTAGGATAAAGACATTTCTATAACTTACTTTGTAACAGTCACTAAGACACTCCCCAACCCTTGCTGAGAATTTTTATGATACATGCATCCTAGATTTACTCAAGTACTTTTTATATTTCTGAGATGATTGTGTAATTTGTATCTTTTAAGCTTTAATTAGTAGTGTTTGTATGTGCCTGCTACATGTATGTGAGTATGCAAGTATACGGCACATATGGAGGTCAGAGCTAGATATAAGGGCTTTCTTTTATGGCATCAAAACAAAGTCTCTCGTGGAATCGGGCGCTTGCATTTTTCACTAGCAAGCTCTTGGGAACTGCTTATTTCTGTCTCCAAGTCCTGGGTTTACATATATTGGCAGCCGTTTCTGGCTTCTTCTGTACTTGTTGAGAATTCAAACTCCGGGCCTCTTGCTTACAGAGCAACCGCTCCTACTCACTGAGCTATCTCCATAGTGCCCATAGAGTTACTTTTGAAAGTTAAATCAATCTTATATTCTAAAGGCAATATTACTAATTCAAAGAACATTACCATCTCAAGGATTTTATATCTGCTTATGAGAGATATTTCCCATTGTTTTTGTTACTTGCAATGACTTTTTGCATCCTGTTTTGACAATGGGATGATATGATGAGTTGAGAACTCTTATTTCTAAGAGTTTTTGTTGACTTGATACTTCTTGGCCTTTAGGAGACTTTATCAGGTATGCTTTATATTTAGGTAAGGTTTTAAGTTGTATTAAAATATTTTAATTAGTTTAAAAGAGTATTTGCATATATATAGTGTGTGTACGTGCACGTTTGTGTATATATGGACACAGATTATGTGAGAGACTTTCCGGGGAGATTAAAACTCACACAGGTCTGCTTATCCCAGAAAGTATACCTACAGCAGACCAAAGTTAACAGATGCAATGGAGTCCTATTTGGTGAACCAATTGGTGCAATTAACAGACATATGGGTGCAGAATTACTTTCAGAAGCAGGATGACTCAAAAGCAGCCACATCACCAAAAAGCCCACCCCAACACAGGTGATGACTCATGAAAGCTGTATCCCTGGACCTTTCAGCATTGCCTCCAAGGTGCTCAACAGGTGTTAAAAACCTTGGTGACTTAGCTGGTCATTGTCTCCTGAAACAGTTGTTTACTGCTTCTATAACTCTAGAGGGGCTCTGTGACTCTTGTAAATGTCAGCTTTCCCAGACATGTGAATTTGCTTAACTCCAAGTCTCAGGAAATCCCCTCCTCTCATGGAAGGTTTCAGTTCACAGTTTGTGTATTTGAAGGCCAAAGTGCAGACAACCTCAGGTGTTGATCCTTGACTTCATCATGCTTGAGATGTGGTTTCTCGTGGTTCACTGGTGGATGTCAACATAGTAGGCCTGGGAACTTTAAGGATTCTTCTCTCTGTTCATTCCATCTCACTGTTGGCGAGCTGGGATTACAAATGAGTGTTACAACATCCAGCTGTATGTGGGTTCTGGGGATCTGAACTCTGGTCTTCATACTTGTATGGCAAGTACTGAGCCATCTCCCCAGCTCATGGTTTAAATTTTAAATTAAATTTCTTTTATTGGCATAAAGCTATTTACATATCTTGAGGCAGTTTGGTAATTAGTAAATCTTACAAAGTATTTGTCTGTTTCATCTCAGTTGAGGTAGCATGATGTTGGTTCTGTTTTTGAGATAGGTTTCTGTATGTGTAGCCATGACTGTCACTCTGTAGACTAGGTTGGCCTTGAACTCACAAAGATCACCTGCTTCTGCCTTTTGAGTGCTGGGATTAAAGGTATGCACTATGACTGCCCATCTAAATTTATAATTTTTAGGTAAATTTTTTCAAGGTTTGTAAGATCTAATATCCCTTCTGTTGCTCCTATTAATAGTAATTTGTGCATTTTGTAGTCTGATAAGAGGATTAATGAGTTTATTGAAGTTTTTAAATAATTAACTTTTTTGTTAGTTTTTCTGTTGAATTTTTTGTTTCTAGTCATTAACTTCTGTTATATATCATCCCCTCCCTGCCCTACTTACTTTGGGCACTATTGCTATGAACACAGATAAGTTTGCTTATGAGCCTCAGCATCAGCTTTGATACACTGCTGGGTATAGTCTTTCAGATGCCCTCTATGGTAGGCTCATGTCCTGTTTGCTGTGTTCTTCCTCTTCCGATTTCTGTCCTGTTTGCCTTTCTGAGTGAGGATTGTTCATATTACCCAGGGTCCTCTTTCTTTCTTAGCTTCTTTAGATGTGCAGATTTTAGTATGTTTATCCTATATTATATGTCTAATATCCACTTATGAGTAAGTATGTACAATGTGTATCTTTTGGCTTCTGGGATACCTCACGCAGGATGATCTTTTCTAGATCCCACCATTTGCCTGCAAATTTCATTGTTTCCTTGTTTTTAATTGCTGAGTAGTATTACATAGTGTAAATGTACCACAATTTCTGTATCCATTCCTCAGCTGAAGGGCATCTGGATTGTTTCCAGGTTCTTGCAGGGAATCTCATGAAAGAAGGGGGAGACAGAAAGCCCTGGAGTGGGTAGGAGCTCTACAAGGAGAACAACAGAGCCAAAAAAATCTGTGCCCAGGGGTCTTTTCTGAGACTGATACTCCAACGAAGGACCATGCCTGGAGATAACCTAGAACCCCTGCACATATGTATCCCATGGCAGCTCAGTATCCAAGTGGGCTCCATAGTAATGGAAACAGGGACTGTCTCTGACATGAACTCTTTGAACACCTCCCGCTGAGTGTAAGCAGCCTTACCAGGCCACAGAGGAAGGCAATGCAGCCAGTCCTGATGAGATCTGATAGGCTAGGGTCAGATAGAAGGTGAGGAGGGCCTCCCCTATCAGTGGAGTTGGAGAGGGGCATGGGGGGAGATGAGGGAGGGAGTGGGATTGGGAGGGGATGAAGGAAGGTGCTACAACTGGGATACAAAGTGAATAGACTGTAATGAATATAAAAAAGAAAAAAAAAGACAGATAAGTGGTCAAAATATAGAGTCCAGAATTTTAACATAGATGGTCAGCTGGGTTTTTAGGCAGGGAGAGTCTTGTCATAAAGTAGTATAGCCAGGCATCGTTATTAACAACAACAACAATTTTTTTTACTCCATACCTAAAGCAAAAACAAATTAATTTTAAAGTGTACAGTAGATTTTAAATACAAGAACCCAAACTATAAAATCTATAGTTTAGGAGAAAATCTGTGGTCTCAGGGGTAGTCAGGTTTTTTGATTTGGAAATAAGCTTTTATGAATAATAAAAAAAATATTGATAATAAAGTAGACTTCATGAAAATACAACACATAGAATTCACGAATGAGTAGTAGTAATACTTGAAATACAAGAGCATTGGGCTTCTGTTAGTCCACAGTATATTTACATGTTCCGATTGCCAGTGGAGATCTGAAATAGTACAACCTCTCCACAATATACTTTAGACGGGTGTTACGGAGCTGAGTATATACTGCTGTATGATGTTGTGATGGACTTCTAAGTATTTCTTCAAGATGAATGGCAATGGGATGTTGCACAAAGACTCAGAATGTTCATGTTACTTTGTCTGCCACAATAGCCCCAAACTAGAGCTTACTTAGGTGAATTTGGTGGATTTATTATGGTTGTCCTCATGAAAAGCAATGAGCTCTCGATTCATGGAGCTGTATAGGTGAATCATCAAAACAACTGGATGAAAGATCCAGATATGAATCTATACTGTATAATTTATTATGCATGAAAAATGAAATCTAATCTATAATGACAAATCAGTTAAGTAGGATCCTGAGGCTAGAGGTTGGAGGTGAAAAGGAACATTAGTAGCAGAGCTGTTTGGAGTCTCCAAGAAACTTCTTGATTGTTGTGATAGTTACGCAGGTGTGGTGTCAAGGCGATATTTTATTACATTGAACAAAGCTTTTCCCTCCAGTAATTATCAACTCTGCCTGTACTTCACCATCACCTACTAAGCTTTTAAAATGCACATATTTCTGCTCCACCTTATAAAAGGAGTCAGTAGTTTCCAGCAGAAGGCTGGTTTCTCTAAGCTTTTAAGTTTTCAAAATGCTTCCAGTTCCCATCTGGCGCTTGTAAATGATGTTTTTTGTTTGTTTGTTTATATTACTTTCCCCTTTTAAGAATCCCAGAACCTAAGTGTTCAGAGTTTGTTCTCTGCTGTCCATTTTACTGGGTTTTGAGGACAGTTAGCTTTTTTTTTTTAAAGACGAGGAAATGATAGCAAGTCTTTTGTTTATTTTAAAGATTTATTTATTTTTTATACAATATTCTGCCTGAACACTAGATCTTACTATAGATGGTTATGAGCTACCATGTAGTTGCCGGGGATTGAACCCAGGCCTTTTGGAAGAACAGTGACTGTTCTTAACTTCTGAGCCATCTCTCCAGCCCGACAGTTAGCTTTTTAAACATGCAGTCTAAGTATAGGTACTGAGTAACAGTGTAAGCATTGTAAACTGAAGCAAGCGCTGTCGGGACACAAGGTTTCCTGACCTTTCATCTTATTGCAGATCAGTACTCTGGAAAGTTTGCTTTTCTGAAAGCACTGGGTATTATAGAGAATATAGAAAATAAGGTGACTCATGCAGGAAACATAGCTTATATGCTGAACTTAAAGCATTTAAAATTTTTAAACCAAGAAATCTCAATTTAATGTCAATGACAGAATATGGAGATATTTGTTTCCCAGAGTCTTAGTTTGTTACTGTCAGTCATTTATATTCTACATATTTTGTGTTCATCTGTGCTGAGGAAATTCATAGTTAAAGAATGCTAAGCACTTTCAACTCTAGGGTATATCGGAACCTTTAGATGTTCTGTTCTGACATGTTCTATTATAGGATACAGAGAGATTTATTTTGACCATTAAACCTCTTTTCCATTGGCCTCTATTTTCATAATAGGTTTCTAAGCAAATAAATTTTCTAAGTAAATAAACTTTCCATAGTTCTGAAGATATCATATGGCATATTTTAAAGATGACAATATGTAAAGAGTTTATGATTTTGCTGTTTATATATAGTAAACTCATATTTTACATTTATATAGTAAACTTAGAAATAGTTATTCTCATTTGTACATCTTACTGGTAGGTGAAAGTAAAATGCCATATTCCTTTTCTGTTTCAGAACAGAGTAGAAGAGATGATTTAGAAGCTTTAGGCCATATGTTCATGTACTTTCTGAGAGGCAGTCTTCCTTGGCAAGGCTTAAAGGTAATTGTTTTTTGTTGTTGTTTTATTTTTTTTGTTTCTTTATCGGAGTTCATAAAATCTTAATGTGTATAAAGGCCTTCTGCTACAAGTAGTTTTTAAAACACCACATTCTTGTATTCTTTTTTTTTTTCCTATTTCAGGCTGACACATTAAAGGAGAGGTATCAGAAAATTGGAGACACAAAACGAGCCACACCAATAGAAGTGTTGTGTGAAAACTTTCCAGGTAATGGACAATGATAAATTTCATAAATTGAAACATGTACTCATCTACAGAAAAAATGTTAATGTGTGCTTTGAAAACCATGAGCATTATAATAATGTTATTTAAAGTTGTCAACATTACTGCATAGATTACAGGAACAGTTTGTATGTTTGCTCCATAAAATGACGTTGCATGAAGAAAATTCCGTCTGTCAATTATGTTAAGACCCGCTTGAGTCATGTTTCCTTTAATGATTCATTTTTAGTAGGTTGAAATACATGCTAAAGAATATATGTGAAATCATTTAGTTCACTGTTAGTTACTTGTGTCTCAATGTCAGGTTTAATAGACTTGTTAAAAATCTTAATTTTATGTTCAGAGTACTATAAAATCTTACTGACTTTACTAACTTTAGGGAAATTTTATATTAAAGAGCTGTATGCATTTAACAAACAATTTTCCTTAAAGCATTTATGCCAACTCACAAGCAAAAATTTACTTAAATAAGGTTCTTTAATCTTGTATTAGGAAATGGTACTGATTTGTTAATTAAAAATGCATATTTGAGATAGAAGCTTGTTAAGGTACCCAGTCCTGTCTGGTCTTATTTGGTACCCAGGTTGGCCTGGGACTTGCTGTCTTCCTGCTTCAGCCTCCTGAGTGGCCTGTATTGCTAAGCTTAACTGTTGATAGTAACATCTGTATTGTGGTTTCACAGCAACATGAAGTGCAAAGACTGACTTTACAACTGAAGTCTTATATCACTTTGTATCCTCTGGCTCTTCTGTGTATTGGTATTATAACAATAGAATCAGTGCTCTGAAATAGGATATGTTTCCTTATTCATGTAAGTTCTGTAAATGGAAGTTCTTTTAAGTTCTATAAATGGAAGATTAAATAATATTGTTAACAGTTCTAGAAGGTTAGCTGTCTGCAGATTGAGTGGCTGCATTATGAACAATTCTCTAGGAAAAATGGAGGTGCCAAGATAATTAGCCCTGTAATTAGACAGCATGTAGAATAGCAAGAAAGTCCTTCTGTGAGGAAAGTCACAGGGCATTGTGTTGCACTGTGGATGAATGGGAGCAGAGGGGCAGTGAAATCTCCATGTCTGAGATTTCAGTGTTGGTAACTTACCGCTTCTTTCCACATACCCTTCATGTCCTGATGGCAGAATACTTTTTAACTAGCTACGTCTATGTCTGTATCAAATTCTTGAGATGCTTTCAATTATTTTGCCAGCTCAGTTAATTAAAATGCTGCTCATGATGAAGAGTAGAACTTTTGTCCCATGTTGGTGAGTCAATATAGTTGCCACTGATGCTGAGGAAAACACAGCATACTAGTGCAAATGCTGTCATGTGAACAAGTTCCAGCAGTGCTCTGAACACATAAAGTAAGAAGACAGTCTGCCTTATGAGTAAGCAGTCATGTGTCATGAGCCACTAATTCAAACTCTAGTACAGTCAAGGTGTATTAAAATATTATAAAACAAGTTTTATCCTTTGGTAGTAAATGTCACAAACATAATGGTTAAACTTAATGACTTCTTTTCTTCTTGTTCCCAATCTTTCTTTCCCCCCTTTTTAATTTTGCCATAATTGAAAATTTTTATTTGAAATAGAATTTTGTTAATTTTTTTATTGTATTAGAGATATGTAGTCAGAATAACTTTTATTTCCTTTCTAGAAGAAATGGCAACATATCTTCGTTATGTACGAAGGCTAGATTTTTTTGAAAAGCCAGACTATGATTACCTAAGAAAGCTTTTTACTGACTTGTTTGATCGCAAAGGATATATGTTTGATTATGAATATGACTGGATTGGTAAACAGTTGGTACGTATTTTATGCTGTTATAGTAGAAGATTATAGTATTTATTGAAGAATGATTGTAAGAAGTTCCTTTTTCTTTAGGAGCACTATACTTGGAATTTCATACAAGTTTTATTACTGATTTTCTGCTTTTTAGTTATTCTAGATTTTCTGACCTAATTTACTTCTTAGTATCAAATATATTTTTATCTAGTATTTTATAGCATTATAGTATTGATATTTCTCTGTTGTAACATGTCAGCTTTGATCAAAATCAAGAATTTTAAAAGTTTCTCTGAGTCAAGATATTAAGTACATAATTTTGTTATTTAAGAAATATTTTTAAGGCCTGGAGAGATGGCTCAGAGGTTAAGAGCATTGGCTGCCCTTCCAAAGGTCCTGAGTTTAATTCCCAGCAACCACATGGTGGCTCATGACCATCTATAGTGAGATCTGGTGCCCTCTTCTGGTGTGCAGGTGTATATGCAGACAGAATATTGTATACATAATAAATAAATCTTTTTTAAAAATATTTTTAAATTTTATAAAATGTTTTTATGTATTAACTTTTGATATAGGATTCATAAGTACATTTTTATTTTTAATATGAAAAAGTAACTTAAAATTAATAACACATTGAGACACTTTAAACCACTTTAAACATAATCTGAGTCACAACTACTTTGGGAGTCAAATGAACCTTTTACAGGCTTCACATACCAGATATCTTGCATATCAGACATTTACGTTAGGATTCCTAACAGAAGCAAAATTATAGTTAGGAAGTAGCAATGAAAATAATTTTGTGGTTGGGGTCATCACAACGTGAGGTGGGTCACAACATTAGGAAGGTTGAGAACTGCTTTATACATGTAAAAGTTAGTGCTGTGAAAATATATTTAAATGTCTTTAAACTACTTTAAGATGTAGCTCTGTTTTCTTTGCTTTACTCATGTAGGTATTATCAATATGCTTGAGAATAATGTTGCTTCTTGGAGAATTAATTTACTTAGCAATATCATTTTTTGATTCATTGATTCTTTTAAGCAAGTAAAGAGACTTGGAAGTGGGCATTCCAGCACTAATTGTTTTTCTCTTTTAGCCTACTCCAGTGGGTGCAGTTCAGCAAGATCCTGCTCTGTCATCGAACAGAGAAGCACACCAACACAGAGATAAGATGCAGCAGTCTAAAAACCAGGTTTGATCCCTTTATGGATATGAGCCCTTTCAGTTACTTTCCTTCCTGAGGTGTGCGTTTTTCTTCAGGTAACATATTACACACTCATATGAAAGGATTAAAGGTACTTGTGTTTTCAGGAAGCCTTCAGTTTTCATCATTAGTTTCAGAGTAATTATCAGTTCCTAATTCATGGTATGAATTAATCAAAACTGAGCAGCATTTACTGTTGTTAGAATGGAAGTGTTGGAGCTATAACGACTTTTGCTCTTTCTCTCTATAGTTAATTCAATAAGTTAATTATTGAATTTCTGCTATTTAAGTGATTTTTTTATATGTGTGTTTAGAAATTCAGAAGCGAAGAAGACAGTGTATAAGAAGTGATTCAAAATGTTCAGTTAAGTGTTACTCCCTGGAAGCAGACACACATGAATGTAGTTTCATCCTGTATGAATTAATTTCTCAAAAAGGTCTACTTTCTCAGTTATAAAGTAATGACAATTCATGCTTACTTCTATAATATATTATACTCTTAGTAATTCTGAACTCATTGATGGTGTTGCTCTCTCGTGATTTTTGCAATAAATGCACAAATAAATACATTTTGAAGTAAACTGTACCACTAGGAATATGTTAATAAAGTAGCATATACTTGCATATTTAATACAGAAAAGACTAGGGTGTTTTGTGTTTATGTGTGTGTGTGGAGAGCCTACAGAATAAGTAGACTTCTTTTAAGCAAATAATGGAATAAAGGCACTTTAAGAGCAGTGAGCAGGAGATAGAGAAAACAAAGGAGGGCGAGCAGAGGGTTGGGGAAAGAAAAGAAAGGAAAAAGAAAAACAGAAGCCGAGAATATTTGTTTGAGGAATAGTCAGTGTAGTTTGTTTAGAACACAGTGTAAATTGGAAATAAGGCATGTAAGACTGATTGAGAGTGAAGTTTCTGGTAAAGGAAACAGACAGCTTTTGAAAACCTCAGCAGAGTTCTCATGTCTCTTTTTGCAAGAGGATTTTAATTTTTTTATCTTATTTTTTTCTTAAGAATTTATTATCTTCTTGAGTCAGAGACTGTCTAGAAATTGTTGGTTTTAGACCTGCTTAGATTCTGTCTTTCTGCCTTTTATTTTGACTTCTTTTATTTCATTAAAGTTCAAGTGATAGTTATTAACAAAATGAAGACTAAAGGACAGAACACCATTTATTTAAAAGATATAGCTAAACAAAATGCTACACATATTTAACAGTATGTATGATAAAGCTAATTTAGAAAGATTTGTTTTTAAAGTTTGACATAAATACTGGCAAAAAGTCTCATGATTAATTTAACTGTAAAATATAATTAGTTGATAACTTGAATGATCTGACAAGATAACTATGTAAGTATAGGGCTTAGAAGTTGAGATACGTTGTTTGTGTTTTCTAAACTAGAGTTTATTTCTTGGATGTTCCTGGAAGAATGTCAGTGATTGGTGCTCTCTAAACTTGTATGCTCAAGCTGTTAGACATTGTAGGAAGGAAGGGGAGCCTTTAGCATTGAATTATATCATCATTTGAATAGTTTTAGTCGTCCAGCTTTCTACTTATTTCTGACATAACCTTTTGAATGTCATCTTTCTAAGGGTGGGGTCTGTATTTGTAGTTGTTTTTGCATTAATCCAGGGAAGATTTTGTATGTGTGTGTAATGTATCAGTGAATCCTTTGAGAGGGCTATGCATGGGATTTGAGACCTGACTACTTAGTCTCCTCATTAAAGAAAAGTTGTGTGCCTAGAAAAAGTTCTTAAATATCCATGTATCAGTGAGCAGTTCTTTTTTATCACAGATAAAAACCACAGATCACTGTGGTTCACAGTCCAAAAGAGAAAATAGATGAATTTCTTCTTAAAAGGGCTGGACACTGTAGTGACTGCAAACAGAGAACAAAGTCAATGAGTGAAGTTCAGGGGAGCTACAGTTACATGAAAACCGTTAGGTATATCTTAGTATTTATACAGATGGAGGGCACATAGTTTTTATTACTTTCTTACAGAGGTCTGCCATCAGTTGCCAGTTGCTGTAGCTATCTGTCTCAACGTCAGCATATTTTTCAGTTTTAGATTTGATTTCCTATAATTTATTTCAATGTCAGTTACAAATCCACTCATACTGGCTATGCTGTTAGAGAGTGATGAAAAGACTGAACTCTCACAGTGGTTTTGGCAACCCTCATAACATGAACTATAATTTTACTATACATCTTAATTTAGGAAGCCTACTCCCAGAGTGATTTTTATTTTTCTTTCATGTCCTTCTACTTGTGTTTAACATCTGTTCCACAAAGGTTACTCTGGCCTCCTGTGTACTTAGGCTCCCTTCAGCCCAGCATACTTGGTACTTAGTGGCAAGATTTTGTGGAATTTAGTTGAAAAAGAAAAAGGAATACCAGAGACTTTAGAATATTTGTAGTTAGTGTCAGGAGCTTGGTAGCAGTGTTGATGCTAACTCTGGTTGGAATCTCTACTGTACTCTTTGCTAGGTTTGTGAGCTTAGGAAAGTGCGGAATGTCAGTATCTCTACCCATGAAAGGAGGATGGCGGATAGAACCAGACTTGAAGAGCTCTCCCTCCCTTCTGTCAGGGCTTTCTGCATATTCCTGAAATAGAGAAACTGACTGCAATTAGAAGCCATTCTAAATTCTACTGGTCGAATGCTAGTACCCTGTACTTATTACCATACAGATTTACCAAGGATTTTTAAACATCCAGTGTTTTCAGACTGCTTCATAAAAGAAGGCTCTTTAGTTAGAACCAAACTGTTAAAAAAAAAAAAAAAACGAGCAAAGAAATTCATAATTGTGGGATTGTCACTTTTAAAAATGTTTGTGTTATATTCTCATAATGTTGTTCATAGTGCTTGTTGTCACTTTTCAAAGAGCTTTTCTGTTTTTCCTATTATCCGTGTAGTAGAAACAGTACGACAGGGAGAAACATCTCCTAAGATCTCAGTATTTTAAGTATTATTTTGTTCACATTGCTTAAAATAGCCCTCATGGAAGACCTACGAAAGCCCTTCTATAAGAAGACACAATGGCGACTTTTGGGGGTACCCACGTCAGTTTTACTTCCCTGGTTCTTGGTTTTAATTTCATTAATTAACAGTGGAAAAGATTTCCTCAAAGAAAAAAGAGCACCAGAGGCTTTAGAATATTTGTAGTTAGTGTCTATGGAATCTGTGGTGGAATGTATGACTTCCTAAATATTTCTACTTCTAAAATGTTATGGTTCTAACTTACTTTGATTGCTGATCTACTCAGTTTAACAATCAAAATTTACCTTTCATCTTCAGAGATAAATAACTGTATGCATTCATAACTATTCAGAATAGTAAGGGTATCTTAATTTTCTTTTTATACATTTGTTTTGTTAATTATAAGGATGAGATGTTTAACATATTGGGTTTTTCTTCTTCCATGCATGCCACATGCATTAAATAAATGGCAGTCGGCAGACCACAGGGCAGCCTGGGACTCCCAGCAGGCAAATCCCCACCATTTGAGAGCTCACCTTGCAGCAGACAGACATGGTGGCTCGGTACAGGTATTTTCTGATTTTTGCATGAGTGATTATTCCCAGACTTATACAACTAACCTTTTTTTGAGCTCATGGCATGATATTCTATCCTTATGAAAGCTTGTTGCCGAATTCTATCCATAATTCTATTCCTTTGTCACAAAGTTAACATGGTGCAGATAGACCACCAGGAATACTACACTTTTGCCTTGGTTTATTTTTACAAGTACATGTGACAGCATTTTAGTCATACTTGTGGCAAGTTAGGAAAAGTGAACTGTATCATGAGTGGAGCTTGATTTCCAAATAGTAAGCTAAACACCTTTATTAATGCTTTAAATGATAGCACATTTACAGAGCTTTTTTTCCCTTTTACTGACTTTGCTTCTTTCAGGTTTCACTCAGATACTTAAACTTTTTCATCTTTACTACTTGGAAACATGACCCTGTTTTGTACTTACAGAAAATAGCTGCTGTGCTATGAATTTGAAAATACTCAGTAAGCTGTGGATTCTATACATTTAAAGCAGGTGCTTACTTAGGGTTTGCTTCCTTTTTCCGTCACTTCCTTTCTGGAATAGCTAGCTGCTGCTCCACACGCTCTCGGCCTAACTAAATGACCTAGATGTGACTATAGAGACAGAAGCTGCAGCCTTGCAGGTGTGTCTTTAAGGCAGTCATCTAAACACCAGCATAAAGCAAGTAACAAACCTGTTTCTGTTTGAAATCCTTATGTTTTGATTTTGTTCCTCAGCTTATTTCCACCTGAATAATTTCCTGTGACAGTTTATTAATTTTGTATTTTTTAATATATTATTAATCAGCATTGAATTCTTTTTATTTAAATTCTAAAAATCAGTTCAAAATAAATCTTCTAAACCACTCATTTTTATATATAATAGAAATAGTTAAATAGTTATATAAATTCTGGAGTGACAGACTCAGAGGCAAGGGTGTCTGTATTCATATCACGGAAAATCTAGTGAGAAAGTGTGTTTAATTTGCATAAGAGTGCTCATATTTATTTTTACTCATTTCTGAGTTTTCTTGTTTGTGTTGTGCTACTTTTTTTTGTTAATGCTCAGGGAAATCTTGAGCAGCTGAGGCTCCAATAGAAATCTGTTCTACCATTTATAGCATCATTTCAAGTCTATTTTCCTGTTCTAGTATTCGTCTCATGAGTTTTTCAGGATGAACTAATTTGATGTTGTTTCATCACTTCAGTAGTTCATGCACTATTTATTTTTCTCATAGAGTACTGTACATTTTTTTCTTTCTCTAAAACTTTTCCGTTAGTTGAGACTCCATCCAGCTTCATTCTGATATTCAGTATATGATTAGTGTAACCAGTAGTATTCTAGTAATAGAATGAATACATACTTAAAATAAGAAGTTATGCTTATTCTGTTGATTTCATAAATGTGTTTTCAGTTTTAAACTGACTTAATACAGTGAACATTTTAAAAAATTTAATGAATAATATACTGATACCTTGTGTGGCAATGCCAGAACCTTATCCCACTGCAAAATAAAGACTGACTTTATGTAATTCATTTGAAAATTATCTTATGCACATTCAGAATTACTTGACTGTTACAATTATGTACACTTAGACTAATGAAAGTGTAAATTAAAGCTAATAATGAAAGGAAAGTGCCTACAAACTAACTACTGTGATTATTATAATTGAGTACTATAGTTGATCCTAAATAAAGGTAGAAAGGAAAGTAATGTGTTTCGTTATTTTCATGGGATTATAAAGGGAAGAGGGACAGAGTTAAAAACTAGTTTTTGTTTTGGTCTTTGTAGGAATCAAGTTGTGTGCATGTCTGTGTGTGTCTAACAAGAAGCTGCACTCTCAGCCTTAGCAGTCGCCTTCTGTAGTCCTAGTCAGTGGTGCACTCCAGACTTCCCCATCCCTATCACTCTAGGTGCTTCTGGGGAACAGTGAAGCACTGTTAAACATTCTAGGCTATTGAAAGTTGGCTGTGATGGGATTTCTTGAAGTTTTGTCTTAAAGGCACATAAGGTAGCTCTTATTTCAGGTATGCTACATGTGTATTGTATGTGTGTTTTCAAGTGAGTGCACATGTGCATATATGTGGAAGCTGGAGGCCTAACAAATACCTTCTTTACTTGCTTCCCATTCTTAGGGATCTGCTTAGTGATTGGCTAGGCTGGCTGGCCAAGGAGCTCTAGGGATCTGCGTGTCTGCGCTTCACTGATGCTGGACTCAAAGATGGTTACTGTTTTTACATGGGTGCTGAGGAGTCAAACATGGGTCTTTGTGCTTGCATGGTAGCCACTTCACCCACTGAGCCAAAGCTGTGCCCTTCAGTGAGCTTTTGAAGCTGAGTAGTAGTCAAAACTTGAACTGTCTGCCTCTCTTGAATAATAATAATTTAATAGACCAGATGTATATTTTATCAAATTAATATTAGAGTTAAGAATATAATAGAATTGGTTCAGATTTTTTATCTTGTTTTATTTATCAGTAAAAGAAGGATATTAATAATATTTTTACCTCTTGGTTTTGTTTTGAAAATTTTATAAAAAGTATTTTGTATAACAACTGAGGTTTTCAAAGTACTAGCTAAGTAAAATCAGTTTCTTTTGTAAATCAGTGATCATTTGTATTTTATTCACTTCCTGAAAGTGAAATGTAAAGACATAACCAAGAGAAAACTTTGTCAAATTCAGTTTTTTCTTTAGTGAAATAATAGAAATATGTAGCTATACATTGATAAACTCTGCTAGAAAAATGGAGAACAAATTCGTATATCTGAAGGTGTTATTTTGAGTCTGTTTTTGTCTGTATTTGATTTGGAGAGCCCCTGATGAATTTAGTGTGCCCATCTCTGTTAGTCCATAGAATTGTTGTAATGAATATGGATGGGAAAGAGACCTACCTATTCATATTTTTGGCCATTTATTATTCAGAAATATCTCTGTAAGTGATTCTTAGGTTTTAGGCCTTGTTTTGGGCTTTTGGAATGAAAAGAATGGCAATGGAGAGACAGAAGACTGTGATAGTAAAAGTAGCCATTGCTAGGAGAATATGTAGGAAAATGTACCTAAACACAGCTGGATTAATGACTCAGATTTTCACGTAAAAAGTTCTGTGATTACAAAAGTAGCAGCTATCGGCTAAAGAAGGTAATAGGGGAAAGAGGAATGTCCCAGGCAGAGAAGAGGGCGTGCATAAAGCTGTTACGGAGAGGGATACACACATTGAAGGACTGTGAATTCAATCTGTTGGGTATGTAAAAAATGAGATCAAGAGGTATGGGGGTTGTAAATTGTATTAAGTTTGAATTTTTATTTTTGAAGTTAAACATAAAGAGGATTATGTAAAGTTGTCATGGTGGTGCATGCTTGTAACCACAGCACCCAAGAGGCAGAGCCAGAATCCCCCAGGAAAACTGGTCAGCTACACTAACTGGACTCAATGAGTTCTGCATTCATCAAGAGAAACCTTTTTCAACAAAGAAATTGGAAAGTAATAAAAGATACCTGATGTCAACTTCTGTCCTTCATACATATGTGAAAACACATATACAGTTACACACACACACACACCCATTGCTTATGCCTGTCTCCTTTACCCTGTTCATCTGTTGATGTGCATTTGTAATGGTTCCATATGTTGGCTGCTGTGAGTATTTTGGTAGTCAGCATGAATGTGCAGGTATGTGTAGTATCTGGCTTAGATTTTCTTGCGAATATACGTAGGAGTGGTACAGTTGGATGACATGGTAATTCTGTTTTTGATTTTTGAAGAAACATCCATTTTGATTTCTATAGTAGTTGTACTGCTTATTGGCTTTAATAGAAGGGTGTATGGGTTCTGCCCTCCTATCCCTATCCTTACTAAGTATTACTGTTGGATTCTTGTTTTCTCGGTTTCTCTTCTGCCCTCCTCTCTTCTCTCCTTTCCTCCCATCTCCTCCCCTCCAGTATATCTACATATAGCATTACATTTATTTGTATGTATATAGTAAATTTTTTGTGCATTGTCTGTAATGAAATAAGTTTAACTATGGAGAATGATTCTTAGTGTTTTGCAATTCAGCTTGAGAATTTTTGCATCTGTGTTCATCAAGAAAAAGTGATTGGCACTGCTTTGTGTTATTTTTTTTAATCTAGCTTTGGTATTGTTAACATTTTCTTTAAAGTTTGAATTTGGTGTAGTATCCCTTTTTTTCTGTTTTAAAAAAAGTATTTGAAGAATACTTTTTAAAATTATGGGAGAATTCAGCAATGAACCCTCCAGTCCTGGGTTTTTCTCTGTTAGGAGACTATTATTGCTTCCATCTTGTTACTTATATTGTTAAAGCCTCCTGATTAAATTTTTGTAGGCAGTACTATATAAATATAATTTATCCATTTCTTCTAGATTTCCTATCATTAAAATTTTTAGTGCATTCGCTAAGAATCTTCTGGATTTCATTGTAATATCCAGTATTTCATTTCAAATTTTATTTTGCTCATGTATCTCTTTGTTTTGGTTAATTTGGCTAAAGGTTTATTAATCTTGTTTATGTTTTCAAAGAACCAAGTCCATTGTTTTATTGATACTTTGTTTCTCCCTTTAGGCTCCTATTTTAAGAATTTTTCTTCTCTGAGGGTGTTTCATTGATACTTTGTATCATCCTTTAAGTCTCTTATTTCATGAATTTCTCCTGTCAGCTGCTGCTTCTACCCTTGGATCCTCACTCTGTTTTCCTGAGCATGACTCAGGGTCCTTTCATGCTGTTGTCACACTTGTTTATTATTTTTGAGTCTAGGATTGAATGTAGCATTTCTTCAGTGATATCCTTTCTTCTGTCTTACTGGTCTATCGGTGATGTTTTCCACCATTTTATGGAGTTTTTCATTTCCAAAGTCTACCCCCTACCACCACCCAGCTCTGTGTTCTTTCTGACTTTCTGTTCTTTGTTGCTGACTTTTGTATCTTATATCCTGAGTTAAATTTTCTATTGTGGACCTGCCCTTCTAGGAATCGTTCACTTCGACATTTCAGCTCTTTTACTGGCTTAAATGGTCTCTTGGATATACTGTGCTGCCTTGCCTTTTCATGTTTCTGTCGTGTGAACTTTGTGTCTGCTGGTTATCTCTTTTGTGCTTCAGGCTGTTCTTAATGAGCAGCCTACTTTGAGCTCAACCTCAGTAACATTAGTGGAGAAGAAAACATGCTGATATAACAGAGGAAATTTAAAACATACATGATATAGAAGTGCAACTCAACATCAGCTACAGCCCTACCAGTGAACGTAGAACAGAAGTAGCAAAAATAATATAATGTTCTATAAAATTAAAGGAAGGAAACAGGGAAAGAAGAAAAGGAGAAGCAGTGTTAAAGAAAAGAAAAGAAGTGGAGAAGAATATTGTGAAGAAAGAAGTAAAAAATCTGATTGTCTGATAATGAGAAAATGTATAAAGAAACTAGACAAATGTAGGAACCTGCTATAAAATATAAAAACATAAAAGCATTTCTTAAGCACAAGAAGTAAAATTCAGATATTGCTAAATGCATAATAAGAGGAACATAGAGACACAGAGAAGGAAGGAAGTGCAGTTACAGTACCTTCTTTGTGGGTCCTAAGGATAGAGTCTTCTATTTAGTGTTGTTGACATTTGTAACTCACCCATGCTCTTGTAAGTAAACTGTAACTCATGTTGCCATAGTACTCTAGTGACCACCCATGCAGAAGAGATGGATGTAGGAGACTAACTGGAAAGAAGGGGTCAGCAGAAGTTGGAGGGGACAAGAGAAGATAATGGGGGTTGACTGTGATTAAAGACATTACATACCTGGTGAAAGTGGCACAATGAAACTTACCATGCTTAATTAACATATGCCAATAAAACTTTTAAAATATCGATTAAAAGGATGTAACCAGAATATTTCCCAGTCTGTAAGAACAGAAGCTTCATCAGAGAACTAATAAGGAGGAAGGAATTATGTGGTTGCTGGGAGAGTGGAAGTGACAGGGATTGAGAAGATTATTGTTAAATACTTGCTTGTAGAGGTGGCTATTCAAACAAATGTTATCCCACTTAAAAACAATAGAGTTGATGTCTTCAGGTAGAGGGCTACTTTAGGTGGGGAATCTGTTGAAGCTGGAAAGTCTTGTTTGTTTGTTTGTGCGTGCGTTTGTTTAAGTCTCCAGGCTGGTGCTGTGCCTGGACTGGTCAAGTGTGAGGTATCTAATGAAACTGTGTTCTTCTTAGTAGCGTCTATTGTTTATGTAGCTGAAGATTGTTAACTATCCTTAGCTTTGCGATTTGTGGACCACAAATATCCTTTCCTGGTCACGTCTGTTTTGTACATCCTGGGATGTCTAAATTTTCTAGCCAGAGATGTCTCTTAAGTGTACTGGGGATTTGGAGAAGCAAACACAGTATTCAGACCTATACTGCGAGACCAGTCTTCCACTGTTTGTTTGTTTGTTTGTTTGTTTTTGAAACATGGTCTCTCTATGAAGCCCTAGCTGTCCTGGACCTGATGTTTTGACTAGACTGTTCTCTAACCTAAAGAAAATCAGCCTGCCACTGCCCCTGTGTGCTGGGATAAAGGCATGTACCACTACACCTCGCAGTTTCTACACCTTCAAAAACCTGCCCAGCATTGAATTCTGCTGGAGGTTGAAGATGTCAAGCAGTCCACTAGCTCTTCAGAGTTATCAGTCCTTTTGGCAGTGAACATTGTAGCAGACAGATATGTGGCTTCAGAGGCTGGCTTATCAGCTGATGGATGGCTTGGGTTTCTTGGAATCCACAATAATTCTTAAGTGAAAGGCCAAGCTCTTAGTGACCGAGGGTGGGACTACTGGCAACCATACCCTTTGCTGCCCAAGCTGAGGCTGCTGATTCTTTGTCTCTTTATGACTGCTTGCTGTAATTATCACTCACTTAAAGCTCTGTTGTGTTGTTCTAGGCTCCTGGACCTATGCTTGCTCCTTGTTATCAGGCTTGTAGGGTAATTTAGTCTTAAACTCTGTGGCAGAAAGGACACTAGTGACTTGTTATGCCAGTGGAGCAACTAACTAACCCAAACTCTGAACTGCTTTAGAGGTTTGTGTAAACTGTGTGTTGGTTCTTTAGGCAGCATTTGCTGGTTTCTTTTCAACAAGGTCTCCTTGCTTAACTTCAGATGGCACTTCTGTGTCCCTCCCCTCCTGGATTTGTACAGGAGCTATGTCACTCCTCCCTGGAGAGCTGTGCAGGAGCCATGTCCTTCCTTCCCTGGACTATGTGGCAGCTTCTTTTTGTTGCATCTATATTTGCCATTGGACCTGTCACTTTGTGACTTCAATGTTCTTCCATTGTATCTTTTTGGAATAGAGTTTAAATTTTGTTTTCTTGACCCTTCTTCATGGTGTCACAAAGAAGCAGTTTCAGTTTGTCATTTTACCCTGGGAGCTTAAAGATTACCTTGATAAAGACTTGATTAAAGGGAGAGATGTGTGAGTCAGAGACACATTATGAAAAGTGTATACTCGAATCTGGGTATGTTAGCTCATGCCTGCAGTCCCAACAATTAGGAGACAAAAGGAGGATTGCCCCAACTTCGAGGCTTATAGTCTGGGTTGCAAGGGTCATTTAAAAAAATAGTCTGTAGCAGAGTTACATGAATGAGTAGTAGAGATGAGAAAAATGAAATGATTTAAAATATAAGTAGAAAGTAGAGTTTGGCTAGATCTGGGGGCTGGGAAAGGAAAAGCACAGTTGCCATCCCAATTTGATGTGTTTTTACCTGGCCAATCAGATCTCTAACACTAGGTTTCAAAATGTACCCCTCTTAACAGATAGTAGTGACCTCCAATTCCACTGTAACTGTGTTTTCATTGTTGTACAACTTCATTGAGCTCACCACCATTAAAAATGGATTCTGGAATGGGCAACTGTAAGCCAAAGGGGGAAAAATATTGAAGATACTAGTGTGCTGAATGACCCTCTGATTGTTTGGAAATCTTTTATGGTTGTGAAGTTTTTACTTGAACCTTAGGAATGATGTTGTTTTGAGAACCTTGGTCAATAAAGGCATAGAATCACAAATCATGCAAAAGACAAGTGTAGCCCAGGTACTGTTAAGGAAAATGAAAAGAATAATATAAGTTGCTGTAATAATTAGTCTGATGTCCTCGCTTACATAGTGTCAGATTCAAATATAGAAAATACTGACAGAAAAAAGGATATAAGCAGAAGTATCTTGCAGTGCTAGCAAATGTTCATGGTTAAACGGGAGAAGAGTAATTTTTCACTTCCCAGACAGGTCTCAGTTGTGCTGCTTTTATATGTGACTTTTCTAAAACTAGTCTCAGTTTCTGTATCAGGTCTTTAATAATGCAGAGTTAATAATGAGGAACAAAATTGAGTGACTATTATAATTCCATCTGTTCTCCATAGTTTTCTGGGGTGCTGACATCTGCAAAAGAGCATTTGTAGAAGGATGTAGTAATTGTTTCTATTATATAAATAATTCCACCCTCATTAGTTTACAAAGTTTCCTGGTGAGTCTCTGGTATGAATCAGTATGATTCATTTATTGTGATCTTCTGTTTAATAATAAAATTTTAATAACGTCTCCAAAGATTTGAACACTCAGAGAAAATGTGATACAAATAATGTCTCTATTAGTGGAAGTTAAATTGAAAATCTATTTTATTTTGGTTGGAAGATAGTGAAAGCTGGTTGTGTGAAGCATACCCCTGGTGCATAAGAATGCCATTTTAGCGTGAGCTCATCTTTTACAATGACAACTATCAAAAATGCACTACTTATAGTTTTTAGAGTATGTAGTAAATTACATATTTACTAGCTTGGGTTCAATAAATGCAGAAATATTCGTAACTGTATTTCACATATTGTATTTTTTAACGAATGTCTTAGAAAAAGGTGGTATATGTGTGTTTTAGTTTTCTGATGTATTTATTGAATAGATGGAGGATTGGTTATTGGTATTGTGAGCCTATGATATACTCTTGGTAATCATACACTTGAGAAATAGAATAGAAATCACAAAGATAGCCAGGCATTGTGGCACACACTTTAATCCCAGCACTCAGGGAGACCAAGGCAGGTGGATCTCTTTGAGTTCAGGGCCAGCCTGGTCTACAAAGTGAGTCTAGGACAGCCAGGGCTACACAGAGAAACCCTGCCTGAAAAAACTAAAAAGAGGGGGAAAAAGAGGGGTCTGGGAAGAGAGAGAGAGATAAAGAAAACAGAAAGAAAAACCAGAAAGGTAGTAGTATAAGTAACTTCATGAAATTTTCATATTTGGAAAATATGTATTTGTTCTTGAAAACCATTGCCTATGACCTGGGCATAGTGATGTTAGCACTTGGGAGGCAGTGAGAACCGAACTATATAGCAGACTCCTGTCTCAACCCCCTTACCACAGATTCTTGTTGACAAAGGTGCTGCTGCTTTGAGAACTGTTCTGTCTTATCTGACTATGGGATGGCTTCTTTTGGAAGTTGCTTATGGGCTTTCTCCTCCTATCCTCTGAAACATGGTAGTCAAACTATAGTCAATTTAATTTCTTAAAATATTAACTATGATCAGGTTTTTTTCTTACAAAGTTAGAATATCAGAGCAAATGTCTTTAAGCATTATAACAGTAAACCATGACATCTGATTATGTTCTGAAATTTAACCTTGAGAAATTTAAACTTGAGATTATCTGTCATTTTTGTGAACTTTCCTGAAAAGTAGTCAGCCTAAAGAACACTGATATTTCTTTCTTCTAGTTCAATTATAGTTCTAGAAATGGCAGCTGAATAAACCCATCTTTAGAATTTGATGTGTGAAATTGAAAAACAACTGTATTTGTTTAGTTGATTGATTTGGGCTTTTCTCTAGCACTGTGCCCTCATTTTTCCTTTGTAGAGTACCTCTGCAAAAGACCAGCTTATAGTGGTGATGAGCACCACACCTTGATCTCTGCCTGTATGTATTGATTCTGCTTCAGCCTGATAGTTAATAGACACTACCATTTTCCACTTCATAGGTGAGGACACTGAGGTTTAGCAAGGTCAGTGTATCTTTCTCATGCTCATGTTGCTCACAGTGCTATAGCTGGTTTTGGGAATGGATCCATCTTAATATAAAGTGATCAGCTGATGCCAACAGATAAAAAAATTGTGTAGGAAAATGGGGAATGAGTTAAGCTTACAGGATACAGTTTTTCAGACTTTGTTTTAAAGGGAATTCTTGGTTTGAAAGTAAACACTGAAAAGTTGGAGTTATAAGAAGCAAATGAATGGAAGAACCTTAGGAATAAAGAAAGGGTAGGATAAGAGTATCTTTTGAAGTTTAGAATTAAGAGGAAAGAATAGGCCAATTAAATGAATTTGTAGTACCTGTGGTAATTTATAGATAAGTCTTAGGATTTAATTGATTCGTGGCAATAGCTATATTTATTTATTCTGACAATTAGTTGGAGTGTCCGTTCTGCATCAGGTATGTCAGAGAACTGCTCTTATGGAGTAGTTTTAATGGTGGTGGAATATTAAAAACATGATAACTGCATTAGGAAAAAAAAATCAAGACAAAACCAAAAATACACCAGGAAGTGAAGCCGGATGTCGTTGTGTGCCTTTAATCCTAACACTTGGAAGTAGAGGCAGGCAGATCTCTGAAAGTTCTAGTTTCAGGATAGCCAGAACTACACAGGGCTACAATGCCCTAAAAATAACAGATAAATTTAAAAATCAACATAAACAACATATACAGAGAAAAATAAAGTACAACATAAAAGATTGTTTCTGCATGGAAATTTTAGATGAATGATACAAAAAGTCTATCATAATGGAGCTCTTTGGGAATCTTGCGAAGTAAGAAGACAACTTATAGGTAGAGTGCTAGCAACTGGCAGTGGATAATGCTAAGGCCTGAAGCTTGGTGTGTTCAATGCTGGTGAGCAGAGGGTGTAGGAATAAGAGATTAGTGAGCTAGGCAGACATTAGGTTATGTGGGGCTTTCGCATGTGGGATAAGGAATAGAGCTTTTTGTTCTAAGTTAAGTGAGAAGCCAGCAGTTGGACTTTTTCAGAAGGGAATTATCACAGCCAGGAGTACCCTGGTTGCTGTGTGGATAATGTATTTTACTTGTTATTCAAGCCAAAGCAGAAGACTAATTAACAGGGTTTTACTCTTATGAGAAGTCATGTTGTTTTGTTGCTAGAGTCTTAGTAATATCAGAGGTAGTGAGAACTGAGTAGATGGGGTATGTATTGGGAAATATCTCATGGGACTTACTGACAGATTAGGTGTGGGTTTGAAGCAACTAGGTGAATGAATGTTGTTCCTTAAAATGGGCAGTGTGAGATGGAAGTCTCAGTGATTGGAGACTCACTGAGTCTCATATTGGAAGAGGGAAGTAAATCATATGTAATGTGCCAAAGAAGGTGGGCTGGGGCACAAGAGGAACTGATGGAAACCCCGTGTAGAAGTTAGTTTCTAGAAAGAAGCAGAAAATAGAAGTATAAGATGTAAAGGAAATCAAAAGCACATGCTGGATGGCTTGATCTACTAATTGTTTTATATTCCTCATTAATTTTCTAATTTAAATGGCTTAATTTTTACTTAGTATATATGGTCATCTATGTGTGTATATATATGAATATTCTTTCTTTCCCTTTATAAAACAGGTTGTAAGTTCTACAAATGGAGAGCTGAACACGGACGACCCCACGGCAGGACGGTCAAATGCACCCATCACAGCCCCTACAGAAGTAGAAGTGATGGATGAAACCAAGTATGTTTTTGTTTTACTTACTTTGGTAATTTTTTTGGTTCATATTTTGCATGTTTGAACCTTATAGTTACATGCAATTACTCCACATTACCTCACAGGGAACAGAGCACACAAAAGAAGTGATATAATTGATTATCTTAATCACTATTTAAAGTAGTACTGCTTTAGTAAATACCTTCTTAATGTAAAAATTGTTATTTAGAAACTGCTCAGATTTTTATTTAAAATTAATAGCATACTTTTAGCTTTCATTTAGCAATAATAACATTACATAGATACTACTGCTGTGTTATTTTCTGTAAATGTAAGTACTTGGCATTGTAGGATGCTGCATGTTGAATGTTACTTTAAGATTAATTTTTAAGAGGTAAATTATAGTAATGCTGCCTGGAGAAATTAAGCATGAAAAAAAATGTGATCATTTAACTATGGGCTATTTTTGACGATTTTTCTTTCTCTTCCTCTCTCCCTTTTTCTTTTCTTTTTGTTTTTCTGTGTATAGCTGCCAGAAAGTATTGAATATGTGGTGAGTTCTCAAGTGTAGGCAGGCAGAAATAGCTCCATTGACTATAATTTCAAAGATTTAGCACCACTTAATATAAACAAACAAACAAAAATTTTCCTTAGAAATTACAATTGGTAAAACAAAATTAATTAATGACAATAACATTAGCTCTGTAAAGCAAGAAATAATTGTTGAGGAGCTGTTTTGCCTGCTGCAGCTTTTTTTGTTTTGTTTTATTTTGCTTAAAGTGACATAGTTGGGGCACTTCCTAACTGCATAGATGCCAACCTTCTTATGCTTGTGCATTTGTTTTGTAACACGGAGATTTTTATTTGTAACTTTTTAAATGGAAAGCTAAGGTTTTTTAGTTAAGCTTTATATTTTACTATTGTCAACTTTTGAATACATATTTATTCCCCCTACGGTGTCATTAAAATCTTAATGTCATTTACTAACTAGTACTTTAAAATCCTCATAGTTCTTAATAACTAATAGTTCTTTCTGGGAAAAATGATACTAAGTTTTAGTTATTTTCTGGAATTTGTCTTCAGTTGCAATTCTGTGTTTAGGTGCTTCTCTCAATTTCAAGACAAATTTTGATTCATCTCTATAATGAATAAAACCTTAGATAAATTAGTTTTAAGGCCTGTCAGTCATCTTACTTACATTCTTAAAAGAGAGAAACTCTCATGTACTTAGCTGAAAAACTGAGAAAACGCTGTGGGTATTTCTTTTTTAGCAAGCAATGATCCATTCCAGTCAGTTTTCATTTTAGGATTTATTGACGGTGTAACCGAATTTAGTGTATTTCAAGACCTAATTAGTTCACTGTTTACTTGTTTGTTAAATAAAAAGAAAATTAACCATAATGGCTTGTGTTTGTAAATTTTAGGTACAGTGCTAAGGACAATCATTATGTAGGGTGGCAGTGTGACAAGTCTGAATGTACTTACCCTTGCAGTTGAGTGTTGGTTATATAGTTCTGCTTTTGCTGTGTCATACTTTCTAAGGGCTTGTTTCTCTTTTCATAAAATGCTGCTAATAATATCCACCTGATAGGGAGTTGAGAAAAATAGTGGTTGTGGCAAGGCTCAGTTATTTTGTCTGTCACATACAGGGCTTTGTATCTCTTGCCACACCTGTTTACTTCTTCATCACCAGCTGCCAGTGGCCTTTCTTACTGTGCTCTTCACAGCAGTGTGCGTCTTCCGTCACTGCTCCACAGTCATTGTTCAGACTGGCTGTCTGTGTTTTCATCCTTTCAGAGATGTGCTTTTGAGCAAGTCTATCCATTTTTTTTGTGTGGTGGTTTTACTGTTGAACTTTCAGAAATACCTGATTATCACAAGCTAGCAAGAGAGATTTAGTAGATGTTAGTCACATTTAGTAGATGTTAGTACATGGTAAAGCTTTCAGTTTGTAAAGAAAAGAATAATCAGAGAATGCTTCGTAGAGGTGGCTTTCAAGAACGACATGGTTCACTTAGTTGTGATGCCTTTGGTATGTGTACAATAGGCTAGCTAGCTTTTCTCTATAGAGGCACTGGAGGACAAGAAGGAAGAAAGTGATGGGACTGCAAGAAAGGGACTATCCTTTATTGCTTGGAGGATTGTGACCAAAATTCTTTCTTTCTTTCTTTCTTTCTTTCTTTCTTTCTTTCTTTCTTTCTTTCTTTCTTTCTTTCTTTCTTTCTTTCTTTCTTTCTTTTAAATTTGTGTATTTATTTTATGTATATTGGTGTTTTGCCTGCATGTTTGTCTATGTGAGGGTGTTGAATCCCCTGGAACAGGAGTTACAGTCAGTTATGAACTGCCATGTTGGGAATTGAACCCAGGTCCTCTGGAAGAGCAGATAGTGCTCTTAACCTCTGAGCTATCATCTCATCAGCCCCATGTCCAGATATCTTGATATGACATCAAAGACATTCATAGCCTACTTGTTCTTGTCACTTTGTTTGTTTCCAGCCCCAATTCAATTCTGACACTATATATTTTACTACTGTTTTCTTAATCTGCTTATTGTTTTCTCACATCATGATGTTAGTGTATTGAAAATAAGGCCCTTTTCATCTTTCGATCCCCAGTGGTTAAAGTAGGAAACCACAATAAGGTATTTACTAAATAATTCACTATGGCAATTTATTACACCCGTGAAATAAATGCATTATTATATCACACAAAGAAATGAGGTTGAAAATAACTGCTAAGAGACTGATTCTCCAACCAAGGACCATGCATGGAGAGGACCTAGATCCCCTGCTCAGAGGAAGCCTATAGGCTGCTCAGTCTCCAAGTGGGTTCCTAGTAAGGGTAGCAGGAGCTGTCTCTGACTTGAACTTAGTGGCTGGCTCTTTGATCACCTCCCCCTGAGCAAGATGATGCAGCCAGCCCTGATGAGACCTGATAGGCTAGGTTCAGAAGGTCTTCCCTTATCAGTGGACTAGGGAAAGCACATAGGGGCAGAAGAGAGGATGGGTGGGAGACTGGGAGGAGATGAGGGAAGGGGCTAGGACTAGGATACAAAGTGAATAAATTGTAATAAACAATCAAATAAATAAATAAATGAAATAAATAAAATATCTGCTAAGAGAAAGAAACAGAATAGTGTCATTTATTACATAGCTCCACTTACATAAACTGAACAGGGCAGTGGTAAGGGTACAGAAAATACAGTGGTGGTTGTCTGCAGCATAAAAGAAAGTGGGAGTGCTGTTAAAAGATAACCACCTCTGGGCTCAGGAAAACTTTATTTTAGTTCGGTTACGATAGTCCTCAGCACTTCATTAAAGCTCTTCATTAAAACTCTGTAAACTTTTTTTTTTTTGCCTTTCTTTTAATCAGATTCTTTGCATTTCTATAATACATTGCTCATATCTTCTGAGACTGCATACCATTAGAGTAGCCGTGAGGCACACATTTAGATAGTGTTTTTGTGTGTGCTTGTGCATGTATGTGTGTGTTTCTGTGAGGGTGTTGAGTCTAGTGCTGTATACATGTAAGGCAAGTGCCTTATCACTAAGCTATACCCCAGCCACTGTAGCCAGTATAGAAGAGGAAAAAGCTTATAAAGGGATAAAGAAAGACTGTGGAATGCACTGTGAAGGGAAGTTAGTACCTCCTTTTCTTCCCCATTGCCTCCCTCTCTTTTACCTCAAACATAAAATTAAGAGCACCGTCAAAATAGATTGGGGACCAAAGTTTGAAGAGCCGTGTGGCCCCAGTGCTGAGCGAGAGGGCATGGCTGTACTAATGAGGACAGAGTGCCGAGTAGAGACTTAAACTGAATTCTGGCTTTTCGTTGAGTAGAAGTGAGGACTCTGTCTCCCTCTAGTTCAGGCAGCCTTGAGCTTTTGATTTTAGTTTAGTTTACATAGTGGAATTAGAGGTGTATTTATCTTAAAAGGAAATTTTGTTGAAAGATTCTAAGCAAGGTAAAAATTTCTGACCTAAGCTAGCTTGAAAAAGATACGGTTGTATCATTTTAGATGGATTAATTGCAAGTGGATAGAGAGGAAGGCATAGGGGATGGGATTATAGGTATCTACTTGAATGAGTTACATACATAGTCTTACTTCTGATCCGAACTCTTGCCTAGCTGAACATTCCTGCTTTTTAAAAAATCAAGAAATCCAAAGAAAAGGAATTTTATATCAGGTATTAATTTTAATGTAAAATATTTATTTGTAAAAAAGTAACTATTAGTTGTCATAAAAGGTGTTTTTTAAATGCTCATTAAGCTGGGGCTGGAGATACTGGTTTCTGAAGTCTTGAATGGGTGGCACATGCTAGATGCAGGAATAGTCTCCACCAAAGGTGATACTGATGAATCATTTAGAAGGGATAGGTTAGAAGAACCTCAGACGCAGTCAGGAAAACATGCTGCAGTTTGATTGAGAGAAATAAGTGTTTAATATAGGACCAGGAAACAAAGCAAGTTCTTGATGAAGAGGGCAGTGAGTGAGGTCAGAGGAGCTGGGATGTAAACAGCAAAGCTGAGGCTCACTGTGATTTTAAGATGAATTTTTTGGGCAAAGGCTTGTCATTGCCTGTTTGTTCACAGTGCCGTTGTATTCACATCACCTCATTTGATTCTCTGGTTTTGCGTTTAGTTCTGAAAGTTCAATTCTTCCCACTTGTTAAATAACCGTTCTTTCTAATGTAAGTATTATTGGCTGTGGAAACTATGCCAAGTGTCTTAATCTTGAGATCTAGACCCAGCATTGAAAGAATGAGTTCCTGGTCAGTTATTTCTATAAAAGCCTCATAGTAATACTGAAATACTCATTTTATAGACTATGGGAGAGTTTGTGCCTCCTGGGTAAAGACTCTAGATGTAGAACAAAACTATAATTTTAACTAGATCTTACTATAGGAATTAGATGTGTTAATGAGGCAAGTCCTTCAAGAAATACTAAGCGAATGACAACTTTTTGCTCGTTTGATGGACTATTTCTGTGGGCTAGCAAATATACGGGAGGTAGTAAATAAAAAAAAATCATTTAAAAGTAACAGTAAATGCAGAAAAAGACTGAGAACAGCACTATTTCATATTGGGTGCATGGAGACAGGAGAAGAGTGCAGTAACAATTTCTTCATCATCAGACTATGAATCAGCTGATTTTTGAAATGATTTTATCATAAAAAATAGGGGTTAAAATGTCAATTTACTCTTATAATGCCACTGCTTTGTGGGCAGATGTATTCATAGAACATACATCAATGCTGCCCTCTGGTGGTAGTTGCTTTAATAGGTTAACATCCTATTTAGTGGGATTTATTTTAGAAGTTAGGTGGATTACTCTTTAATGTTGTTTTTTAACTTAAAGGACCTGTGCCATCAGAATTCATCTTAAATTCGTATTTAGTTTCAAATAAATGCTTGAGCATAGTTTCCTTATTCAGTAATACTTAGAATGAAAGGTTATTTAACAAATGGGAAGAACTTTGCTTTCACAACTAAAAGCAAAACCAAATAAGTTAGACAGTGTGAATACAGCACCAGCGTAGACAAGTTGACAATTATGAGCCTGTTTATCAAAACTTGTATTACATTACATTTCCCATTGTTAAAGGCTTATATAACTTTTTAGTAGAAAATTTTTGAAGGAGTATACCTTGGAGCTTGAAATGACAAATGCAATGGATAGGAACATTTAATACCATGAGCAGGAATTTTATATTAAACACCGAATTTTCATAGAAATATCACTATGGTCTTAAATTTAATATTATAAATATTTGGTTTATTTCTTTTATTTTATTTTTACCCTGTGGATGTTTTCCAATAACAGAAATATTTACTTGGATACTATTTTACTCCCTCCATTTGAGACAGGGTCTCATGTATTCCAGGCTGAACCCAAACTCTGTGTGTTGGAGGATGACCTTGAACTTCTGACCCTTCTGTCTCTACCTTCTGTTCAGTTTAAGTGGCACTGAGGACTGAATCCAGGGCTCTGCCTGCTGAGCAGTATCCTTTCTGCATTTTTATTTTTGAAAATTTATGTATCGAAGGTTTGAGAAAGTATTAGGATCACATAGGTGAAAGTAAAATATCTCTGACTTTTCAAACTTCTGAAACAAGTGTTATACTTAGTCTTTGTTTTATGGCAATAGCTCTCATCTAGGCCCATGAGTATTTCATCTCTCTCTCTCTCTCACACACACACAAAGTCATTTCAGTTTTTCCGGTTACCTCAGTGAGATAAAGTTTATATCTAGATGTTTGTACCTAGGGAAAAAGACAAGGACTGAATATATAGTTTTTGAATTATCTTTAAAAACTATGTATTTAAAATAAGTGTTGAATATATAGTTTTTGAATTATAAAATGGATCTGCCTTGGTATGCTATTTTTCTTTGTATCTATTGTCTTATTTATTTATTTTTCTCATTTATTTTATCACTTTACATCCTTGTAGCTCCTTCCTTCCTCCCCTCCCAGTCCCACCTTCTTTCTCTCACTCCTCCTCCCCTTTCCTCAGAAAATGGGAGCTCCCTTTCCCATCAACCCCAGCTCATGAAGTTACATCAGGACTGAATGTGTCCTCTTCCCCTGTGGCCTGTCAAGGCAGTCCGCTAGGGGAAAGTGATCTAAAAGCTAGAAAGTGAGTGTCCAATGCAGTCCCCACTTCCCTTACTAGAGGACCCTCTTGAAGCCTAAGCTGCCCGTCTGCTACAACTTTGCAGGGGCCCTAGGTCCAGTTCATGCATGGTCCTTAGTTGATGCTTCAGTCTCAATAACCCCAGCTATAAGGCCAGCCTGGGACATTTTATAGTTTGTCTCTAAAAACTTAAAATAAGTGCCAGTTTTTTTGTTGTACTTAATCTATTTTCTCTTTTTGCTTTATAAATATGGTAGGAAATACTTGCTGATGAATGTTTTGTTTTAGAATCTAAACTGATTTGTATTAAATGAAATCCCTAGTAATAGGTTCATTATTGCTTTTGTAACAATGGCTTCAAGAATCAAAACTATTAGAAAGAAAGGGAAGGAACCACGTAAATGAACTTTATAAAAGCGTGACATACAGAGACTATTACATGTACTGAGTTAAATGTGGCAGATGAGTTGAAAGTCAGAGCGCTGCTTTTTCAGTTCTCGGAGCAAAGCCTTTTGGAGTTACTGGCTTCTTTTTATGTTGTGCAGACTGTCCTGCTGGACCCAGAAGGCATGCTAACAGGACATACTCATAACTGTCACAGGGTCACTAATACCAACGCTTTGCTGATGTGTTCACTGTCTATTCTGCACGAGCCTGTTGCTTTTATGACCACCTCAATTACTGTAAGTTCCATCTCTGATAACTTTAGTGTTTTTATAATAAAGGGATATTTTCTTTATCTACAGGTGCTGCTGTTTTTTCAAACGAAGGAAAAGGAAAACCATACAACGCCACAAATGACTGGACACAGACAGATCCTGGGGAGTTACTTACATGTTCATATGCTGTTTCGTGATTAAAATCATCTCTATAGTGACCACATATATTTTCAAGGACTCACTCTTGAAACAAAAATGTCACTTTCATTTTTCATTTTGTGGTTGTCTTACATTCATTTTTCCCCTAATTTAACTTTATGGAAGCTTTAAAATTTTGTCAAAACGTGAGTGCTTTGCCCATCTTTGAATGGAATGGACCAATGAAGTGGTATTGATGAACACAGTCCCGTACATAGGACATTTTCCAGAAGCTCTTCTGCTCTAGGAAACAATACAGGTGTCCAAGTGTCAATTAATTGCACTTAATTTGATTTTTTTATGTCTTCTATAAAAGCATAATCAGACAGAAATTTTCTTCCCAATGGATAGTGCAGCAGAGAAAACAGTTGCCCAAATATTAAAAACAAGTTTAACAGTTCCTATTTTGTGACATCTGCATTGATTTCAGTATGACTGATGGTACTGTTATTCATGAATCATATTGACGTTCTCTCTGTGAAATCATGGTACAGTCACTGCCCAGAGGTACTGAGGAAAAAGCAATATGGGATTGGCAGGCGATGGTGGTAGATAAATGAGAAGTGTGGGAAATAGGAATTCAGCTTCTGTTGTGCCACTGTGTGAAGTGCAGCTGCAGAAGTAGAGAAGTGCTAATAACATTTTAGAATGTCACTCTGTGCTTCTGGATAATGTATGCTAGATTGGCAGGAAGTGAGTACTGGAGAAGTAATATATGTTGGAGTTTAAAAACACAGTAAGAAACGGAAATAAATATGAAGCTTGTTACGGTGAGTAAGGCTGGAGTCCCTAAGCCTACTGCTGAATGGCCACACTCTCCCAGAAGCAGAAACGAGGATGTGCCTGTTTGTTATGTTGTTCTTCAATTAAAGACAAGAAACACACTCCAGCACTAAACACTGGGTCATCTATTGCCCTCTGTGTACATTAGTCTCTCATATTCAGCTTTGCTGGTTCTTTGAAATTCCCTGTCTTGAGCATAATGGCAATGATTGGAGAATGTTTTGGAGAGGGTGGGCTGGGCTCTTTGCCTCCATAGCTTTTACAGCACCTGCATATGAATAGTGTAACAGTTCTGTTGTTAGCCAAGTCCATTCCACTTCACAAGCGTATTTGTTTCAAGCTGTAAGGACACAGGTTTTTGTTTTGTTTCTGGGTTTTTTTGGTCACATTTTGCTAGCCAGATTTTCAAGAGTTAAAACAAAAAGACTAGCTAGAGGATACTGTTGATCACAAGACATGTTCATCTCACTTAGAAAACTGTTGCTCCTCCTGTGCGCACTCTCTCGTCTGTTTTACGTGTGAGCCTTCAGGTATGCTTATTTATTGCTTTTCTTTTTGTCTCAAGGTAACATTTAAAATATGTATTAAAGGAAATGAATCCACTTTTTAAAACTTCATTTGAATTCACAGTTATTTAATTGTATTTTGTAATTTATTTTTCTTATTAGCCAAAAGTTCAATGTGTTGCTTTTGATAAATTGGGCACCAATGTGAACATCACAAATCAGGACACTGTTTATAATTTTTTTTAATCCTATGAGTGATCGTTTTTCCTTGATTTTTGAAGACTTACACTGAACCTAGTTTTCTAGGTTGAGTATAATTACTGTATAATTTGGTCAGCATTTTCCATTCTATTTGTATACTGTTATGATGCCTAAACTACAGGAGCTTTTACTGAGTTTTTGGTTTTGTTTGCTTTGAGCAAGGTAGATGGATGTTTTGGCCATTTATAATGTGAAACCACTTCTTTACAGTATTTGACCAAATTTGTGTGTCTATATGATATTTGTAAATACATGCGATATCTGTATTTCTTATCATAAGCCTATTTAGTTTTATTCTCAGTAGGGTTTTTTGGACTGTACAGTGTTTATATGATCTGAACTCCTTATACATAAGAAGGTGTGTATATTAATCCAATTATGGACTTAAATATTTTAAAAGTATGAATACCCTTATTTGCTGCAAAGGCCAGTGTGTAGACATTTGCTTTTTAGCAATATTTTTAAGTGCTCCATTTTAGTGCCAGAGAATAAGTCTTTGGCACACAGACTGGTCAGTAATAGGTAATGCAGGTATATTCAGGTTAAGCCAACAATGTTTTGCATTTTTATGCTTCTTTTCTGTCAACACTAATGAAGTCAACATTGCCTGAATGTCTGAATACAGAAACACAGCCCTGTTTAAAAGTATGTAACTGAAAAAGAAATAAATAAAGGTAGTTTTTTTAAACTCGCTCTTTCCCCTTTCCTCTAACCATGAATGAACTAATGCCATTCAGTGCTACACAGTGGATTAAAAATTAACTTGTTTGTTTACTACTGTAAGAGGCAGAGCAGAAGGAACGTGCTTTTGTCATTTGTTTATGTTTTTCTATTAGAACACAGTTGCAAGGAACACATAACAGGAAGGATCCAAGCTTGCTTCGTTTTCATTTTTTAATGTATTTTTTTCTGAGTTACTTATTAGATCAATTAGTTAAAGCCGTCTTCTAATAACTTAGGGGAATAAACAATAATTTTATTTCTTTTGGAAATGAAGTCATGCTATTTATTGAAGTTCACTGTTAATTAATTTTAAGTGAATAAAGTCATTGCAGATGAGGAGCATATATTTGTAACAGTAATTTGATTTCTCATTATGGTAGGTCCTTTAAGCAGTTTTACCAAAAGGTGTTGTTGGAGATTTGTGTACTGAAGGATGCTGTAGGCAAGATAAGGGAAGTAGAACCATGTAGCCCTAGTGACTGGTGACTAGTGTGTGTGTTGAACACCAGAGACTATGAAACAGAATGGAAGACTGTGAACTAGGGAGATGAGTGAGCAAGTAAGAGTGCTTTCTGTCCAAGTGTGAGGGTGTGAGTTCTAATCCCAAGGACCTCTGTAAAAAAAACCTGTAATTAAGAATGCACCTTTTACTCCATCATTGTGTCTTATAGTGACTGGAGGGTCACTGGGGTTTGCTGGCTGTCACTGTAGACTCCAGGCTCAGTGAGAGACCTTGCCTCAAATAGGTGTGGAAAGTGATAGATGCCATCCTCTGAGTTCTGTACATGTCTTAGGGTTTCTCTCTATTGCTGCAATGAAAACCCAAAGCAACATGGGGAGGAAAGGGTTTATTTGGCTTACATTCCTGCAGCACTGTTCATCATAGAAGGAAGTCAAGACAGAGACCGAAATAAGTCAGGATCCTGGAGGCAGGAGCTGATGCAGAGGCCATTGAGGAGTGCTGCTTACTGGCATGCTCCTCATGGCTTGTTCAGCCTGCTTTCTTAATAGAACCCAGACCACCAGGCTGGAGGTGTACTACCTGTAGGGTCCAGGATGGCAGTGGGTGGGGTCTTTCCCCACAAATCACTAATTAAGGAAATGTCTTACAGGCTTGCCTGCAACTAAATGTTACAAGGCATTTTCTTAATTGAGATTCCCTCTGCTCAGATAACTTTAGCATGTGTCAGGTTAACATAAAACTATCCAGCAAGTATGTACATACAACACACACAGCACATTCACACACAGGGGCAGGAGAATGCTTTGAGGATGACACCTAATCTTCAACAGGCTTTACCAGGAAAAAGCAATCTGATTTTAGAGTGGATTCTAGCCTCTGTGACTATATTTGCATTAGTAAGAACCTTTTCACCTGCAAATGATAACTCAATCCAACTTATGCAATAAAAAGCAATATTTCACTCAATTAAAGCCAAGTGCTAAAACTGGCTTCTGATCACTAATCTTGATGCTAAAGCAGGCATCTGCCCTTCTCTTCAGTCATCTTTTGCCTCTACTTTCATCGTACTGTTTTTACTTTAAGCGTAAGGGTTGAGTCGCGTGGCTGTTCAGCAACATGTGACTTTGGTAACTGAGTAAAAGAAAGCAGTTTCTCAGCAGCTTTGCATGTCCTCTGGCTCCAGTACCCATGGACAAATAGCTGCTATTCTGGTGGTTGGGCCTCAGTAATGGGTCCATGTCCAGAAAACACTTGAGGATTGACACATAAAAGGACATTAAGTTATTTTGACTGTGGTCAGATCTGGTGGTTGTAAAGAAACAACAAAACCACTGTGTTTAAGTAGATTTAAAATAGATATGAACAGATGCTCTAGATACATTGGGGATGCTTAGGAGCAGGTTAAAGGGGAAATGCTGGTGGTTTGGACTAGGGTACTTGTCAGCAAGGAAAAGAAAGATAATTAGGTAGATCAATCAGTTTTCTTACTGTACATGAAAATGAAAGGGTAAAAACAAGAGATAATTAGTTCTGAGTGTCTCACTTGGGTATATTAAAAGAGGATGATGACATATTTTGTTTAGATATGAATATGGGAGGGGAAAAGATGAGAAAGTCCCCAAGTTTGGTATGGGATATGGTAAATTTGAGGTGTATTTAGTATATTCTATGAAATAAATATTAAAAAGTATACAGATATGAGTCTAAAACCCAGAAGAGAGATAAATGTAAAAGGTATCTGCATAAAGATGTTTATTGAAGGCATGATAATAGCGAGATCACCTGATTTAGAAGGCAGTAAGCTAGGGTAGGGTTGCCTATGAAACCTGTACCTCTCAGTAAATAATGTAACATTTAGCATTACACATTCTTATTGGTGTGACATCATTTTGGACAGGACTTGCAAATATGTCTCATCATATTTAGACATTTGGAATTAGAAATTATTTGTTAGTTTTGAAGAGGAATAATTGGAAGACTGCTGACTGGCTGAACAGAAAAACCATACAGACTTGCTGATATCTAACCTTTGGCCTCAAATATCAAGCATTTGCTTTTTGTTCTGGTCTGGCTTTGTTTTTAACATTTAGCTAGATGGCTGTGGTATGCAAATAGCTTGTCAAAACCACTAACCTTTGAACTTGTAATGTTTATGTTACTTAACACTGTTGTGTATTGGAATCCTATACTGTTTTGTCTCAGGTTTGGTACTTCAGCAATGAACTCTGTAGTGCCTTTGCACCACTGGCACAGCACATTTGCTAGCCTGCTTGGCATTGATCTTAGGCTGTGGCCTGTGTTATCTTATTAAATGTGAAAAAAACCTAATGGTTGAAAAGATATTGTAACCATGAGGAAAGTTAATAACTACTGAGCAGTGAAATACAAATATCATCTCTAATCTGAGAAAACCAAAATATAGCATAAAGGCACAAACTCAGTTTTTTTAAACTTAGCATTATTGATTTTTAGAATTTTATAAATATAACTTCAGAAGTTGCTAGCAGTGCATGGTTGCATTTAAAAAATGTTTGGCTGCAGGTAAAAAGAAGGTCTCAAGCACCTTATCTAATATGTTTGTGTTCAGTCTTTCAGAACTTTGATGATGAGTTACAAGAGTGAAAAGCTTATTTTCCCAAATACAAGTGAGCATGAGTATAGAGCTTAATTAATATTGAAAACAGATCACCAGTTTGTCTCTGCCTAGCTTTTTATCAGATCCACAAGTTAATGAATTAACTTTTTTATAAGCATATGTAGATCATAACTCAAGAAAAGGACTGTGAAACAATTATCAGGTAATATTGCTGGGATATGAGACTTTTTTTTTTTTTGAGCCATGTTCTAGGTTTATAGCCTAACCTGGCCTTGAACTCATGATTTTCTTGCCTCTGCCTCTTGAGTACTGGGGTTTGTAGGAGTATGTTATCATGCCAAGCATGAAATAGTTCTTGTTAGAACAATTGTTCAGAGGGTATTTGTTAGGGTGTAGGTTTTAATTGGAAATTTGAGGCACATTTGACACCTGCCATGTGTTCTTTTTGATTGTACTGTGATGTTGGTTTGGAATTATGGACTGTGCCTCAGACACGTAGCTGCAACTGGTTGAGTTTGGAAACCACAAACACTGCCATCGTAAATGGCTGTGTAGTTGAGAAAGTCGTTATACTCAGTTCCCTTCCTGACAGAATGTACGGATCTGGTTTATAATTAACTCTTAACTAGTTAAATACAAATGCTTCCACAAAATACCTGCTTAAGTATAAAGTAACTATCCACTTTAAACAGCCAATATTCTAGAGCTTTGAAATTTATCCAGTAGCTTTTCCCTGCCTCATATGTTTCTGCGTTATCCATTGGAACACATCAGTGTACATGAGATTGTACTGAACTGGTGTTTTTTCAACTTTTTTTTAAGAAAGTACTCTTTCCTGTAGTTCTGTTTAGTGTTTTCACAAAATAGATTATTGAATTATGTTGATCTCAGTATTGACTTCTTAGGTAAAACAAACGACTGGGCAATATTGGTAACATCTATTGATTTACAAGAAGCCAAGGAAAACTACTCAAAATCAATTGCCTTGTTTTTGAATCAGTTTTCAGTGACCAGTATCTTCAAAATTTGCTCTTGGAAAAGTTGTAGCACAAACAGGTTGGTTTTCTTTGGCTGTTACAGTCAAGTGCAGTTAACTCCATCCAATCACTAGTAAGTAGCTTTGTTTTACAAATGAGCCACTCTGGAAGTTCTTTGTCTCTTTATTCTCAGAAAGGGGGGAGGGGAAGGGAGCAAGCGCTTACATGGGTGAATAAATTCTGCTTCTAGTTTTCTAATTGTCCTGATTATTGCTTTCCTTGAAAATATTGTGATGAGTGCTTGTGCTGGTAATACGGAAATGCATTCTTTTAGGACTGCTAAAGTATCATTGCATAATGAACACGGTGCTTTGCCATGTAATTGAATTACAATCCACATTCTGCTGTGCCTTAAAAGTGCAATACTTAAAGATTACCTTTTTTTTTAACATGATGAATATGCACTGGTAATAAAAAAATAAATGTCTGACAGTATGTGTGGCACTTGAAGTACTTTGGATTATAGTCATTACTGAGATTTATAGCATTTTGAACAGCAGTGTAAAGCACTGAAAGTACCACATATGGTCTCTGTCACAACTCTTCAGCTCTGCTTTTGTGCCATGAAAGCAGCCATATACAATATGTAAATGAATGGGCATGGCTGTGTTCCAATAAGATTTTATTTATGGACACTGTAATTTGAATTTCATATAATTTTTATGTGTTTTGAGACATTCTTGTGATGTTTTTCAACCATTTAAAAATGAAAATATCATTCTTAGCTCATGAGCTTATCAAATGCAGGAGATGCGTAGATAGCCTTGCAGACCACATTGAAAGAATTTGGATGTTTGAAAGAAATTATGTTTTATCTAATTTAAAGACATTACTTAGCCAAAGATGACCCAGTTTTATACAAAAGGAAAGAACATTTGATGTGGTACCAAAAATTATATGAAGAATAGCCCATGTTGGAGCTAGAAGCAAAAGTAGGTAAGATAAGCCAGACCCTGGAGTAAACTTAGATGAAGAGGCAGTGTGTGACCTTGAAAAGAGAGTGGACTTTAGATTGGACACATGCAGTTTATGCATTAATAATCAAACACGTGGCCTCTCCTATGTTAGGCAAAAGCCTCTAAGCCTCATTCCCAGCTACAGATACATGTATTTGGATTCAAAGTTCTTTTAGCTATTGAAAACTGCCAGTTTATTTATCTATCTGTCTGTCTTTTTATTAGCTTAAGTTTTCTCAGCTTAGGATGGAGATAATAGCTCCTTTGTAGCATGAATCTGAGGACCATTGATGCTCACTATTGTTCTTAGTGCTGAGTCCTGTGCTGCTCTTTGGGTCAAGAAGGTTTGGTATTTGTTAAATGTTTGGGTCAAAGTTATCATGCCTCTCTGCTTATTTTATTGCTCATTGGCATATCATACTTCTCATTTAGTGACAGTTAAATTTTATACTTTGTTTTATACAGTTAATTTTATACTTTGTTTAAATGTCAAGCAAGAAAAGTCCAGGGCAAAGCCCTGGTTCGGGCAACAGGAATCTTACTATAAGGGCACTGTTTACCCACTGAACCACTAATGCAATGTGTCAGTGTTCTTTTGAGACAATGGTAACCCTTCATACCCTGGTCACCAATATGTGTGAAACTCAGGAAACTAGATGCTTTTTGTCCTGCTGTTATTCCCTCAAGGAAAAAAAGAGATTTCTTGACAACTTTCTTGTTCCATGTTTATTCCTAAAGATTACTATTTCTGACAGGGATAAACTGTCTTTTTATTACATCTGCTCCCCACAATAATATCATTTGCCAGTCTGGTTGTTCAGGCTTCTTTTCCTTCTGAAGAGACAGTTGTATTTCCTGTCTCTCTCTCTTTCTCCTGTATTCCAGTTGCCACCCCATGGTGAATTAGTTCAGGTCACTCAGGAGAATTCATTGTCTTTTGAAGTTTGGCAGCTATGAACAGTCTTCTTTTGTTTTTTAAATTCATGATTTTTATTTCATGTGTTTTGCCTGCCCATTTGTCTGTGAGGGTGTCAGGTCCCCGGAACTGGCATTACAGGCAGTTGTGAGCTGCCATGTGGGCGCTGGGAATTGAAACCCGGTCCTCTGGAAGAGCAGCCAGTGCTCCTAACCACTGAGCCATCTCTCCAGCCCCCCCCCCCCCCGCCAGTCTTTTCCTCTTAACCCCAACTCCTTAGGTGGAAAATTGTTCAAGAGATAAAGAAAAGCAGAAGAAAATAGGAAGCCAAGTGTTAACATTTTCTCTGTTAATGCTCAACCTTTTCTTTGTATCTGGTGGTATGCATAGTTTATAAAATCCTGTACTTCATCCCCAGATAATTGGGAAACTAAAAATCACACCACTTTTCATTAATTTGCCATGTAGACTTTTTTGTGTGTATTTTTTAAAAAATCTGAACTTGGAGAGAAGGGATACATTTCTTTTTGCAAACATTCTCTTCCCTTTTGGGATCATTCTTGAATGGTAGGATTGGAATCCGTTGTGCTTTTTACTCAGAATCATAGAAGATGAGGTGCTAACATTGACTCAGAAATAAACACTTCATCAATCAGTGCTATGCACATGTGTGCATGCGCACACGCATTGTCGGATTTTTTGGCTCTGGGAAGTTAAAGGCTGGAGGTTTCTAGATTATTGCAGTTTTCTTTTACTAAGTCTTACATTTGGTAATTTGTGTTTTGCTTTGCTTTTCAGAATACTTTATGCTAGATAACTGGGGACTGTAGACACCCAGTACACTTGCTGGCTCCCCTCCTCGGTGCATTCCAGTCAGAAGCTTTGCTGTGGCCAGTGTCACCCACTCTGACACCACGATCGTGAGGACATATTATCATACTTTCTTGCTTGGTTTACTTGAGTGAAACTCTTATCCTCTCCAGCAAGGCAGTGTCATAGCAACTGTTGTAGTATTTTTAGTTAATATTTTCACCTCTGTTTGCATTTGTTGCAGTAATCACTTTGAAAGTCCATTACATTCTTTCCAAGACTTCATGGGGCTACATTCTAGCTGTGTGACTTTGGAACCACATGCTGCCTTGCTAGGCTTTGCTTTCTGTGGAGACACTTTAATATTAATACATATTTTCCCCCAGTGTTCACACCTATATGTCAAGTTTGGAAGTGTATATTTGCAAGCAACAGTACAAAAGTATTCATGAATTCATAATTTCTGAAAATTATAGAAACATTCCTACCACCAATACATTTCTAAATACAAAACTGAGTAACATATTTGTTACTTCTCTGTAGTTAGAGAAGTTAGGTTAGTTTTCAAAACAGGTAAAATTCTGTCTTTAGGTGTGACTGGTGTGTCTGGGATCCTTAAGCACGCAGAAGCTTTGCAAATAAACCAGTTTCGTGTTGCGGCATCTAGGAGGCCAGAGCCGGGAATGCCTCTTGAGTCGCCTATAGCAGGAACGCTTGACTTCGCCAGTCCCACTGGCACAGTGGGACATTTGCCACATTCTGCATGTGTAACATTTCTCAAAAGGGTAGTTTGATATGCTTGAATTGATTTGGATGCTTTGCATCACCTTTCAGATAAAAACAAAAAACCAATATAGTGAGTGAATGAGCACAGCTGAGCACAGAGTCTTTCACAAAACCTTGGCCAGGAGGAGCCTGTGGGGAGAGGTTCAGGGGGTGCTTGTTTTTAGGATCAGTGGAGCCAGCTCTGTTATGAGGGGAGCATTAGTGAGCATAAGCCTAACATCAGGGCTGTGATGTAGAGGAAAGGAAGCCTGGGGTCAGGGTAGGTGGCTGGGCTGGGTCTCCAGACTCCAGTGAAAGTGCAGAGGAGAAAGGCTCCTTAGGTTCTGGGAACCTGTCTTGGGAAGGGGGGAAGGGAAAGGAGAAAGCAGCTTCATGGTTGCCTATCATGTATGAGGATAAAACACAAGCAAATCCTAGGGAAGGCTTACAAGTATTATCTGGGACAAAGAACCATCAGGAGCATCGGGTTTGTACTTTAAAATGCCAAAGCACACGTATAATCACTTTAAATGCTTTTGTTTTAATATTTGCCGTTTTTAGCCTTCATTTCCCCCTTAGGCAGTATATAAAATTACCAACAGAAAGATGATTGGTATGTTTAAAGAAATCTTTCTCCTGTTTTGAGAATCTATTTATAAAATATCTTTTTACATGAGGAATGTTTCATAAGCCGATTACTCTTGTGAAGGGTCCTCGGCATTACAAAATGCGTTATGCATCTAGCTGGTACTACGTGATGTTCTGTATTAATCTTCCATTCTCTCCAGTATCAGTGTAGCGCTGTAGTCAGCCCTCACTCAGTGCTAATGCAACTTGGTATTTCACAGAGGCATGTGGACTACAAATCACTGTGTCCATGTGCATGCATGCGTGTGCATGCCCGTGTCCATGTGCGTGCATGGACACTTGTGCTGCCGTATGTGGGGCTCAGGGAACAACTTGTGGGATTGGATTCTTTCTACTCACCATGTGGATTCTAACAGTTGAACTCAGATTTCAAGATACGATGGGTGCCTTCATCCGCTGTTCTGTCTCACTGGCCCAACCCAACTTCTTCTTTATGGAAAAATTAATAACAATTAAAAGGATATGATTAAAATCCCTGTTGACCCATCAGAATTTAAATTTTTATGTCATACCAAAGAAGTTTTTAAGTATAGCCAGCTAATGGCCAATCATATTTACTAGTTTAGACACTTGTCTATATGTTAATACCCATTGGGAAGCTTCTCTGGAGGAAAGCCTGGTTTTATGTATCTTTTTTCTTTCTGCTTCTGTAGTATGTTTATAGTGAATTAAATGTGTGATGTTAAATAGAAATTATAGTTTAAGCCCAAAAGGAAAGTGAGGGCACATTAGTAACTATCCATTGCTGATCTGAAGAGTGTCACCCTTGAGGCATTTTAAATTAGAAGATACTAGTCTCTAAGAACAATTGAAATAGTCAGACATACATATCTACCTTTGACCAATATATTCGTTAGTGCATTGTTACTATCTAACCATCTGTGACAGTTATAGTCAATAGCCATTGTCAACTTGTAGAGATCTAGAATCATCAGAAGACAAATATCTTGGCACACCTCAGGGCTTGCCTTTGAGGAATTATCTAGAGTACAGTAATTGGGGTTGAACACTGGATAGCACCATTTCCTTGGTGGGGATCCCTGGCTGAATAAAAATGAGGAAATGAGCTGAGCACTAGCATCCACTGTCCTTTGCTTCCTGGTTTCAAAGACAACATGACCAACTGCTTTGGTCTTAATTTCCTTTCTGTGATGGACTGTACCCTCGGACTATGAACCAAATAAGACTTCCTCCCTTAAGTTGCTTTGGTCAGGTGTTTTTATTTCTCTTGTTTTTGTCAAAGCAATGAGACAAGTCACTAAGATATTTATTTATTTATATTACTTATTTGTTTTTGTTGTTGTTTTGCTTTTTTGAGACAGGGTTTCTCTGTTTCCCCTGGTGCTAGGATTAAAGGTGTGTGCTGGCATGCCTGGCCAAGACACTTTCTTTTGATATCATAGTCACCTATCATATTTATTTATTACATGTATGTTTGTTGTTTTTGTTTTTGAGACAGGACTTTCTGTGTAACCCTGACCTGGACCTAGCTTTGTAGACAAGGCTCAGAGATCTACCTCCTTAGTGCTGGAGGCCTGTGCCTCTACTGCCTGGCTCAAATGTTTGTCTTTAACCTACTTTAATTGGTACAGCCCAGTGGTATTGAATGCATTTCTATTAACACTGCTCCCTAATTATAGAACATTTTTATCAGCTCCCCCAATACCCTGTACCTATTAAACTGTGCTCCCCGTTTCCCCCTTTGACTCCCACCCCTGGCAGCAGTATTTCAGTCTCAATTCTTTGCTTCTCGACATTTCTTGTACCGACACCCATATAACATATGACTGTTATGCCTCACTTCTTACAATTAGAATGTATTCAAGGTTCATTCATGGTAAACGTGGTTTTTGTGCCTAAAAAAATCCTGATTTATAAATATACCATATTTTGTTTATACGTGTATCGATTGAAGTGGACATAGGTTGCTTCCACTTTTTGCCTCTTCATTGTGGTAATGATGTTAACATTTGTGTACCATGTTTTACTCAGCATATATTTTTAATTCTCTGAAAGGGATGTTGCTGAGATATGTGATTGCTCTGTTTTTGGTTTTGGTATTTTTTTTTTTTGGTGGTTTTTACAAATTATGGAACTTCCAACGTTTTCCACAGCACTAACAACTTTTATATTCCCAAGTATGATATATGAAGGTTTTAATTTTACTGTGTTCTTTTCAATATTTAATTTATAGATTAATTTAAAAGTTTTTTCAGACATGGTTTCAACATATAGCCCAGGCTGGCATGATACTTACTGTATAACCCAGTCTAACCTTGAACTCATAGCAACTTTCCTATCTTGGCCTTTTGAGTGCTAGAAGTAGAGCCACCATACTTGGCTATAAAACTGTATGTATGTATATTATGTACTCCTTCATGTGTATGAAGTGGTATCTAATTTTTTAGCTTTAGTTTGTATTTCTATAATGACTGGTAATGTTGAATATCTTTTCATATGTTCATTGGTGATTTGTCTGTATATTTCTAGAAATGCCTATTTGAGTTCTTTGAATGTTTTGAAATTGAGTTGTTTGTCTCTTTGTTATTAAGCTGTATTGGGTTTTTTATTTGGAATTTTAGACCGTTCTCCATTATTATGATTTGCCAATTTTTTTTCTTATTGTGGGCTTTCTTTTTTTTTTTTAAGTTTTATTTTCTTTTAAGTTATTTGAATGTGTATGTGCACCAGAGTACAGGTGCCCATTGAGGCTAGAAGAGGTCATTGAATTTTCTGGTGTTGTAGTTTCCAGACAGCTCTGAGCTACTTAAGATGGGTGCTGGGAATTGAGTATCTTAAAATTTTGCTGAGCTTATCAAATAGTTCTAGTAGTGTGTGTGTTCTTTAGGAATATATATATATATATATATATATATATATATATGCATATATACACATATGTATATATAGTATAATTATATATTATATTAGTATAATATTATACTAATTATATAATATATAATAATTATATATTAGTATAATATATAATTATACTAATTATATACTATTTATACTAGTAATTAACATAATATATATCATATTAATATATACTAATTATATTAATATAATATATATTATGTTATATATGTTATAATATATTATATTATAATATAATTAGTAATTAATTAATATACTAATTATATTAATATATAATATATTATGTTAATCACTAGTATAATTATATTATATATTAATATAATATAATATAAATTATATTATAATTAATATAATATTAATATATTAATATTATATATTATTACTAGTATAATATATTATATTAATATATACTAATTATATATTAATATAATATATATTATGTTAATTACTAGAGGAAGATGTAATAGTTTTGCTTCTTTACAATTGAATTGTATTTCTCTTTAATTTCATTTTCTTGCTAGTCTGTCCTCATGAGAACGCCCATGTTTGTGTGTTTGGTTTTGGTGGGATGTGTGTAGGGGTATGTTTTTTCTCTTCATTAATGCTTTACCCTTTTTAGTTACAGATGTGTTACTCCATTGAAGAAAACTGATTTTTCTCCCTTTTCTCAGAAATTATCAATTAAAAATAAATTCTGCCTGGGGCAGAGTTTGTGTCCACTTCTCCATGATAGAATTCTGTGTGTCTTGAACAAGTGTTGTGCATGCTGTCAAAATCTCTTGCGTTCTTATGTCCTCAGCCCTATTGTTTCTTAAAAAAACAAACAAAAACAAAACAAAACAAAAAAACCCCCACTATTTTCTTGAGGTCATCCATCACCCCTGGCTCTTAGAGTGTTTCTACTTTCTTTTTTAAATGGTTCTTTGGGCCTTAAGGGGAGGGGTGTGATAGACATCTGATTAGGACTGAGCGCTCCAAAGTCTCATTGTTGGCACACTGTCCAGTTGTGCATTGCCATCTATTGCAAGAAGTGTTTCTGATGAGTGTTGAAGGATACACTGGTCTATGGTACAGCAATAAGTCATTAGGAGTCTTTTTTTTTCCTATGTTAATTTACAGAAGTAATAGTAGGTTTTCTTCCAGGATCCATGACCTATCTAATCTCAGGTTGTTGCCCTTATTTACAGTGTCAAGTATGGGTTGCAACCTGAGAACATGCCTTAAATCCAATTTTTAAAAAGTGGTCCATTACTTCCATAACATTTGTGACACTGTTGCACCAGTGGGCATATCTTGTAGGCAAATCAGTATTGTAGCTCATAGGATTTGTAGCTGTTGACACTGGTGATTACTGTTCTCTTTCAGTGGCTTGTATAATACCATCAGCATTATGACTGCTAGTCAGAGGCGAAGCTTCCACTTGAGCACCAGTTTGAGCATCAGCTCAATTTCTCCATGTTTAATGACTGAAGTACGTGATATATTCAGCAGTAGAATCTTACTATCAGGCTTTGGAGGGTAATCAATAGATAAGAGAGAAAAATAAAAGGGTAGAGAGGAAAGGAAAAAAAAAATCCCTGAATAAAGTTAGAGGTCAAAAAGGGGGCAATGTTATGATTAGGGGTGTCAAGTTCCTTGGGGCAGGTTTACATATCTTTTGCCATCAGGATATATAATTTCTTCTTTACTTATGACTACTTAAGAAACCACAATCAACCCCCTCCGCCACCCCGAATGACCAACAACCAAGAGCCCACACACCTCTCTGGGCCCCAAGCATTTATATACCCTCTGAAAAGTCCCCAGAATTACAAACAACACACAGTTACAGAAACTGTCTACAGTTGGCAAAATCACACCTTTGCTAGAGCCTGAGGCAAATCACAGTCAGCTGCTGTGAAACATACCATATTCCCACGTCTGGGGTTAAAACATAATGTTCATGTGTTTTTAAAAAACTAAAATCCCCAAATTCTTACTATAAGTCTATAGGACTAGTGGCTAGTGACTATAAAATGCATAACCTATTCCTGCTATTGAGGGTGTTTTCAATGGAACACGTGGTGTCTAGTCTAGGCATTATCTCCCCCATTTAAACTTTATATTATAGAAGTTTCCCTATATTTAACATATATTAGTAGGTTTCCATGTGGCTTTTTAAAGGCCTTTAGTTATTCTGTCCCATATTAACTCCTGTACTCTGCCCTCCATCTACCTTTCCATTTAACCCTTATTCTGATTTCTTCTTTATCCATTTATAACACTATGTTTTATTTTCTCTTCCTGGGGAGATTTCCCCGCCTCACTGGTCCCTTACTAGCTACCTAATCTTTGAGAGTATTCAGAATGAAACATATCTAAAGTCTAAAGCTTAAAAGCTAACATTCATATATAAGATGTAGTTTTTGTGGTTTTGGGTCTGGGCTACCTCACTCCAGATGATTGTTTTTAGCTCCATACATTTACTTGCAAATTTCATAATTTCCTTTTTAGTAACAGTTGGTTAATAATTCCATTATATAAATGTACATTTTCATTATCCATTCAACAGTTGATGGACACCTGGGCTATTTACAATTTCTGAGCTATTACAAATGAAGTAGCAATGATCATAGGTGATCAAGTATCTCTGTAGTAAGAAGTAGATAGTCCTTTGGCTATATGCCCTTGAGTGATAAGCTGGATCTTGTGATAGGTTCACCTTTCTGAAGAATCTCCACACTGATTTCTGTAGTGAATGTACCATGTACCAGTTTGCAGTCCCAACAGCAATGAATAAGTATTTTCCTATTCCAGCATCTTTACCAGCATGTTTTATTGATCTTGGCCATTGTGACTAGGATAAGATGAACCTCATAGTTATTTTAATCTACGTTTTCCTGGCAGCTAAAGGTGTAAAACATTTTTTAAGTGTTTCTCAACCATTTATGTTTCATCTTTTGGGAACTTTGTTTAGTTCTATACCTTATTTTTAAACTGGGTTATTTATTTTCCTGATGTCCAGGTTTTTTTTCCTTTGTATATTCCAGACACTCTGTCAGATGTATAATTGGTAATTATTTTTTTCCATTCCATCTTTGTCTGAATGTTTATCCCTTGCCATTCAGAAATTTTCCATTTTCATGAGGTACTGTTTATTAATTGTTGATCTTAGTGCATGTGCTACTGGTGTTCAGAAAGTCTTCTCTTATTCTAATGAGTTCAGTACTATTCCCCACTCTATCTTCTATCAGATTTAGGCATCTGGCCTTATATTGAGGTCCTTGATCCATTTGGAGTTGAGTTTTGTGCAGGGTAATAGATATGAATCTATTTACATTCTACATGCAGCCATCCAGTTTGACAAACTGTTTGTTGAAAATGCTCTCATCTTCAACACACTTTTTTCCAGTGTGTTTTTTTTTCGTCAAAAATCATGAATTCATAAATATGTGAAGTCCTATCTGAATATTCAGTTGTATTCCATTGATTGCCATATATGCTTTTATGCCAATACTATGTTTTTAAATACTATGACTTTAAACACTGTAGCTCTGTAGTATAATTTGAAATCTGGGATGATGATACTATTATCAGTTCAAGATTGTTTTTGCTCTTCTGGGATTTTTGTGTTTCCATATAAAATTTAAGGTTTTTTTTTTTTTTTCTCTCTCAATCTCTGTGGAGAGTAGTGTTGTAATTTTGGTGGGGGATTGCATTGAATCTATGCATTTCTTTTGACTCGATGGCCATTTTCATAATAGTGTCCTATTAATCAGAGATCTTCTGATGACTTCTTCGGTTTCTTCAATGTCTGAAAGTTTATATTATAAAAGTCTTTAACTTTTCATGGCTACAGTTATCCCAGGATATTTTTTTTTGAGAGTATTGTGAAAGGTACTGCTTTTCTGATTTCATTCAGTATATTTGTCATTTGTATATAAGAAAGCTCATGACTTTTGTGTTAATTTTATTTACTTCTACTTTACTGAAAGTATTAGTTGTAGAAATTTCCTGGTGGAGTCCCATTGTGGGGAAAATGTATATACACCTATATCTACTTATTTTTTGACAAAGATATCTAAAGCACATTGGTAATAAGCCTCTTCATCAAATACAATTGGGAAATCTTGGTATCCACACACATAGAGAAAACATTGGCAAAACATTCCAAAGTTATAGCACAGTCAAAGATTTTCTGAAAAGGATTCAAAGAACACAGGAAATGGACCGCAGATGTGACAAATGAGATCTCAGGCTGAGAAGCTTTTGAACAGCAAAGAAACAAGTGAAGACAGCCTAAACAATAGGAGAAAATCTTTGCCCCTCTATGCAGCAGTCAGGCGATTAATATCTGTAAAGAACTCTAATACATATAAAAACCTAATTATTTAATAAATAGGCTAATAAACTGAATAGATAGTTCTCAGAGGAAGACAAATGTACATACGAATGCATTCAACATCTTTAGCCATAAACTAAACAAACGAAAAAAATGTAGATTAAAAGTGCTATGAGGGACTGGAGAGATAGCTCAGCCTTAAGAGCACTGGCTGCTCTTCCAGACAACTCAGATTTCAATCCCAGTGCCCACCTACAAGCATATAACTGTTACTCTGATTTAAGGAATCTGATGCCTTCTGGCCTCTGAGGGCACCAGGCATGTATGTGATACATAGGCCTACATGTAGGTAAAGCACTCGTATGCAATACTTTTAAAATTCTTCAAAAAATTAATTGATTTGAAATGACATTTTATTCAGAATGGATGTCATCAAGAAAACCAGTTACAAATCTGGAGAGATGGCTGAGTAAAGAGTACCTGCTACTCTTGCAAAGGACCAGAGTTTGTTTCCTATTACCCATACCCGAAAGCTCACCAACTCCCCATGACTCCTGTTTCAGGGAGAACTGATGGCTTCTGAACTCCACAGGCACCTGCTTTCACATGCAGATACCTCCACACATACACACAATTAAAATTAAGTCATAAAAAACATGCTGGTGAGGTTGTAGGGGGAAAGGAATATATGTACACTGCCATTGAAAGGGTCACTTGCATCCTCTATGGAAGTCAGTGTAGAGGTTCCTCCAAAACAAAGACCACACACACAACAGAAAATAGAGCTACCACATGATAGTAAACCACTCTTGGACACACACCTGAGGAACTCTCAGTCACTATGCCATAGAGATACTTGCCCATCCCTGTATATTACTTCATTATTCACTAAAGCTAAGAAATAGAGGCAGCCTAGATATATATCAGCAGATGAATGGATAAAGAAAATGTGAGATACATACACAATGGAGTTTTATTCCATTGTAAAGAAAATGAAATTATTACATTTATAGGAAAATGGATGAGAGTAGAGATAATTATGTAGAACAGAACAAGCCAGATTCAGAAAGACAAACATGAAATGTTTTTTCAAATATGTGGAGCTATCTTGCTCTCCAAGACAGGAAAATAGAAAGAAAAAAAAAAGATCCTTAAGCAAGGATAGAAAGCAAGAAGGCATAAAAAAGGGAGAAAAATGGGTAATAGAATGGATATATCATAAAAGACAAATCTCATAATTAATGACATTTTTATGTATGCTACCAAAATTTAACAATAAAAAGCAAACCGAAAAATATGTTGGCATCTCAGAGCCTAGCATAGGGCTGATATCAATAAACTAGTGTTTGTTGATTTGTTTTATTGTTGAAGCCTAGTGAAAAAGAATGTTTTTCCATTTATATGGGGAACAGATAGAACTGGATTTTGTAAGGAAAAGAAAAAGATTGATTGACAGAAGCCTGTTAAACTGGAAATATGATTTTGCATCACTACTGAGAATGTGAAGACTAATGAAGTGGATGATTTTTATACTTTAATATATTTTGATAGTCTGCTTCCTTATAATTTTACACATATCCTCTAATATTATCTTAGCTAAGGTTTCATTACTAGGAAGAGACCATGACCAAGGTAACTCTTATAAAGGAAAACATTTAATTGGGACTTGCTTACAGTTTCAGAGCTTTAGTACTTTCTCATCATCGTGGAAAGCAGGACAGTGTGCAGGTAGACATGGTCCTGGAGGGCTGAGAGTCCTACATCTTATATGCAGGCAGCAGAAGGGAACTGTATGTGTTTCTCACTGCTGAGCTTGAGCATTTAAGAGCTCAAAGCCCTGCCTCTACAGTGGCACTCTTCCTCTAATAAGACCACACCTCCTCCAGGAAGGCCACACCTCTTAATAGTGCCATCCCCTATGGCCAAGCATTCAGACACATGAATCTGTAGGGCCCAAGCGTATTCAGACTACCACATTCCATTCCCTGGCCCCTATAGACATGTAACCATAACAGAATGCAAAATGCATTTAGTCCATCTTCAAAAATCCCCACGGTCTATCACAGTCTCACCATTTAAAAGTCCAAGGTTTAAAGTCTCTTCTGAGATTCATGCTGATTCTTTTTTTTTAACATTTTTATTTTATATTAATCACAGGTTATGCACTTTGTATCCCAGCCATAGCCCCATCCGGCATTTCCTCCCTATCCCCCCTATCCCTTCCTCATCTCCTCCCTGCCCCTTTCCAAGTCCACTGATAGGGGAGGACCTCTTCCCCTTCCTTCTAACTCTAGCTTTTCAGGTCTCTTCAGGACTGGCTGCAATGTCCTCTTCTGTGGCCTAGCAAGGCTGCTCCTCCC